>OX418220.1:42253440-42761202 GCA_948455865.1 Conomelus anceps | reverse complement strand
GTTTTTCTCCCAATCTCCCAATAGGGCTACTTAGCCGATACCGCCGCGGCCAATCAGAAGACAGGGGGGCGTGGCCACCCCCCTTCCCCCCTCCCCAAGGTCAGACATTTTGTAAACGCCCACCCCTTCCCCCTGTCGCGGTCAGCCATTTTGTTTTTAAGGTCACATACCCCCTTCCCTATGTGCCCCCACTTTATTCCCAATAGATTAAAGGGGGACCCCCCGCAAGCACCAATGAGAGAGGACCTATCCCCCTGACCCCACCTCTCACAGAAGGTTCCCAATAAATATAGAACATACAGCTTTATATCTATATATACATGCTTGCAATTATATATCTATATATACCTGCTTGCAATTACTATATCTATATTTGCAATAGCATCAGCCCCCGCCGCCAGATTTAGCTATTAATTGAGGCTGCACACCTGCTACCTCCTGCTGTGATTCTCAAAGCCCTCTCTTTCGCACGTGCAGTGTTAATATACCCCCCTGCCCCAGACACTGCTTCAGATATTAATAACACTTCCGCCCCCCTGCTGTGAAAAAACTATTTCATAACGTTTAAAAGCAGAGCACGTGCACAAGTTTTTTATATGACTCATTAAGCTGTGGAATAATAATCCTCTCTCTCTTTCTTTTTGAAAGAGAGGTTATTTCTACAATACCCCATGCTGTTTGCTCAAATAATCTGACCCCCCACTTTCTCTCTCAGGTCATTAACCTTTGCATGAATAATCCTGTCTGTGTGTGAGAGAGAGGCTTTCTCTCTCACTCTCTCTCAGCTCATTTGAAGGTCACAAACATGTTTTAACCTGTCTGTGTGTGAGAGAGAGACAGCTTTCTCTCTCACTCTCTCAGCTCATTCATTACCCTCAGTTGAAAATTCAAATATGCTTTGCAATAATATTAAACTCATCTATAGCTATGCCAATAAGTAAACTGAATGACCAAAACATGGTATTATTGAATCACGTGCACCGCCTTTTGAATCTCGTGCACATGCACTCTTGATGTGAGGTGTGCAAGTGAAACTGGATCCTCCAATAGATTCATATAGGTAAAAAATCACCTTGCTGTGCTTTCAACGAAGGCTGTTTCAACGAAAAGAGAGGGTAGAGAGAGTGAGAGAGAGCGAGAGAGAGATAGCTCCTTCTCCTCCTCCTCCTTCTCCTTCTCCTCCTCCTTCTCCTCCTCCTTCTCCTCCTCCTCCTCCTCCACCTCCTCCTCCTTCTCCTCCTCCTCCTCCTCCTCCTCCTCCTCCTTCTCCTCCTCCTCCTGGAGGAGAAGTGGAGCTATCTCTCTCTCTCTCTCTCACTCTCTCTACCCTCTCTTTTTCGTTGAAACAGCCTTCGTTGAAAGCACAGCAAGGTGATTTTTTACCTATATGATGAGAGGATATCTCGGCGCGTATGATTGCATTTTTACAAAGGGAACAGAAAAAGCGGCATTTTTGAAAAAGTATCATAATGATGTACGTTGCATACCGGAATATTACGCGAAACCTAATTTCACAAAGTTTAAAGATACGTGGTGTTTTGAGGTTTGTAACATACACAAAAATGTAGAAGGTGGGAGGTGCGCTCTAATAAGTGCACAACATTATTTGCAACTATTAACATCTAACACGCTTCCAAAGATAGGAGAGGAGGGGGATTATACTTGTGAAAATAATCGAATGAAAAGTATGAGGAATTGTGCTTTTTATAGTAGAACAAGCAAAAGAAACTATGCGAGACAAGGATTTTACTATGATGGAAAAAAGGTCGTATGCGTTTACTGTGGTTATGAGTTGGAATCACACAAAGTGAGAATTTGTAGCGTGGGAGTTGGTAGAAGACCTATCAATTTTTCGGTATTAATCCCGCTGTATAAATAATTAGTTGTAGATAATGGATCCTCATATAGGTAAAAAATCACCTTGCTGTGCTTTCAACGAAGGCTGTTTCAACGAAAAAGAGAGGGTAGAGAGAGTGAGAGAGAGAGAGAGAGATAGCTCCACTTCTCCTCCAGGAGGAGGAGGAGAAGGAGGAGGAGGAGGAGGAGGAGGAGGAGGAGGAGAAGGAGGAGGAGGTGGAGGAGGAGGAGGAGGAGAAGGAGGAGGAGAAGGAGGAGGAGAAGGAGAAGGAGGAGGAGGAGAAGGAGCTATCTCTCTCTCGCTCTCTCTCACTCTCTCTACCCTCTCTTTTTCGTTGAAACAGCCTTCGTTGAAAGCACAGCAAGGTGATTTTTTACCTATATGATGTAGATGGTTCACTCCCGCAGAGAACATGTTAAAAGTTAATGAGCACAATCCACAGCTTAATTAGTCACATAAAAAAAAAAATCTACATAAAACTTGTGCACGTGTTCTGCTTTTAAACGTTATGAAATAGTTTTTTCACAGCAGGGGGCGGAAGTGTTATTAATAGCTAAATCGATGGGTGGAGGGGCAGGGGGGTATATTAACACTGCACGTGCGAAAGAGAGGGCTTTGAGAATCACAGCAGGAGGTAGCAGGTGTGCAGATGCAATTAATAGCTAAATCTGGCGGCGGGGGCTGATGCTATTGCAAATATAGATATAGTAATTGCAAGCAGGTATATATAGATATATAATTGCAAGCATGTATATATAGATATAAAGCTGTATGTTCTATATTTATTGGGAACCTTCTGTGAGAGGTGGGGTCAGGGGGGATAGGTCCTCTCTCATTGGTGCTTGCGGGGGGTCCCCCTTTAATCTATTGGGAATAAAGTGGGGGCACATAGGGAAGGGGGTATGTGACCTTAAAAACAAAATGGCTGACCGTGACAGGGGGGAAGGGGTGGGTGTTTACATAATGTCTGACCTGGGGGAGGGGGAAGGGGGGTGGCCACGCCCCCCTGTCTTCTGATTGGCCGCGGCGGTATCGGCTAAGTAGCCCTACTTATAAGAGATCTTTTTGAGCATTCACCCTAATTTCCTGCCAAGTTGAGCCCTTTAAGAGAATTAATGCATCATCTGCAAACAAGAATAGCTTACCAGTTAAATTTAATTTTGATAAATTATTAATGTATATTAAAAAAAGAACTGGACCCAAAGTACTTCCCTGTGTTACCCCAAAATTAACTGCAAGATTCCTACTATTAATATCTGAGACAGAAACAAACTGGAGTCGATTCGACAGATAGCTGCTAAACCATGATAATGCAGTATCACGAACTCCAATACAATTCAGTTTAATCAAAAGTTTATCTCTGTCGACAGAGTCAAATGCCTTTTTTAGATCTAAAAATAGTAGCATGACTCGTTCATTATTCGAAATTCCATTGTTTATTTCCTTGCAAATATCAAATAAAGCATCAGATATGTTTCTGTCCCTTCTGAATCCATATTGGCAATCACATAAAACTGCATTTTTGTAAAGAAAATTCAATAGCTGATCTTTAACTATCCTTTCCAACACCTTGGAAAAAACGCTAAGCAATGAAATAGGTCGATAGTTATTTTTATCAGTAGGGTCGCCTGATTTGTAGAGGGGAAATACCTTAGCCAACTTCAGGATCTCAGGGAAAACACCGTATGATAAGCTTAGATTAATTAAATGAGTGAAGGGTTTTAAAAGAAGATGAGCATTTTCCTTTAAAATAGAAGCTTTAACATTGTCATGCCCTGGAGCTGACCCGCCTCTGAGGCTACATATAGCGCGCCAAACATCACTCTCAGTCACAGCTTGAAATTCAAAATTTGCTTCAACTTTATGGTGACTATCATTGACCAATGGAGCACCCACTGAAACTATGGCATCGGCCAAGTTTTGGCCAACCTCAGCAAAAAATCCATTAAATTCGTCAGCCACGTTTTCATAGACCTGGGAAGGAGCCAATGAAATTCCTGGTAGAAATTTATTAATTAAAAATGAATCTCTCTTTACTTTTCTTCCCGCTAACTCTCCAATCACACCCCAAAAACGTTTGGGATTATTTCTGTATTCAATTAACTTAGCTCTATAATATTCCTGTTTAGCATTTTTCAAATTTACAGTCAAGGTTTTTCTAAGATTATGATATTGATTTTTCAAAATGTTATTAAAGGGTTGTTTCTTTACTTTTTTACTAAGTTTATCTCTTTGTCTAATTGCTTCAATCAGGTTAACATCAATCCACGGTTTCAGCTTCTTCCGCCTTGAACTCGCTGTTTTAATTTTCTTACTTAATTCCAGAGAATCATTAACTATTTTACTAAAATTATTCGAACACGTGTTGGTTTCAAAGCAGCTTTCTACAGAATCCCAATCAGCATTAGAGATTGCATGAGAAAACATAGACTTGTCTATATAGGTGTATGTTCTTGGAACTGGGGTAGCTAATTTTTCAGTAGAATGAGTAACACCGAGAGATATGCTGTAGTGATCTGTTATACTAGTCTGCAATACCGCTGTCTTAACTTTATCTTCATCGCTGTATCTTATAAAAATATGGTCAATACAAGAGATGGAATCTCCATCCACTCTCGTTGGTTTATTTATGCATTGTGTTAGACCAGATCCAATAAGACAGTTCAAGTATCTATTTGAGATTTGGTCATCAACTAACAAATTAATATTTACGTCCCCTACCAGTATGCACTTTTTATTCGAGCCCATGTCGTTGTAATAGTTTTCTAAATTTTCCAAAAATAAGTCAACATTACTATCAAATGTACGGTATATTGCTAAAAGAGAGAAATGTTCGTTGAAAATTTGAAAATCTAAAGTTAAACCATAAACGTCGCCTAATGTTGTTTGAGTTACTTCATAGTGGTTTATCTCATTATTAATATAGATAATAACTCCATCATTTTGATTGCGCTGTTTATCAGTAGCTATCATGTCGAACCCATCTATTGGTAATCCCTCCACCCCATCCTTCATCCAGCATTCCGTTAATACTATTACATCCAGCTGTGTTTTAAATGATTCTAGATTAACTAATAAGTCATCAAAGTTTTTAGAAACACTTCTTATATTAGTGCAGAAAACTTTTAGACCTACATCTATTGAATCAAAATAAGAAGAAAATTCAGATGGATGTTTCAATTCCATACATCCGGAATAGTTTGAACTATTGTAGTTCTAATAGTTTGGAACTAAAAGTACACTGAGTACAACACTACGAATATCAACTTGCGGCATGATCGGTCCCGGGTCACGTCTACCGCTACAATGAACTGCTAGTGAAGCCACAGCGAGCGAGACGACGCTGCAGATTGCAGTTCGTTTTCTGTTGCCTGTAGCCAGCCACCCAACTGTCGCGTGTAGCGCCTGCAAATTGCAGCGCGATAAACTACGGCCAGTGGAGCCCCAGCCTAAATCATTAAGTTTAATGGATATTCATGTTTGCTGTACAACAGCTGTTTTTGCAAAGAACTTTACTCAGTGGCGGCGATAACGGTGTGAGAGGGCCTCTAGGGAATGCATACGATAAATAATTATTTCCAATACATGGTTCCTGAATAATTTTTACGGGGAGACGCCCCGGAAGCTTACCGCCGCCACTGACTACTTTAACATTTTTGGTTCAACTGGCTTTACAGTGAATATTCTCAATGTTTTGTGTGGAACGATATTCAAGTATGCATTTTAAACTATAAAAAGAAAAGGTTTTTGAGATAAACATGAAGTTAACGCATGGTGAAAATAATATTGAGGTACTTTTAAATGGAGACTTACTGCAATCTAGGCTCTTACTGCATATGAAAGCTAGATTCTAATAGTAAAAGCTTAGATTAGTCTACGAGGGCGTTTTACCAGTGATTATTTAGGAGGGGGGGGGGGGAAGCAAGGCATTATAACATTAAAGTGGAAGGAAAGAAGGAGGAGTCCTCAACATTTATGAAGATATTGAACGTTAAGACTAACTTATTTGGAAAGGGGAATTCGGAGTATTACCCCGGAAGTTTTTTGAAAAATGATCTCTCTAAACCCAAATTTTAAGCGATTCCAGACTGTTTGTCATAAATTGTCTTCCAAATTTCAAAGCTTTTTTGAAAACCGAAATTTAATTTGTCTGGGGGTCTCTATACTCTATCCCTCCTGATCCCCCATAATTACGTCACTGGTACAAGTAGCTTCAAGAGTTTTATCAATATCAGCCTGGATTTTCTGAGAATTGTTTTAGGATGAAGCTCACATAGGTCTGAGACCTGTGCGTAGGTAATGAGTTGGATGATGGTGATTGATGAGTTGGACCTACAGTTTTAGGTAGGTTCCGAACCACCGGGAAGTGATTTTACTGCAGAGAACAGTGTCTTTTTTGCTGGCCAATCTAATCGGTCACCTTTACAAAAAGGACCCAGGAGAACGCAGCTTATCTCTATCTGATTGAACAGATACCTGCTACGGCTCACGGCTATCACTTCCCTAAATTGATAGTCTACTAGAATATTTAGTGTATATAGATAGAACTATCAAAACATTAATGTCAGTGCTGAGAAAGTAAATTGGAGTACTTTAAAAAAATAAGGTACTGTATATTAATGACGTCTAATCCCTATCTCTTTGGCCAGAAAGCCATCACACTTTCTCTCATTCATCCCTGATTACACTTTGCCTATCTCTGTCGGTCACTCCTAAAACGATAGAATTTGATGATCATCCCACTCAATTTTTCGAATGACGAAGTACGGTGTAAGGTGAAACAGAAGTCGTTGACATGGAGTAAGGTCTCATCAAAAATTAGTGAACGATATAAAACGATGAAAATCATTGAAACTCTCACTGCTTGGGTCTAATAATACCGACTACGGGTTACAGGCTGGTCTATTTCTAGTACCTACAGTGTTGGTCTGAAACAGTCAATATTGCGTGTCTCAGCTCCAGTCTGCAGGTAAGATTATTGTCCAGATAGCCCAAGTGGACGGTCAACTGCAAATATAAGCACTGCCATTGCCATTGTGCTGAACGGTAGACTTGGACCTTTGGACCTAATAAATCCGTGTATACGGTACCATTATGTCTTGTAATAATTCTGAAATACAGTACTGGATGTTGGAAAATAGTGGATATAAAATTCAATATTTCTCCACTAAAAGTCGACTTCTCCAGAAAATCAAACATGAAGATTAAGAATGTATTCCAATTTCGAAATATTTGATGAACTCTCTTTTTATAGAAAGCATTTGCTGTATTTTTGCTATGATTGATTACTAAGAATGCTATAGGCTACATCAGAGAAACCTCAACTATTTAACACCAAAATTGTAGCCTAAAGTTTGCTTCCCAGAAGAATCAAGATTATAATACACTACAAAACATTAAAAATACTGTACATAGTTGGATAATGAGTACAGGACATACACACACACACGCACACACACACACACACATATATATATATATATATATATATATATATATATATATATATATATCTGGTAGTTGACCGATCGGATTTAGATTTATTAATAGTACTGTAGACTAATCTCAATGTATTATTGGCAGCCCTCACCATCCCCATCAAACTTTCCAAAATCCACCAACTTTATCACCCATCACACGAAGCACATTCCCATTCATCACTTCATCACTTAGACTAACTTCTTTGAAGATATTATGTTCAAATAAAAAATCAACCACTTCTTTCTTGGCGTGATAAATGTGATGATTTTTGGAAAGTGGTGGTGGGGGAAAGTGAGAGCTGCCAATAATCCATTGAGATTAGTCTACAGTACTATTAATAAATCAACTTCCATTAAAACAACCTGAGCGCCAGCAATTTCCCTTTGACACAAATTGAGAGCAATGGGCGCGATACTCACACAAACACCTACTCTCTCTCTCTTATTTTATTGATAATTTACGCCCTTTTTATTACATTCTATGAGTCAGAACAGTGATTTTCGGTCAAAATCTAATTTCCTGTGAACTTTCAATTTTATTGTAAAGGTTGAATTTTCTCCTACACCTTCAGCCTCATAACTTTTTTGTGTCAGGACTGAAAATGTCGGGGACGCATTTTTAGAAATAGATTACCTATTTCATTCAGATAATAATAAATTTATTTCAAGTTTCCTTAAACCATATTTACTCACTGCATTTGGAGGTTACTGTAAGTTTGAGTATGAATTTCTCTGAAGAAACCTTGTCCCAAGAGACAAAATCATAGATCTTTATTTAGCATGAAATTCCTACAAGACTCATTGTTTGTCTTATGAGCTATCGTGCCTGAGTTTGAAGTGAAGGACGAAGTACAATGAACTGTTTACTCAAGTTTAGACTTGAACACGGCATGGCTTGTTTGAGTCTTTGGAAGCTCCCTACAAGCGTTCGGTGCAGTATAACTTTCATTATTTTTTATTTTCATTCGAAGTAGGCTATAAAAATACAATCTACTTATAGTACATCTAAACGGTTTTAGAAAATACACTATTTTTGAAACTCAAAATTAGACTTATTGTCACGCAAATAATGCTCTCAAAGTCTTTTCAAGGTTGTGGCTCAAAAAGAAGCTATTTTGGAACATTATTTTAATTTGTTGAAGAAACCCTAGGAATAAAACCTACTGTTAGCCTAGGCAAATTATACTTTTGGTGGGAAATAATAAATTGATACAGAGCTGGAACTTTTTTATTCCACTCTAGACATCCCCTGAGTCCCCTGAGTTTGCGAAAGTTTCTGGACTGTGCGTAACTTTTGGGGGGCCAAAACAACCAAATTTGTCATTTTTTCAAATAGGGAAGTGATAGCCGCGATCCGTAGCAGGTATCTGTTCAATCACATAAGCGACGACCTCATGGGTCCTCTTTGTAAGAGTGACCAATTGGATTGGCCAGCAAAAAGGTCTCTATTCCGTGCTGTAAACTCACTTCCCGGTGATCACATCCAGCTCAATACCCACGCATAGGTCTCAGACCTATATTCTTCATCCTCAAAAAAATCCACCTAAAATTATCTACCGTGTTGGAAATATTTTTCAATTCAAAACTGAAGAATATAAAATTCTACATTGATTGATGTATAACAATACCAAATCGGTGCAGTTGTTCATTCTCAATCAATTAGCAAAACCCGTTGCAACTTCAGCTTGCTGTCGTGGGTTCAAATACCGCTCCTCCGTCTGGCATCTATATGTAATCATTCAATTCGTTTCCCACGCACAAGTATCGGACTCTTGTGGGCATCATCAGCAATAATAAAAACAATAATGTAAAAATTTGTCATTTCCAGGCCTCAATGGATTTATTTTGTAAATGCTCACTCTAACACATGAAAATTATCTTCCAGAGAAATGGCTACAAATTATTTTTATTTATTATAGAAATATAGTTATTCTATTATATATATATATATATATATATATATTAATTATTATAGAAATACAGTGTCAGTTTTAATATTAAACATAAAGTGCGTCATGGAAACATCACGCATTATTTCCAGATTTCTTTAGTATATGTTATTGAAAATCATCTACATCAGTGGTTCCCAAAGTGGTCCATGTGGACCCCCTGGGGTCCACGGGGACCTGCCAAGGGGTCCATGTCAGTGAAAAATATGTTAATGGGGGTCCACAATAGCGAATGTCTTTGGATCGGGGCGTGGTATATGCTATGCACAATCTAATATCAAAACTTACACTGTATTTATAAGTAAATTAGGATTTTTACTCACTTATACTGGAGATACAGGAGGTATGCATTAAATAAAGCGAATATAAGTTCTAGCTATAGTATTAGTGTTTAGTTTTTATTTTCCACGTTTACAAGAACTTCTAATAAGGTCTAATAAGCTTCCTTTTATTACTCTACGAATTTGATAATTTTAAATCGAACTAGGCATCTTAGTAGTCTATTCAATTCTAATAAATTTGTTCTTATCTTTTGATTAACTTTTTTGGAGTCAATTTTTAATATTCATGTTAGAACACTCCATTACTGTCATTAGTGTATTGACGGGGGGGGGGGGGGTTCATGTTACAACCCCTCCTTTAGCCTGTGAAAGAGGCCCCAAAAATGAGTTGGGAGGCATCAATAAAGATACGATAATATCGGTTACTGGAGGTGGAAAAAAATTTCATATGTAACTTAAATAATGTTACAGCTAGAAAGAAACTGTAATTTTTTTCCTTTAATTAGCTTAAAAAGTACTCTAATTAAAGCCATAGAGGGGATGAGGCGAGCAAGGCAAGTTTCCTTTGGCCTCAACTTCAATGGGCCACATCATTTTACAAATGTAAGCAAGTGATAAAACAAAAATAAAATAAGGGGCCCCAAATTGTACAGCTAGGGGCCTCCAGGGCCTCTTTTTTCCAGTTTGGACCTCCTGAGGCCCCTTAGAAGCTAAACACCCTAGAGGCCGCGGGCCCTACGGGCCCGTTTTTATTGCCAGTATAGTCATGCGAAGTAGAGATTCAAGGAGGCTGCATTTAGAATATTTTCAAATTTCAACGTTCATACATAAGAGTCCCGTAATTGCCTCGGCTTTGGGTCTTCAAAGACCCCACGATGCTTTTAGGTCCCAATATTTTTGGAGCCCTAAACATGGGTTTGAATTTCTCCAGACCACTTGAATGAAGTTGACACAGTAGGCTTGAAAGGAGAAAAGGTCTCTTAATATTTTTGCAGACGGGATATTATTATAATATTTTTAACATTTCTGTTACTGTTCAGATCTGATACACCAAAGAGTTTTATTGTGATCATGAAATTTGTCGCACCATGAATCAATCAACAAATAATATGAGGGTTGATAGCCATCAAAAAAGCTAAAAGTTGCACTTTCAAGAACTTGAGAACAATTTTTTCAGAATCCCCAATGTTTTGAGGTTCTGTCACCATCTATTTATGTAATTACAAAATTACTATAAGTTAAATTTTGGAATTGGATGTGTTATTAATTCATTCGCTCTTTTCAAGTTGAACCAATTTCCATTCAAAGTCATAATAATTTCTATAATTTTACACATTTTACATACCGGTATTCCAATATTAGTGAATAGTTCAAAAGATTACACAGAAATAGAAGAGAAGTTTATTGCTCTCTCTGTTGCCACTCAGTACTTTTTTCCCTAGCTTCCACAGCTTTTTCGACGAATGGCTTACATTCGAATTTTATCTTTAAATTGAAGAAAAATTTCAAATTAGTTACACAGATTTTTTTGAGTACAGAAGGCAACTAGGCCTTAAAGACTTGAGCAATGCTAGTTGGAAAATCGAGTCAGTAATTGAAAATTGGTGTTCAGGGTGAAGGTGTAAGGGAGCCTCCAGCCTCAACTCTGTCCCGGGCCACTAAAATGTCTCTGGGTGGCCCTGATTGTAATAATAATTTGAAACCACTATAACTTGTTAAATTGGCTTTATAAAAGTAGTATTTTTTAGATTTCATACATTGAAATTTGTTCACAACTAATCAATTAACTAACAATAAACGAAAAGTAGTTTCAAGTTCTTAGGCAAACGATTCATAAAAGCAGTCATTTATCGAAATTTAAGCTTTCATTTCACACAATTTATAAACTTCATTTCAATAAATACTCGTATAAAATTACTGATTTTGAGTCTCAAATCAAGCTCTCAGCATCGAAAATTCAAAAATTTTCCCATAATATGGACTAAAATAAATGGAAAAATGCTTTTCTAGACATGAGTAGAATCTCTTAGGATACGACGTTAGAGGGACTACTTATTAAAAATTTTCCGGGGCCCCCCTTAGGGTATTCCATAGCCATAAGACCCCCAAATCTCCAATAAGCCCCCCTATTAAAAGATTTTTACTGATTACTGTATCTGTATCGCCCTTCTGTCACAAATTTGATGCAATATTCTAAAAAAGGTGAATTATATTGATTGTTATTTTCAACCTCCTCTCCTCAATTCTCTCTGTATCACATTTCATTAACAATGAGTGTCGTGTTTGCCCACATTGAGCAGCCTTGCTGATTTTAATAGATGCGAATGTTGCAATTACTACGAAGGACACAATGTTGATAATAAAATACCGCCTACTATTACCTACTATCAGTATAACCAAAAACAATATGTCATACTATTTGATTATTTCAATTCAAATCAGAATATATTACAAAAATTTACAAAGTTTATGTGCTTTTTAATGTTTTATTCACCACAATTTGAATTTGTTAATGTGAGCAGTAGTAGACCTACTTCATCAGCTTTAAAAACACATTTCAACTTGTAGTTGAAAAAAATTAATGACGTTTATGCAGGGGGTCCACCTAAAACAAAAAATCATGGCAAGGGGTTCATGAGGCAAAAAAGTTTGGGAACCACTGATCTACATCATCATAATATAATAATCATCAGCGCTTCTCTTTAGCACATCTGTACATTGTGCACTCTTTTCATCTCAATCTTTCTTGTGCCAGTTTCTTCTGTTCCTGTTCTTTCGTTGTATTTTATCATTATATCTCCTTCCTCTTCCCCCAAACCAGTAACTTCACCTTCAATAGCTTCATAATCAAACCACTAATATCAAATGAAGAACTGTCCAAGCCTTGGAACAACTGCCCAGCAACTAGCCAGTAGCCTCACAACGGAAAATATGGAAAAATAATATAAAAAATGAAAATCAAGCGTCGCTCCCACTTATCCAGCAACAGCGCAAATCAGCAAAAGCAGCTTCCAGCATGCTGGGCCAATTATTCGGAGCCAGCAGTGCAGTGCTGTGCTGGACAAGTGGGCGCTATTCCGCAAGCAGCGGCCAGCATAAAGAGGAATTCGTGTATTTGGAATGATTTCGGTGGGAGATATCAACTACAAAAATATTTCGGGAGTATATTTTGGGACACAATAGTTATTTATGTATTATGAGCATAAAGCGCGACTTTATCGCTTGATCCAAAACAGTTACTGCATGACGCATAGTAGAGTGCAGTAATTTTGCGAGAGCGATAAAAAAGCTTTACGCGTGAATTACATACAACATTTTTCCTACAACAGCAGTTCTGGATTACAATACAATTAAAGCTTGTAATATCACAGATTTTAGCATGCGCGGATTTGGTTAGCGTGCGCCATTGTTAAGGTTATGAAAAGTTCACGGATTTCGAAAATCCGGATATCAAAATCAAAACAGAAGCGTAAAGAAAACAACTGGCGAGCGTAAAATGTTTTACTGTTCGCCAGCAGTAAAGAGGTATTTTACAATCAGTTTTCGGTATTTAAAGAACTACTTTATGAGCAGTTGTGGAAAGTACATTTTTCATAGTTGATTGAACTCTCTTATTTTTCCACTCAGTTCGCGCTTAGCTGTTATTGGCTGTCAGCCTCAGTCTTCACATCTTCACATCTTCACAAACGCCCCATGTACGGTCAGCCTTTTAAAGAAAAACATTGTTGACATTCTGTCTTCAAACAATCTGTCGTTCATGAGGTTAGACCCTGAACTAAGTTTCTGAAATATTTTATAATCGATTTTAGTAAATTTTCGAGTACTTCTCGGGATAAACCTTGTCGAGTGATCCATGTGTTAATCATTAAATTGATAGTATCTTAGAGGATGAAGATCTTCACACTTATTTATCAAGAGGTAGAGTCGCAAAAAATGAAGCCCAAGGGACAAACTTTTATAAGTCAGCTCCGATTTATTTGACAAAAAAGATATTAAATTAAGCTTACTTGTTTAATATCAGTGGTGAATTTGAAGTCAAACTGAAACTTACTTTCATTTCGAAATGTTTGAATCAGCTGATGTAATTATTTCATAATACTCATTTCTACACTTTCAAGATCCTAAACACTGATTGGTCTACATCTAGACTCTAGAGTAATTGTCGAAAAATTACTTTCATTGTATAACAGCTTTATTATGCAATGGTTTTGATCAGGCATGCATAAAGTCAGCTGTTTTGACATTACATTCTAAACTCTAATAACTACTATTTGTAAAATTGTAGATAAAGATCTTTTTGAAACTTACTTTGACTTGTATTACTTTTTAGTAAGCTTTTTTATTGTTTGACATTTTTTATGACTATTATTTCTATTGCACCAGCTGCGATGCATGACAAAAGATGATGATGATGATGAAGAACTTTCTAAAAATGTTATGAACGATTTTAGTATAAAACTTTTGGTGACAAACCTTGCATTTTAGACATGGCGCCATCCTTGAGACGCTCGGCGTCACCCATCACCGAGCTGGTAGTGGTCTCGACAATGTCGCTGGCGTTGCGTCTGATCTTGGCGGCCAATCCGCCCCCGTTGGCGTCCGCGGCGTCCGTCGGAGCGTCGTTGGCGACGGCGCCCGGGTTGAAGGGTGCGCTGCTAGCACAGCCCATAATCAAGGCGCAGTGCAGTGCACCACCTACTTACTGATGTCTGATTCACAGCACACGCACAACTGGCACTGAGCTACCGCTCAGCAAGTGACCCAAGTCCCCTTAACAACTTGCCAACACCGTCCCCGTTGTTACAACAAATTGATACACCCGTGTCGTTGATACGACCGACACGATACAATACTTCAACGTATCATTTTCTTGAATTATTATGTTGAATCAATTATGAAATAATTCATCATCAATCATTATTTTAAGATATTTGATTATTTACGAAATTGTTTGACTCATTGTGGCACCTTTCCTAATTTAAAATAACTGTTAAATCATTTTCAACTTGCATACTGATTACCTGGATATATTTTGATATATTTATGGTGGTTATATTTTATTATTGAACAGTTATACTTCTCATCACACGAATGGATTCACAACATTAACATTCTGAATACTGTATAAATATTAATATCTGTCACATCAGTCAAATAATTGAATGACCTATGAAGATTATTCCAGAAAACCTGAAAGATGAAATAAGATAAAGATGAAATTTCCCAATCCCTTAAAGATTCAATTGAGCTCTCAAATGACATCAAAGGGAGTTTTGGTAAGCAAGAGCTGAATTTACAGAATTTCTTGTAGACAATTGAAGTGGAATAGATTTAAAGAAATGATTGAAGTGTTTCCCTGTTAGTTTTGGGTCACTGATACGAGTGCCATTCAAAATTATTTCAGATGGTGAGCTCTTCAAATTCAGTTGTTCATTCTCTCTTTTAATTATGTTCCAGGTTTTTATACGATTCCTTATCAGTTTACTTGTAAGCATACGTTTATTTGCTATTTATTTTTAACTGAGGCACATTTTTTACATAAACCTGAAACAAATTAGAATTTATTTCTTTGGCTAGCATGATTAGTTCACGTTTCGTGGCACAAGATACTTGCAGATCAGCAATCACCCATGATTTCTCTCTTCTCGAGTTGATGACCTTAGTTTTGAAAGTGAAAGATTCAACAAAAGCAAATCTGATAATAGAAAGAAACTTATTATGACTGGCATTACACGATGAAGTAGAGAAACCATTTTTTCAGGAACATTTTCATCCCTCCATATTGCAGGAGTAAGATCAATTATAGGAGCTATTAATTTAATTTCCACTATTATTATTAAGTGCAAAAAATATTTAATTAGAAAAACTACCTCTATTTTGTTGATCTGTTTTAATCACCGCATTTTTACTGTTACTTTCCTTACCTGTATTAGCAGGTGCTATTACTATACTTTTAACAGACCAAAATTTAAACACATCATTTTTTGATAGTTGATTAAAGTCTTTATGTTAGTTCCATTGAAGTTCCTGCCTACTCTACTAATTATATCAAAATATACTGTAAGTGATTTGTTCAAAAATGAGTTTTGCGCAGTGTGCTCAGACAGACCAGCTCCATCACTTCACCTTTAAGTAATCGTACATCTCTGTTTGTAATAATTTTGTAAATCGTTTTTGCTCATTTGATATTGTTCTGATATTGGAAAGGAGGACATCTGGCTTCAGGGAAGGTTGTCTGGAGATGTATTTTTCTAGGAACTGTAAAGCCAGCTTGAAAACAAATTCTGTCATTGATATCATAATAGAGCAATAAGGAACACATACACATGAGAAAATAGACTCTGCATTTTCACCAACCCCAATTTTCACTAGCTCACAAACGCCTACTAGCAGCTCAGGCATCATCTGCCCCATCAGAAAATCATCAATTTCCGTAACTAAAGAACCAAAAATGAGCCAGAATACCTCAAGCGACTCATATGTAGTGACAACAGAGCCACACAACAATTCATTAGAAATATTCATGGCACGTTTACACCAAAGTAGACTACTAAAAGTTGACAAAACATTGATTGTAGAAAACTAAAAGCTGCTCTTCTCAAATTAGTGCAACAGATTTTTTTAGAAAACTAAAAATTACTATTCTCAAATTTAGAGCAAGAAGAGGAAAACTTGTTTCCAAAGAATTGGCGCGAAAGGTTTAGGCAGTAGTGTCAATGAGGAGGAGCAGTTCTCCACTAGTTTTCCTACTAGTTGCTTGCGCAAATCGAGCAGCAACAAATCTTCCACTTTCAGTTGAAATCTTTCTTTGATTTAGTGGAAGATTTGTCTCTCCACAAGTGGAAGACAGAAAAAGTTGCTGCTCTTTTTTAGAAAAAGCAGCAAATTGCAGCAACTTGTGGAAAACTTAGTGTAAGACTTTGGTGTAAACGCGGCTTTAGAATCAACTCACATTACGTGTGAAGTTAGCAGCATATTATTTTGTTAGAAGGTCACTAAAAACCGACAGTTCTATTAGCAGACACAATAGTTCATCAGTTCATGATAGTTTCTAACAATAGTTCCACGAAAATAAGAAAGATATTAGAGTTTGAAATAATGCCCAGCTAACTTCCACACTGAAAGCATATTTGTGTCAGCAGAACACGTGATATCGCTCTTATCAACAAAAATAGTAGAGTTCTATAACACATATCTATTATAACTCTGTAATTCTGTAATCCTTTTCGTCAGATTGAAATGAAAAAGTATTGTTTTCCATCTTCAGTCTTTAAATCATGTGACCTGTTGATGAAACAAACGTTCTATTGTCATGAACTTCCAATAGATCATAAATATTTTTCTAGTTGTCCAATTATTGTTTGGAACTCAGAGTTAAATCGATATTTGGAGACAGCCAAAGCAGGATCTGGCTATTTTAGCTGACAATCGTCTTGCTGGAAACAAAGTATTTGGACTCTGCAAATCCAACACAGGCCAACTTGGCTTTATAAACTGCAATATTCTATTCGGAAAGAGTTGATTGTAGAAGAGTAGCGGGAGCCAACGATGAAGCCGATATCATCTACAAATCTTTGGAAGATCTACTTTTGAAGATTAATAATACCAATTTCATCTTTGTGGGAATTCTGTCACAACATGAAGTTCCGCATTCACACGCGTCCAACAAGAATATTGAAACAGCAAAAGCATACATTTCCAAACTGACAACCACATTTTCAATTTTTGGACATGAATGTAAAGAAACAAACACCGAAAATAGTAAACATGACACTTCAATAAAAAAGGCAAAAAATGCTTGTTTTAGTACAAATAGAGAAACTTCTTTCAAGATGCACTTCAAAAATAACTCACCAACGGTACTCCATTGTGGAGCCCCTTCAACGCTACAGTATGCAACCGGGTCAGTATACAGATATACGTCCGGTGGAAAAGAGACGAGCTAGTGACACACATATCCGCACCGCGCCCGCACAGTGCCACGGCCATGTGTAGGCCATCGCACGGCCTGGGATTTGAACAAAGGAATTGAACCTGCTAGTCTTCACTAATCCGCACCGTCGCCGCAACTACATCACCGCACCGAGTGAAACAAGTTCAGTCTACTTTTTGACAGGCACGGTGCGGTGTTGATAACAATTTTCTAACCTCTTTCCACATATAGGGAAGTTGATTGAATCAATTCAATTTTAAATGAAGGTTTAAATACCTACGGTTTGGTAGCCAATAATTATTTTATTCACTACCGGTTTGATTGATTGATTTATCATCAGGTGGTTCTGGACGTTATTATGTCATTGCCGATTTGGCAATTTGTCGTAATGTAAAACGTCGGAAAATAAAAAACACACACATCACATAACACGAAACGAATGCGAGGGTGACAAGACGGACAACACGCTCGCGCTGATTGACAAGTCCGGACCAGCATAAATGTTAAATAATTTATACCTATTGTTCTGCTTGTTATTTATGTGCCTTGTTATACTAAAATGATTTATTTTCAACCACATCAACTACAACATTGTTTGAAAATAAAATACCATCCATAAAAAATGTTTATAGTTTGTTCTGTTTTTGATAATTTGAATGCTTAATCTAGATGATATAGTAATTATGGTAACTAGTGTATAAGATGATATAATTGTTGATCTAACTTGTCTTATCTCTTGGTCTCTCTTGATCTAACTTGTCTCTTAACTGGAGTCTCCAAGACGTAATCTACAAAAAAGGATAAGTATAAATTAAGAAAACATCATATTAAAATAGACGGTGCTTTATTGAATTGTTCTACTGCCTGATTATTACTAATGTGCCAAAATTTAATGTTTAATTCTTTTTACTTTTCATTGGACGTTTCAACTTTGTCTTGGAATTAATTATTTCATGGCTTAGAAATGTAACTGCGTTTTGAAAAGTTGATTGAACCTATAGTTCATGGTTATCTACAGTCTAGACGTCTAGACAATTGAAGAATGTTAGGTATGCGTGAGAAAAACCTTCAGTCCCACAATCACTTAAGGATTGTTAATTTTGCAAAAGGGAAATTCTGACCCTTTCTCCACTTCTCTGTCTCTTTTTACTACTATCTTCTCTCTCTCTGGTTGATGGACGGTGCGGTGTACTTTCCCAGTTTTGGAAAATTATGTACTGTTATGTTGGACAACCTGCTTGGCTAAAATTTGAAACTCCAGCCAGCAGAGAGCACATTTTGCAAGAAGTCTCATGACTATAAAGTTGTATTAATTATTTAATCTAATTCTTAGATATTAATTTTGTTCTATAATGAATTTTTCATTTTCCGGACCTGGAATGGTCAAACCACCTTGGTTTATGAGAGTTTCTTGAAGCTAACGTTCAACAGTGTCTGCTATAATTGTTAATTGTCAATTTATGTGTTAATATTTTGTTCTTCATCACCCATTTAGGGTAAGTTTCTAAGTTTCTTATGATGGTATTACAAATTGTTTTCTTCTTACTAATTTAAAAAAAAGGAAATCTATAGTTCAATTTGTTAGTAGTAAGATTTTCATAATGTCGATTCTTTCAATGTTAGTTCAATCTTTTAATTTGTGATTATCTTTTGTAATTTGTTTCTATCAAACTAAAACAATCAAGCAATGATTTTTATTAATATATTTAAGTTATTCAATTAACTATTGATTGTAAAATTTATTTAAATAATTTGCTATTAAAATATTTATTTCTTAACTGGCTCCTTTCATATACATTTGTTTATTTTGAGTACTCCTCTGGAGTATGATTTTTATAGTTTTTATACCATATTTCTAAGTACTTTGAAATTCTGTTATAGGTGTTTGTACCTGGCTATTAAAATGTATTGCTGACTTCTACTGCGTGGCTCGAGTGCCGTACCTGAAGTGGATTGAACGAGAGCTCAAACTCCTGCACAATCTACAGCACTGTACCCTTGTCTGCCAGGATGCATCGACCGAGGCTCTGAAAATCCGAGGAGTAACTCAATCTTTCACCTACGGGATCTACCCTTACCTGGGACCTCGTCAACCATGTCAGGATGCAGATGCAAACCTTCAGCAAAATCAAAAGCTAAGTAATAAAGTGCTAGTGCTTCCAAAAATTAAGTTCTTCGCTCTTTTCCACTTCTGGGACGTCCTCTACCGCGTTAGTAGCCTTTTTGTAAATCCTGTTTGGATTTACATAGGTCTCTTCAAGACGTAATTTTAGAAAAAAGAAAAGGACCATTTATTATGAAAAGTTTACATTATAATCAAGTTTGTTTTTATCATTCAACACGTATTCACAGTTTTTTTTTTTTTTTTTGTTTAAAGTTTTTTGTAAAGTGTATAGTAATTAATGACATTATACGCAGACACTGTTATTTAAATCTGTCTTATAATTTATTTACTTGCCTATTGTTTGTCACCTCAGTTTGTTAAGATTTATTCATGAAGCCTTACGATATTTTCGACAATTAGCCCAATTGTTGGAAATTTGTTGTTGGAAATGACCACTGGCCCTCTCCAGCACGAAATCCACCCTTTGTGCTACTTTGGCGATAATATAGGTTATCGCTGTAAATGAAGTAATAGCGCACTAACTGATATTTGATATTTTGGGATGGCAAAAAAAGGGTTTGGGAACTCTGGGTGGCAACTGCCACCCCTTGCCACCCTGTAATTACGCCACTGGGCTTGAACTTGAGTAGCCTACTCTCACTGTCAAGTTTGATTTATAGTCGTATCAATGAATTAGGCTAGTTTCAATATTGTAGTATGAAATCGATCTTAATGTTGTGTCATGTAGGCCTTTTACATAAATTGCATTATTGACAAACTTATTGGGAAGACGTGCAACGAGATATATAGAAGAAATAGAGCCTAATATATAGAAGGAATAGAGCATAAAAGAATGGAGAGATATATGAAGAGCACATAGGACATTGAAAAGTAAATATGTAATGATTTGATAAATTACGGTACCCCACCTAGAATATAGTAGAAGAAGGTGCTAATAGAAGGAACTCAATCAACACCTACTATACCGAACTTGTACTGTTACACAATATTATTGATTTATAATGATAGTAAAATCCAATCATAATGGCATTTTATTAGGAGTTGTACTTGTTTTTATAATAGTTCTAATTGGGGGAGCATAATTATTGACATGTTTCTCCATGAAGCAGCTATTTATTGATGTACTGATCATCACCATGCATTTCACCATTCAATTTCTCTTTTTTTGGGCGCTTGATCAAATTGACAGAACGTGAATAAATAGCCTCTTTCTCGACGCCATGAGCTGATGTGAAAAATTACGGTTGAAAGACGAAGCTGCTCAATACTGGAAAATTGGTCAGCCTATAACCATTAGCCTGACCTAGATTGTAGTCTGATGAACTTGCGCATTGATTTTCAAATTTTTGCGTGTTATGTGAGTGGGTTACGGTACCAATATTTTTTGCTGTTACATGTTACATGCATTATTCAAAAGCAATGTTGTAGAGATTCTTCCAGTTTACTACATGGATTGTTTTTTCAAATGAAAACTGATTGTTGTTCAAGTTTGATTCTATTTTTCAACTCTCACCTCTTCAAAATTTTTAAATTTGTTGAGTCAAGTTGATAATATTATCATTATAATAAGTTGAGACCATTATGATTTTCACTCCTTCAAAATTTGTGGATTTTATAAGTCAACTTTTTGAAACGGACCCATTTAATTTAGATTTTTTGTATTCTATTTATTTATTCATTCATTCTTATATTTCTTGTTTATTTAGTAATTTTTTTTATTTATGGTTTATTTATTTAACTTTGTATTTATTCATGAGAAAAACACAGTCAAGCAAAGATACAACAGGCTATTAAAGCTATTTCATGCAATATTTTCTTAATGCATTAGCTGTTAGGTGTTACTAATTAGTTATCTTGATTTCATTCTAAGAATTGGTAATTTGGTAGTTAATTTACAAGTTACAAGCTTGACTTTGCTGGTGGAAATTTTTTGAAAGTTGTATATTTTTATTTAAATTGCATTTTGTATCTTTGCGAGAAAAATAAATGTAATAAAAATATTAACTATTATAATATGATCTAAATAGTTGACTTTGTCTAATACAGTACTTATAACTATCCAACTTGCAACTACTACAATATGAGTAAATCTAAGTGATAGATTTAACTGACTAGCAAAATAAATAGAATTTAATAAATACATATTGGAGTACATAGTTTAAGACTGATGAGTTCAGGTAAATAGTCTGTCTGTCAGGAAAACAAAAAATTTAAATCACTTGTCTGATCAATTCGATATGAAAATAATGTTTTTGTTACACTTGGTAGAAAGTAGTTATTACTATCCATAGATTTTTCACGTATTCAGTTGACTCACATATATAATTATATACAGAGTGTTTCGGAACTCTCCACCAATACTTCTAGACAGTGTTTCTGGACCACTAACAAAAGTAAATATCATAATAAAAATTTTCTATAATCCCCAGTTACTCACACAGCCGCCATTTTGTTTTTTTCACTTATTATTTTTTCATTTAAACACCTCTGAATGCATAATTTTGAAATTTCTCAAACCGCGAACACCTATAACAACTAAAACAATCTTTAAAAAATCAATCAAAATTTTCCGACATCAAAAAACAAAATGACGGCCATTTAAAATCTTTGAACTGGATTAAATTAATAATGGCTGATGATATCGAAATTTGACTGAAATAACGTTTTTTAGATATTTTTATTGCAAATCCAACGATACCTCATTTTCCAAGATTGGCTAACAATTAACAAAGATATGCTACTTCTTAGGGTGTGCGGTGGTTGAGAACGGGTTGCAGTTTCTCGCTTCCAACCTGCACACCCTAAAAAGTAGCATATCTCTGTTAATTGTTGGCCAATCTTGAAAAATAAGGTATCGTTGGATTTGCAATAAAAATATCTAAAAAACGTTAATCCAGTCAAATTTTGATATCATCAGCCATTATTAATTTAATCCTGTTCAAAGATTTTAAATGGCCGCCATTTTTTTTATGTCGGAAAATTTTGATTGATTTTTTGAAGATTTTTTTGATTGTTATAAAGCTGTTTGAAAAATTTCAAAATTATACATTCAGAGGTGTTTGAATAAAAAAATAATGAGTGAAAAAAACAAAATGACGGCTGTGTGAGTAACTGGGGATTTTAGAAAATTTTTATTATGATATTTACTTTTGTTAGTGGTCGAGAAACACTGCCTAGAAGTATTGGTAGAGAGTTCCGAAACATATATATTATATGTATGCATAGATATAGTCAACTCATTACATTACTCTCGAATATATCCAGCTGATTGCACTAGGCTATCATTATTTTGGTTTATATATGGGAATTCGCCCAACAAATTCTGAATCTAAATTAAGTAGCTGATTCACTTGTCTTGAATACTTTTGAATGTCTTGCATATTATCCAGCTGATTGTATCATGCCTTTCTATCAAGTGTAATAAAAAATATTATACATTACACGGCTGTAAACTTTTGCCAGTCTCGCATATTCACGTTTCTGCACTCGGCTGTCACCTCGTGCATGAACTATCATATGCTCGACCGGCAAAACGTTTCTTTCCAGCCTAGTAACATAATATACTATTCCAGTTCTTCTAACACTTCAATCGGTTGTTGTAATGGCACGTGGAAATTATAAAATTATATGGACATGGCAGTTTATCTATTGTTGCAAACATCAGTTTTGCGTTCGAAAACATCGATGTCCCCGCTGGCACCGGTGACTTGGAGACGGCGACTGGACTCATCCATTGAGGACATCCAGGAGATGAGCTCAGCTGTTGGTTGGGGAGGCTGAGCCCCTTCAATGTAATCCAGCATTGAGCCTGAGAGCACTGTTTGCCGACTCATTCCGACGCATCTCAAGCAGCCGTCCAATGTTCTAAACTGGTGCTCCAGGAAAATGCTGCGTTCATCCCAGAAAATTACCTGTGAAAATTAAAATCAAAATCAGTGGTTTATTTTGGATGCAGACATTCATTATGGGAACAAATAGGAACTTTAGTCTAATTTCATCCAGAACAAAAATCATTAAATAGTACATAATCTTCACCAGCCTGAGAGCTTTAAAATATTGAACCTTTATTGGAAACTTCATTGTAACTTCATAAAAACAGTAAATGAACGTAGGCTAATTATATAAACCAATCATGAAAATTTATCCTGTGGTAAATAAATCACTATAACATATCATATTATTTATAATTGTTATGAACCTTATAAATGCCAATGTAAAGTACGGTGAGAGGAGGAGTGTTCTCTTAAATTTTTGCAGACGGGCTTCAAATGCTCATTTCTGTTACTGTTCAGATCTAATACCCCATAGAGTGTATTGTGATCGTGAAATTTGTCAGGCTATGAATCAATCAACAAATAATATGAGGGAAGAGTTGATAACCACAAAAAAAAGCTTAGAATTGCACCTTCAAGACCTGGAAAACAAACTTTTTCTCCGGTGGAGAACCCTCAGAAAACCCAATGTTTTGGGGTTCCGTCACTCTATATGTAAATGCAAAATTACTATAAGTTAAAGTTTGGAATTGGATGTGGTAGTAATTCATTCTCTCTTTGCAAGTTGAATCAAGTTCCTTTCAAAGTCATAATAATTCTTATATTTTTTCACTCTACATATTCCAGTATTAGTTCTATGCGAATTCAAGAGATTACACAAAATTAGAATAGATGAAGTTTATTGCTCTCTTTGGTGCCACTCATTGCCCTTTTCCCCAGCTTCAATACATTTTCATAGAATGGTTTTCAGTTGGCCTAAACTTGAATTTTATCTTTAAATTTAGAAAAACAATTCAAATTGTTTAATTAGTTTAGTATTAGTTTCACATATTCTTTTGGGTATAGTAGGCAACTAGGCAAGCTGGAATACATATTCCATGCTAATTGGGAAATCGAGTCATTAATAATAATTTGAATTATTTAATTAGTATAAAATTATTTAATAATTTTATTATTGAAAATTGGTGTTAAGGCCACTAAAATAATGTCTCTGGGTGGCCCTGATTGGAATAATAATTTGAAACCACTATAAATTGTTAAATTGGCTTTATAACGTAGTATTTTTTTAATTTTATACATTAAAATTTGTTCACAACTAATTAATGAACTAACAATATACGAAAAGTGGGTTCGAGCTCTTTGGCAAACGATTCTTAAAAGCAATGATTTATTGAATTTAAGCTTTCACTTTACCCAATTTAAAAAACATAATTTTAATAAATACTTGTATAAATTTACGGTTTTTAAGCCTCAAATCAAGCTATCAACATCGAAAGTTCAAGAATTTCACCATAATGTGGACAAAATGAATGGATTTAAGCTTTTCTCGACATGGGTCTAGAATCTCTTGGGATACGATTCTAGAGGGACTATTTATCAAATTTTCCCAGGGGAGGGCCCCCGGACCCTCCTCCCCTTGGGGGTATGGTACCTCCCAGACCCCCCGAGGGCCCCCAAATCTTCGATACCCCCCCCCCCCATGAGAAGATTTTCGCTACGCTACTGCCTAAGAAGCAGATCTTCGGCTGTCAAAGCTTATTCAATGTATATATGTGTTTTAATGTGTTTTTAATGTAACTTAAATATTTGTACTATATTAAATCAAACAAATATTTTTCTATAATTATAAAACGGGTTTTTATTTTTTACCTTTCAAACCAATAAATAAACTATAAGAATCAGTAAGGAGTTGACTATTTTACACAAGTTCAGTACATCACAACAATTTATGCTTAAAAAAGCAGGTACAATATGTTTTAATTAATTAACAACTCTCGTTGTAATGGAACACCAAAGTTCATACTTGCACACATTGCATTTTGCTCTCAGGCCGGCCCTGTTCAAGTTACCTTTGTCTGAATGGTGAAGATGGCAAATAGTGCAATAGATTGGCGGTAGCGCATCCAGCAAGCAGTCTGTAGCGTGACTGTACATGCGGCGAACATACGCCGAAAGAGGCCCGACCGCTCATAGAAGTGGTATCTGGCAAAGTCAAGCTCCCGCAGGTATCGGGCATTGTTCATATGGCACACCATCATGTCAACATCCGATGGCAGGCATATACCTGCAAATGCAAACACAATATCAAACCAGGTTGACAAAAAATAATTACATAAAAAGTATGATGTTGAAGATCCATCTTGTTTCTACTAATATTTTAATTTACTTTAATCCACTAAGTAGCTACCACTAAATTCGAATAGGAATCGTAAAATTTTTGACTTATCTCTGAATGCATCAACTTGGAAGGGGGGGGAAACTCTTCTTTCGTTAAATTATAAAATTATAATAAATCAGTAACTCTGGTCTGCGCACAGGCACTAGCCCATGCAGACCATTTTCATATAATTTCTCATTGTACTCATACTCTTCATTATCTATCATCACACCTTTGTTTTTCCATTTTATAGCTACTTTCCATATAGCCTACTTTCAATTGTGTACATTATAAGTTATTATATGTTCCATGAATGTGGCATGTAAAGATGATGGTTGATGAAATTGTTGTATTTTCTTTCGATGTCTTGAGTACAATACGTTTATTTTGTATCCTGTATAATTTTGAAATAAAGAAGTTTTGTCATTGTCATATATAAACGGCCGTTTCGCTCTGTTGTCTAGAGCATCGTCAGACGTACACTGACTTAAGGTATGAGTTTGAGGGTGCGACCTTAAGTCAGTGTACTGTGGGTCGTCTGACGATGCTCTAGACAACAGAGCGAAACGGCCGTCACGCCATAACGTGAGTTAATTTCCATTTAAAAGTGGTTTTTTAAAGTTTATATTACATAAAAAGCTTTTCATGCATTTTACACTTTGTATTTCCGTATTACCATTCCCTAATAAACAAAGAAATAAAAAAGAAGGAGACGTAGTAATTAATTCAAGTAGTTAGTATTTTTCGGTTTTCCAGATTAGAATCTTGGTTCGTTATGATTATAATTATTTAATTCCTACTTGTAATAAATATTCGCCAAACTTCACGTTAAAGATTGTATTTACCATTTTTTTTATATAGGCCTAGTTCATTCCTTATTTTATAGTTTTGATTGTATGCGTGATGTGTGCAGATTATGGCCAAAATAATAAGGTAATTAATAGGTGGCCGAAGATTGTGACAATTATCAATTATGTATTCTTTTTTCTGCCAGCCTATATCCACACTGAAAAAAGCTGCTAAATGAGTGGCCACAAGAGGAAATCACCGCGGGATTTGTCCTACCATGTCCGTTAGCGACATCCCGTCCAATAGGAAGGAGTGTACTTCAAATATTTCTTCTGCACGCTGAATGTCGCTTTGATAACAGAGTGTTGGTTCCAACTCACTAATAGCTGCTTATTATTATGACTCGAGTCAACGTTGTGATTAATCTTTGAAATTGTTCAGGGACTTTTGTTTCATTCATTACATAAGCAACCATATCTTATGTCACAAGATAGCTATCAAATGTCTTAGACAAACGGTTTTAGTTCACATGGTAAAAAACTTTTTAAGTGTCTATTTAGGTCTATCATTGTATTGCAGACCATTCAAATTAGCACAAATTTCGGGTAAGAAAGGAAAAAACTCTAACACGACTGAAAATCGTGTTATATGTCCAGAAAGACATGCTGAATAACATACTAAAATTACCCCAAGAATGCTAGCGGTGCTTCAGCTACCAATTCGGAAAAACTGTAAAATTTCCAACAAAATTTGTGTTTTTTCTTCTTCAAAATTTAGACCAAACTAAGCTTTAGACAGAAATGTTAATCGAGCCATTTTTTTAAGACAGGAAAATTTTCAATAAGTTGACACCAGTAACATTTCTGCATCTATATTGAATCCTCGGCTACAATTTTTCAAAGTATTAGTAATTTTTTCGGAAAATTAAAGTTTTCTATTTTGAATAATTAAAACAACTGTATCTCACTAATGGCAAGATCGAAGGGTATAGCTCGAAATTTCTCTCCGGAAAATTAAGTTTTTAACAATTTGAAACCACTCTCAACTTTTAAAAATTTAAATTAAAATAAAAATTAAATTAATTTACTAGAGATACAAATTCAGATACTATAGTAATTTACACACTAAAAGAACAATACACACCAGAACATCCGACTCTCAACAATGGATACAAGAAAAAAAAAGAAAAAAAAGAAGTAGTAGCTTCTGCTTTCGAGCAACTCACTGCTCATCCTATGCCTCCCATACTGTATGTAATAAAGACTTAATCTTCCCGGTCTGTGACAGTCCTTATTAAGTTCCCGTGAATCTTGGCTTGGGACACCTCGAATCACACTAAACGACAGAACCCTCATACTTGCTCTTTAAAGTCGACTCCTGGACCAAAAAATTGAATCAACCATTTATACGGCCCAATCACACCTTTCAATGACGGAAAAAGATACTTCAGCTTTCATAGAGATTAGTGACATGTACTTGCTTACGGTACCCAAGAGTTAAATAGGTCTACATTCAATCAATTCGAATGAATGGGCCACTACAGACATTATTGATCCTACAGCCGTCATCTTTCATACAACACTATAGTAGATGACTTAAATAAAAAAATAAAACACATTTTAAAACAAAAAGAAAATCAACAATAAAACATTTTTAAGTTTGTGAACTTTCGAATTGGAACCATCTTATGTTGAAAATAGTTATTTTCAAGGTGTCGGAGGCATATCTTTGAAAGCAGAATTATTCCAAGTTGTAAGCTAAATTCGACGTATGGTATATGAATATGGACCGCCTCGATGAGTTGAGACGAATGAGCCAACAGCCGATCGGATATAATGAACTGTTCAATAGTTATAGGGACCCGGTTCAGCAACCCTTCGTGGCCACCCTATAAAGTCCCATCACATTTTTGGGCGATCACATGAGTTTCTGATAGCTTTGGAGTCTGGAAAACAAATTTTCAAAGATAAATACTGATCCCCACTTTTTGGAGATTTGTTTAAGCTCTCAAATTCAATTTTAGGTTTTTTTTTTGGGGGGGGGTGTGAATGCGGCTTTATGAATAGCTACTACTCAAAAACTATTGGAGATAAAAAGTTGAGAGTGGTTTCAAATTGTTAAAAACTTAATTTTCCCGAGAGAAATTTCGAGCTATACCCTTCGATCTTGCCATTAGTGAGATACAGTTGTTTTAATTATTCAAAATAGAAAACTTTAATTTTCCGAAAAAATTACTAATACTTTGAAAAATTGTAGCCGAGGATTCAATATAGATGCATTAAATCAATTACGCAAAAAAAGATCAACTTGACTCAAAATGTCCTAAAGCCAGCTCACCATACAGCTTTGTGGTCTCATTTATTCTGACTCTTCTGTGCAAGACAATTCCGACAAGCAAAGTGAACACCGTTCGCAGGAAGTAGTTGACGTCTAAGAAGATGTAGAGTAGCGCAATAACCCAGACAACAGTTGCTAGATCCATTGCGGCAATTGACACTATACTGGACACTGGCTAACTAGAACGGCCACATTACGCATCCGCAGTTCGCACGAAAGTGAGCAGACGGCAGGATCGTCCTCTCTAGCCTTGCACTTGCCCACGTGACCTTAACCTAGGCCTACCAGTTTGTCGTTCGCGGAATAAAACAGATCGCGCTCAACAATAAAAAGACTGCTTTTTGAATAGAAAAACCAAATATTCATCAAACTACCAACTACCTGCTGTTAATTGGTATCAGATAAGGTGTTCATTTCTGACTCTGATGTTTTGTGTAAAGACCTTCAGTCAGATCCAATCAAGACCGGTTATGCTTGTACAATTTTTATTCTATTCAACTTTTTTTATGATAAAGCCCACATAATTCTGATACCTATGCGTGATTAATGAATTTGAGGATGATGAATGATGAGTTGGGCCAAGTTTTAGGTTGGTTCCGAACCACCAGGTAGTGATTTTACAGCAGAGAACAGTCTTTTTTGCTGGCCAATCCAATCGGTCACCCTTATAAAGAGGGCCAGGAGTTCGTAGCTTATCTCTATCAATTAGCGATTTTACAATTTTGTGATAAATTTTGTTACCTACATTATAAATCCACTTAGTATTTAAATTCAGATTTTTTTGGCAATTCATATGTTGGAGCTAAAGTGAAATGCCAATAAGTTGGATCCAGCTTTATTACTTGCATCACAGGCAACGGACGTTCTTATTTAGAAGTTTCTATTCGTCTATTAATTTCTTATTAAAACTTATCCAAATTTAGAAGTAAATAATCTAATAGCTTAATTAGATTGATCTGTTAATAATTTATAAACTTATTCTAATAATATTTGTAACTTGTCGCATATCTTATGGAAGGTTTCACTTGTGAATTGTAATTGGTAAATTTTTATGCAACTGGTCCCTGATCGAATAATCAGACATAGAAGAGCATGTGCAATACTTACTAGTCCAGTAAAGAGATCACCTATGTAGGCATCTTCAGACACATAATGGCACTTTCTATTCGCATCTCAAGACACGTGTAACATATCAGACTACTGCGTAAAGCTGCGTTTATAAAGCTGCGTTTACATAACGCGTCGAACTAATTTAGAATTATCCGGTCGACGTCTATAGGTCTGATACACTCATGCAAATCTATATAAAAATATGCCCTTGTCTGATAAATATACTTTGAGTGTCTGTAGATGTGAAAGCAGCTTTACTGAGGAAGTTGATATTAATGACAAGTTGACAGTACCATTTTTAATTTTTGGATTTATTCAATAGTGTCGAAACTAAAAAACAACTATAATTAATAATAGATTATGTTATTTGCACATTTTTATAACCGCTAATTGGGCAGTGATCAGTAAGAATCTTAAACAATAAAATAGGCTACCTTACACAGGAGAATCAACACATGAAATAAAAACATTTTTTTCTATGAGAAAGGTGTTTATTAGAATACAAATAAAACATACAACAATTATCAACTAATAAAAATTTGTAATTTTAAATAATCAGAAAAATTAAATTTTGTCCAACAATTTCAATTTCACTTTATTGCATTTAATTTAGTTTTAGTGATTAAAATTGTAGTATTTATCATCTAAAAGTACACAGTGCAGGATATTATTATTTATTAGAGTAACAGATTTCTGAAAAATTTAACACATTTATAAAGTTGTCATAAAACTCTAATAATCTTAACACTAATGAATTTTATAGAAATACCAATAGTCTTGAACAATATGATAATATATTTAATTAATATTATCAAGTTTCAAAGAATTTCTGTGATTTTTCAATGGTTTATTATTTGATTCAGTTGAAGTGAATTTACTTTACAAATTTTATTTGGTAGTTCTGTCTTCCAAGTTGTAAATTTACTTGTTTCGATGACAAGTTTATTAAGTAGTTACAAAGAAAAAAACTGCTTTAAATTTAATGAGAAAATAAAATTACTTCAATATTACCGGTACTAAAAATTAATTTTATCTCGATAATGTTCAGATGGTGTTTCAATATTAGATTTGTATCAAGTAAACATTTCAATTTATTGAGCACTAATCTAATGCAGACTATTTTTTATCTAAATTATCAAAATTATCGGATTCAAGTAGAATATTTGAGATTTCATAAATTATATTCCAGTATATTGAATTTGTTGTTTTATCCTGAAAACTGGAAGAATAACAATATTTAAGTTTGAATATTTTTCTTTTGAAATGATTGCACGAGATATATTTACTGTATTTATTAAATTATAATTAATAAGTTTGTGAGTCACTCGTACTTGAAATTACTCGAAATCCAAAGGCTAGCGCAATCGGATTTATCAAGTAATTGAGGATTTGATATTTGACTTCAAGATTTTATAAGGGAATGGCAGAGTATAAACTGTACAAAATCAACAAATAAACAAGTAATATGAAAAATATCATGTTTACAACGCTGTTACATCATCAGTAATAATATTTTTACTTCAATATAATTTAGTTATTAGCAGTTTCAATTGCAATAACAATTATACATGAATGTATAATTGAATTTTCACGGTATTATTTGGTTCAATAAATTTGTACAAATGAGCTGAATAATTATTTTAGTAAAATTAGATTGTAATCGATGTGAAAAGTGTAATTTTAAAAACAACAAAATATAATAATGAAATCAAGATAAACGACACTACTTGAGAGTTTTCATATTATCAGAAGATGTCAAATTCATGTTGAACTTAATTGAAACATTTCCCTGAATTAATACTATTTAGATGAATGTTTGTGTTTTTCTGATTATTCATCACGGATAGGATGAACTTTCAGTTGACAAATCTGAACTAGAAACCAAAATGTAATTTAAGTTATGATTAAGTGCTTACAACATTTTTTGAACCAACAAGCCGTTGTCTTTTCATTATTCTACAGGATAAGACGAATTCTTATTAATAGGCAATAAATTAGTTCCTCCAAGTTAAAGAAGGTGCTGAATTCAAAATTCATGTTATCAAGTATATTTTTGTGAAAAGGTTTTATTATAAATTTAATAATCTCATTGGGGAAAAATGATGCAGCTAGTTTTTATACATAGTTATTAATGAAGATTTGTCATTAAAACGAATTAGCAACATTAATTTCATCTAAATATTTTGTAGAATTTCTCATCTGCGGGTGTCAAATGTGTTGAATAAATAAATGTATGTACGTTTTGAGCAGTTTCACAATTAAAACTTTCCATACAATAGAAAACAGATTATATATCTGCCCAGAATTGACATATTTGAACAGAAACGATTGATAATAATTAATAGGTACATAGATTGCATGGATTGTTAATGAAAGTATAGAGATGTAAGTGTATACACTCTATTGATGTATCTAATTATTGTAAATCAACTTTATTGATGGCGCCAAAAATGTGATTATGAGACATCATATTTGTTTAAAAAAATAAGAAATTATAATACCAAAAAGATTTGTTGAAGATTATTTTTAATTATATTTATGGTGATGGAATACGATAATAAATTTTCAAGAAGCTTAGTTTGCTACATTCACGTCTAAAATGAAAACTTTGTTTTCCTCATAGATATTGAAAATTAAGAACAGTATACATAGTCTCATACAAATCACATTAAACCAATGTGATTTTGCAATGAAGTTTTCAAATGAATAGCAACATTCAATAAAGAGAAATATTTTAGTTTATTATACAAAAAGATGTAAAGAAGTTCAAACATAGCTTGACTAATTAAAATGTTTTTCGAAAAAAATTAAAAAAAAGAAAATAAAGTGTTTAGAAAATTAATTAACAATGTTCCAGTTACAGATATACCAATACCATTAAACCGAAAGCAGAGAGAACTTACATTTTTCATAAACATTATTCACATATTTGCATTGAGTTCAATATTCTTAAAATTTCATTCATTCATAAACTGAACGTTTAGAGTAGAAATTTATTATCTGGAACTGGTCTGCATAGAATACTTAAAAGAGATATTTTCAAGCGGCATACTACTAAGCCTATATTTAAAATAAGATTTTTTAAATCTGGTCTATTAATAATAGTCATTTTACATGTGATTTTCTAGTTACATTCACCAAAGCAATAACACATAGATCTGATAAGATCATAGAAAACACATATTCTCACGCTAAAGTCGAATAACATATCCTAGTTTCTGAATAAACCCATGGTAATTCATGATTGACAGCCGGTTGATATTTTGATGACAATGTTCATGGTTATTGTTATATAGTTTTTTTATGACTGACCGTTTAGATGTTGTAAAATTATTATTGAGGTTATTACAATAGTAGTGAGCCACATGGGCTAGAGATCTCGCTCGCAAACAACTAGCTAGCTCATCCTGGGAGAAGGAGTTAACGAAAAACGGCCGTAGTATTCACTACTCAATAGGCCAACGAACTCGATCTGTATAAAGTTTGGAAGAATGGAGTTCAAAATTTGAATTTCATTGGTTAAGCGCACGAAAGTTATCGTCGAACATACATACATAGCCACAGATAGCCGCGAGCCTCAAGTCAACTAAGAACTTGCTACGCTCATTCAATTAGAAGCCCCCTTATATTATAGACATGTTACGTATTGACACCGGATCTGGCAGTATGAAATAAAACAAATTGTATTCTTACTGACAATTGAATCATTTCTTAAAAAATAAAATAATTTTACCAAACTTTAACAAGATTTTTCGAATGGCTAGATAGAAACAACTTTTCCATAAGTTATTGAAGATTTGCATACATGAGAAAATTATTGGCTTTGATATTGATTGGAAAAGAATGTCTGTACTTGGCGGATAGTTAAAAATTAAAAAACACAATGCTTTTTTGATTGCTACTTTCTTATAAAATAAACAATAACATTCTATTCACTGAAGATGTGTGTTAGTTTCGGAATTTAAGAACTCCTCATTTTTAATTCAAGTTTTTAAAAACTCAGCACAAAACTAACAGTATTATTTTGATAAAATTAATACTAAAGAAAACGGATAAAAATACTGACAATCTTTCACAAGAAATTATTAACACCATAGAAAGGTATGAATGTTACCAGAAAATAGAACAAATTAATGTAGAAACTATTAATATTTGTGATTATTTGTGGTTATTGTGGATTGACTTTAGATTTCCTATTTGTTGAGAAAATAAGGAATCCTTTTATAAAAAAAGGCTGTCCTAGTGTCCTGTATCTAGATTTCTTGCAACTAATTATTAAATACGTTTCTTTATTTTGAAGAAGCTGTCTAACAATTAGTTTCTCCTACAGGTCTTGAAAATTAAACATCTTATATACTTCATTCACAATATAGCAATGTTATTTCACAATATAGTTTTCTCTTATACAGAAATATGTTCGGTAGTTCATGGATAATTTTAAGTTTAAATGAGACATAGTTAAATTGAAATAGTTATTTATTGAGGTAACAAGTACTAATCAAAGTTATAGTTTTCAACTAGCGATTAAACATTTTTATAACTCAAAATCTAACACAAATATTAATGAATTTTTTTGAAAATAATACTTGAACTCTGTTTATTATTAGTTTTATCTCAACAAAAAACGGTAGCATAGGTGCCGTCAGATCAATAACATTAGAGTCTAATCTAGTATAAGAAAAAACAGAAAAGAATCAGCAAAACTGATTAGTTGAGATTATAGTTGCTTTAAAAAAGAACTTTGAACGTTTTACTGAAATAGGAACTGAATCAACTTCATTCAAACCAGAATAGCAGAATAGTAACCGCATGAAAAAGTATAAATTGAATTATCAAGATAAAAAGATTACTTCTTAACCATGAGTATGAGAAATAGAAATAAAAATGATTTGAAATAACAGGTTCTCACATTGCAAAGCTAGTAATCATTTATAATTAATCTTATTTCTTAGGAAGAAAAAAACAGAATTTGTATTTGCTTCATAGTCTATATCTATACGAACAATTCTAGTAGCCTATAAATTGTTCAAAGATTGAATGAAATACATCCGACAAAATTTTATTACCCAACCATGTTCAATTATTAAATTTTCGAACTAAGTTAATCTATGCATTATTATTTGATGTAAGTTTATCAAGGAATTTGAAGTTGAATGAAAAAGAATGTGATGGATTACATTTGATAAAAAATTGTCGAGATCTGCATATTTTGTTGTTTGAATTTTCAAATAATTCCATATATTGACATTAAAATTAATGATCTCATCATGATTGTTATAAGAAAATGTTTTACACTGATAAAATAAGTTTAGGAAAATTTAAACTTGATTAAGCGAAATGAGATTCAATTCAACTATACAATGAATATTTGGGGACCTAATCGTAAAATCCCACTAACATTGGAATTTTTTCTAAAAGAAATCAAGTTAAGTTCTACTTAGTTTCTCTAAGTTTAAGTCTTTGAATTGTATAAGATTTTAGTTATCCTATCATTGTATTGGGCAGTTTCATCGGTAAAATCTATATTGCATTATTCTATATTGATACATTCATGTCAATGTTAGAATCAAGCAAATGGTAACCGCTTTCAAAAGCATTATTGAAAGATTGAACATATTAAAATTAATAAAAACTTTAATTATTGAGAGAGAATAGTGTGGAAGTATTATTATTGTGAGAAATTAATTATAGAATTACTAAAATACGTTCCACCGAAAAAATATGTAACTTCAGTGGAAAATTATTTTTTACAAATTCATAAAGAATTTGATATTTAGATTTAATGGGAATAGACTATCATTATCTACAATAACTTCAATCAAAATGCAGGCAGGACGCCATCAAAACAATCCGCTTCCGTATATTTCCTCCTTTTAATTTTGGCGGAGGAAAAAGCTGTAAATTCAGTTCCACTCATCAGGCCGAATGATTGAGAAAGATTAACTGAAAAAAAAAATAAACGATGATTGATGTAAAAATTCCACTACTACTTTTTTCCACAATAAATTTCCTATTTCACTTTCTATAGTAAGGAAATCTTCGAAACTGAATACTTTAGAGTACTATTTACAAAACAATAATACAATAACTATAAATAGATTAAACATTATAAGCGACTACTTTAATGTTTTTGTAGTAGCAATATGTGTTATTGACTACTATCCATTTGATTTCGGGTTCAATTCTTGGTACAAACTGGATTTTTCCCCATTACACCTAATAACGTGCACACACACGCTGGCTTATGAGGAACTCTTTTCCAATAAATAAATATGGATATTTATTGAACTGGATTTGACAAGAATGTGGAGAACATACTTTCAAAATGCCGAAGTTAATATGCATTTTGAGTAATTAAAATATAAAAACATTTGCTTTCAATATTAAGGTAATAAAATATCAAACTTTCGAAAAGTATTTTAATAATTATTAATTTAATATGGAATAACAAAACTTATTACAGTAATTGCATATTTACGAACACTTTATTGATGATATGGTAAAATTTGAAAGTAAATTGTAATAATTATTACTGAAAATGTTTTATTTAATCAGTTATTGAAAAGCACAGTTAAATACTTCAATTTCTTCCACCACCAAACACTTGACATTTATAAACAGACCTCCACAATAAGAATCCAGCAAATGAGGCAAAACTGCAAGCGAGTATTCATAGTGCTCTATGGAAAGGCTCCCTTGTTGATAGTTCCCCCAATTTTCCTCCGGATTGTTATCAATAAACCGAACCAAACCTGTAAAATTGTTCTGTTTTAGTTTCCACAGCATAAAGAAAGAGTAACCATGTTATTTGTTTGTGTATTACATTACCGGGATAAGCTGAATTCAAAATAATTTCAAGTAATTCACTAGGGTATGATAAAATCTCACTGAAAAATAGATGGAAACAAGAGTATAATTTAGGAGTAGGTTCCAAGCAAGGTTTCAGGTTTAAGTTGAGTACGCACTCCGTACTCAAAAAAGTACTCCGTATTCGGCGCTTGGAATTCTTGTTAATTGATAAGAAAAAAATGGGCACAGCTGTTCTCGTGCCTTCCGACCGTATAGTTAACAAATTATTTACTCATCATTTAGGTGAGTTTTGGAGTTTTCAGACCAAGCAACTGAACAAGTTTTATCGATAGGATCATTATGCACATTACTGACATACATGTTGTGTAATTATTGTGGCTTAAAAGCCTAATATCTCACTGAAATTTAAAAGCCTACTTTCTTGTCCATGTTCTGTTGTTATTTGGTATTTGGAATAAATATTAGCTATCGTGATGTTCAGACACGAGCGCTCGGAACTGCGCATGGAAGGGTGACTAGCAGAAGTAGCACGACGGTATTAGTTTTATTTTTGATGTTTCGGAACCCACCTAAAACTGTAGGTTTACTATTCATATTATCGTTGTGTCATAATTCATCACATTACCAAAGCTCAAGACAGACTAATATGGGCTTCATCAGCAAGGAAAAAAACAGATAAATTGCGCGATCTGTAAGGAAGGAGGGCCCAAAAGTTTTGACTGCCTGGGGGCGCAAGGATACCTTACAACGCTTATGCCTTAGACCCATATGAAATTATTTCGTTTGCAACTGCAAATGCTTGGGCACAAATAATAACGCAGCACTGAAAAGCTTTGTTTTGTAAAGAACATAAACAAATAATACTACACAAATAGAAGGGAAGGTGGAGTCAAATTTATTTAATTAATCACCAGGAAAGAATTGTACTACACCTCAGTTCTATTTGCGGAGTTTTATTCAGTTCTTTGCTAGTGCCACATGCTCAAAGTACCACAGGGTTGTGTAAGGCAGGCTGCGTTCTTATTTACACCCAGGCATTAACAATAATTGCAAACCAGAAAAATGGCATTTTGGTGCCGCATCACAATTTTATTGTGTAACTATATTTTCAAATCGAAAATGGCTAACCTCACAAATATGAAGATTACAGAAATGCAAGTCCATGTACCCAGGTGTGGAAAAGTATCCAGAGATGGCCAAGTCCTCTCACTCTTGAATAAAGAAGAATCTTCTCCAATCCAACAATTACTATCATCTTGGAAATCCATATGAATACACAATCAAGTTCCAATTTTCTAGTCTTAATTGATCCTTCATACCGAACCAGTGACTGGGAAATAATTCAATTCGCATTCCGGACATGAGTATTTTTTGGAATTACTCAAATGACATGAAGATTAACAATTAAAAAGAGGAAATTTCTTATCAACGATTGTACGCTCATATGGATTTCCACTTGAAGCAAACACCAAAAGGTGGTCAAATCTGAAAATGATAAAAATGTGCATTAAATACAATAAAGAACACAGTATTTCAATTCAATTCGATTTATTCCATATACAGTAATATAGTATCAAATAACACTAAAAGATAGAATACAAATCTGCAATATTATTTGTTCATTAGAAATACATAAAATAAAATATGTAATACAATGTGGTATTTCCAGCAAAAGTATTTGCTTATCCGCTGGTGACCATCATTTAATTATAGCTCTAGACTCTAGACAATGAAATAAAAATAACAGTTACTCATATATTTCTAGTGGAAAAATAATATAGTAGATTTGTAATATCATCATTTAGTAATATTTGATACTATATTTTTGAATATTGAAATAAATTTGTATAAGTATGGATTAAAATAAATTAATTGAATTATTAGATTTTTTTTTAATTTGCTTACAAATATGCAATCATGATATTCATCGATAATGATATTCATGATTGATGATATTTATTGAATGGCTCAATCATTAAAAGTATTGTATAAATGATTACTCAGTATTCCCTCCGAAAAAAGTCAATGTTATTTGACATAATCAGTAAATATAATTTAAATCACAAATTTTAACATACGAGCAAATGCATGATGAAAAACATGAACCAATCAATGATTCCTTTGCTGAATGTAGGCAGTTTGATCAATATCAGACGTCAGAAAAAAGGTAGAAATTGATAAAAAATAAGACACTACTCATAAAATTACACGATCCACCTTATTTTTGTGAGATGCATAAATATTGTAAGATTCTATCGCATTATCAATTCTGTTCATAAAGGTATTAGCAAAACAATTATAATTCAATTACAGTACTTCGAATATTCGAAGTATGTCTATTTATTAGAAAAATAAAGAATTAAGAAATAATCACTATGATGTAGAAAATAAGGAATAAGTTGAATTTAGATGCGATTTCCAAATTCAGTACACACAGTAATGAAACCTATGAGATAATATAGACATGAATAATAATAATAATCTTTATTTCCGAAAATATAAACAAGCAAAAAAAATACACAGGAGAAAAAAATTACACATGATAAGAAATAATAATAATTATAAAACAATCAATTATTAGGAGAGCAACCAAGAACTTACAAAGAAAAAAATACATGAATAGTTCAACTTAACTATCATGTACAAGAAATAAAATGTTACAAAAAAATATCTGCAGAAATAATACTGTATGCACATAATTTCATTGTGAAATTATGTCCGCACACAGGAGCATCATAGGATCCAAGAAAGATGACATGAATTGATGTAATAAAAAAAAAATAATAGAATAAATCACTTGGAGGAAACATAGAATAATAATAGTACGAAAATGTAGGAGTAGAAACAATAAGGACTAAAAATATTTCATTAATTGAATCAGTGTTAAGAACTATGGGTTTAGAGTAGTAGTGGAGTCATTTTATTTATCACTTAAATGGAGGGTTCGGAACTCACCTAAAATAGCAGGTCTACCATTTCCCCATAATATGGCTCAAACGGCGAGGTGGAACTACCCGTAAGGGTCTCCCAACCAATAAAAGCCATACGCTAATATTATTATTATTTTAGTGGTGAACCTCAACATAATTGCAACACAGTTTTTTTTAATGATAGCTAATAGTCCAGTCAAATTAACTCAAATTTTGGGTGAGAAAGGAAAAAATTCTAACACGGCTGAAAATCGTCCAGACTAACATACTTAAAGTCCCCACGAATCATAGTGTCATTTGATAATTTGACACCAGTTACACCCCTGTATCTATATCAGGTCCTCGGCTACAATTTTTCAAAGTATTCGAAATTTTTTCAGAAAATTAAAAACTTAAATTGCCAGATTTGGGATTTTGGGAGGATGATTGAGGTCACTCCTACCAAACATTTTAAAAAATCGGCTGTGATGCAACTATGTTGAGACTGAGCCGTATTTTCTTTTAAAATGATTGTACTACACAGCTGGTAAGCTATAAAGTAGCACATAGAATGTGTAATGGAATGAATAAAAATAAATTGGAGTGTTACTTTTTATAAAATGGGCAAGAGTTGGTAATTTTCGATTTTTCTAAGCTAATAACAAATAAAAAACGTGATTCACTAAGTTTAGTACCAACCTTTGACCACATTCTAATAGCGATGATACTTTCCCTGCGTGATGAAGCAACTATTGTCCAGATGTGAAGCTACAATCTACATTGTTCATAAGTATTCAAGCATTCCTTGCATAATCAACCTATGCAAGATTATGTTGGTTACTCGTTACTATGTGAGAGCTTCACCTCTGCACAATAGCTGCTAAGGCATCCTCATACGTGTTCTAGTAGATATCTTGTAATCTCTTAGGTAGTAAAATCATACAGTAGATTATTTTTCCTGTAATAACCAACGAATACAATCATTATCATTGGAGACAAATGTAGTTGAAAATTTATAATCCATTTATGGAGACCAAAGCCTCCATAAAACTCAGCCAAAGCCCCACAACAGCAGAGGGAGTTTATGTCAAAAAATTATGAAATTAATTCCGCTAGAGCTCTTTCTTAATCATAAATAAGGTTGATAGACAGTTTATCATCTTTCATGAATTTGAACAAATTTAACAGATAAAAGTGGCTGAATAAACAATTGAAGTTTTATATACTCTTCAAGTCTATTGATAGTCCAATATTCAAACTAGGTTGTGGAGTGTGAATGCCGGCAAAATGTTCTCCTTGCCGTATATAAATATACAACATTCAATGTTTGATGCAACAACATTTGTGCCACATCTTTGTTCACTTTATAATTTTTTTTAAATTTATTCATAAGTTAGCTACAGTATTTTGCATATTTGTTTGGTAGAGAAAGGAGGGAATAAGGCTTATTAAATGAAAAACTTCATTAATATTTTGAAGACCACACTAACCTTTGATCATATTCAATTCGCGTTGCGGTTTTACGTAGAAATAAAGCAGGCATATGTCCCTTATTATCTGAAAATCCTCTTAACAGGCATCTTCCATGCAAAATATTTGTTTAGACACAGCAGTGTAAGTTCAATTAAACACATTGGAATTCATTTCATGTGTCTCAAAGCAAAGAATCAAAATATCTGTACACAAACAAAATCAGAATTAGAACATTATCAGCTCACAAGTCAGTGGTACATCAAGACAGTGGTACGTGGTACATCATGTTGATAATGCGAAAATACATATAACACATTTGATGGCTTTGAGCAGTAGTTGATATTTATAAATAACTATAATCTACACCAACAATCATCTGCATTTGTATATCATGACGCCTAGTATTTTGAATACCTTGACTCCCTGTTGGACTACCAGTACTTGTGCTAAAAACTATTTTCGAATATCAAATTCAATAAAAATATGCTCGAATAGATTTTCTTATTCAATTAAGGGTAATTCTTTAATTACCTGAGCATGAATATAAACTAAGCTTACCTGGCAATACAGTAAATTGCGAAGAAATTGACACTGTCATATTTGTGTAGATTCCAAATGTAATTTCCGTAAATCTTGCATATTTCAATTCATAACACAGAATATAAATGAATGACAGTTCACACACAAAACACAATACTCTTACACGGTCATTGGTATGTCGACAATGTTTAGCATATCTCTTTAATCATAATCAAATTATCCTCTAACATAAAACTGTTTTTTGGATCAATTTGAAGAGATTTACTAGTACCATTGCTCTGGTAAAGAGATAGTAGACACTGGGAGAAGGCCAGCCGTTAGAGTATAGTGAGAGGAAATGTCATTCATTTACATAGCAAGTGCTAATAATTTCTTTGAATTATACTTCAATTTCATCATTTTGCAATCTGTAATGAGAAATTAGCATAAATTTTAGACGGTATGAAGTGGGGGTAGTTTGAACAAAGATATTTGCTATAAGATGGAATTATAATTATAAAATTAATATCATGCATAGTTGTAGAATAGAATAGAAAAGAATGAACTAGATCCATGGCATCACCATTCATCGGATCGTAAAAAATACATAATAAAAATAAATACAAAGTCGTGGATAATGAATTCATAATTCTTTCCAAACCCAAAGATGGTGTCTACATGCTCATGTCCAAGGTGGGAAATGTTGAACTCCTCTTTTTAATAAAATGAACCATTTTAAATTCTTCTTTTTGAATTCATTAAAGCCACAATTCTTTAACTAATGGTACAGTTAGTTGAGAAGGCCTATCCCCATTATAAGATGACTGGGCCTCAACGTTTTCAACCTGACGAAAGGAACATACCTTTGTATTAAACTCAAGAATATCCAATCTATGCTGACTTGAAGGCAAAATGTGAATGTGGTAAATAAACAGGTTAACCAACGGTATACCTATACAGGTAATACCTATACAGGTAATATATTTGATTTGAACGATTGAAAATAGTACTGCAGAATTTGGCACAAACTATAAATGAATGCACATGATATTCTAATAATATCGAATAATATATTCTCAAGAATAACTCTATTAACACAGCTTGAATCTGTTTCTATTGGAAATGATCAACCAATACATTGATTATTCGCAGTTGTATATAAGCAGTTAGTTGCAAGAGACATGAAACAATCTGGTGCAACCGTGAAACAATGCAGCTTGGATTGGTGAAAAGTACGTGATCGAACGACAAGAGTGCGTATTAGAACTAGCCTTTTTCCTACTGTGCACCCAACAAAATATTTCACACATTGTGCAAAATTCATTAAACAACAATAAAATTTGAATAGTGAAATTGAGATACCTTAAAAATGGCATGAAATAGTTTATTTGTTTCTTTCATTTCTTCATTTTCCAATCCTAATCAACATTTTTCATTTTCTGAAAATATAATGTAATCATGAGTTGAATTATAAAAATTAGCATGGAATTAGTATGGGTTTGTTGAAATGTATGAAATATTTGCATGAAAATTTTGAAATTAACGTAAAATTATTCCAGTTTAAAAAATATCGAAAATGCACCATTCATTGAAAAAAGATAGTTATGAATATAAGAAGAATGATTATTACATGTACAGTACTTCAAATAACTCTGCAAAATTATTGGTATTTTTGAGAAACAAAGATTTAGGCTATATTCAATACAGCCTAAATTACTACAGTACTTCAAAATATTGTTAAAAACATATTGTTAGGAAACGCAAAGGAAGAGGGAAACGTTCTTTACATTGCATTATATCAAGAATGCTTCCGGTTACAATTAATTGATCATGGATGAGCACTTTTGTTTCTCTGTCTTTGACTTGCTCGCTCTTTTGCTCTCATATGTCAAAGGGGCATCAGGAACTTTCGAGCATTTCCGAGATAACGCTTATCTGTTATTACAGAAATATCTGTGTAAATAGAAATATTGGGAACTCTCTGGAATGGAGATTTCTAGAACAAACATATAAAAGCGGCTGTGCATGTTAGCAGGAAGTTTAGTTTCAATTCACCAGGGCTTGTGATAAGTTTATATGGTAATTCTTTGACAGTAGGCATTCTTCTTTCATGGCAGTATACTCAGTGCTATTGCAATTCCATGTATAAAGTGTAATTGATGATAGCCCATGACAGACATTGTACTTCGTAAGGGTTTAGTTTATTATTGAGTTTTAACCGTTAATAGACATTTCGTATTGAGTCATTAAAAAATTTATTGGACACTTATTATTAAATTATTGATCGGCCTATTGACAGTTACTAATTAGTTTTTGTACAGTGATAATCTTGTTATAGAAATATTCATTATTGGTTAAACATTATTGAACTGTTTCTTTATTGACTTCTTTTGTGATAATAACTGATTAGTGAGTTCGAGTGTTAATTTCAAGTGTTGAAATAATTATTAGTGATAGAACCCAACGCAATATTTTGTTTACTGTAAAATATTCAATAAACCTATGTCAACCAGAAGTTTTTTAAAGATAAATTTCTTAATAATTGAACATTTGATCTTTATGATATGTGAGACATTTGAACATAAACTGTAAAATGAAAGCTTTTGAAGCCTAAATTACTAATCACTCATCTAATTAAGACTCTGTGAACTAGTTCTGAATAATTTATTTTGTGCAAAGTATAAAAGAAGTTTACAAATATCTACTTTAGTAAATTGTCCTAGACATAAAAATATTTTTCATAGGTCAATTATAACAGTAAATCTCATGGAAATTGCAACAAAAATAGTAATTAAGTTGATAATAAACACTTATATTTATGTGTCAAAAGATGAACTTTTATTTACATAAATTAATAACTACTATATATTAACTAATAATTTAAATAATTACTATAAATTATGAGTAAAACTTACACATAAATGTCTGACGAGTCTTTCATTAGAGTAAGGATATCAAACACTTGAATCCTTTTTAATATTCATCAAATCAATCCCATTGCAAATGAGTAACAATTAGTATACAATTATACATCACTTTGTAGTACTCTGATACGATATTTGATCCTCTATCAAATTATCTGAAACGTAAAGAGGAAAAATCCCTGAAAGAGAAAAGACTTGAGTCAACTGCAATTTTGGATATTTTTTCAAGATACTGTACCTTTATGCGTCTTCCTTCATTTTGAATGAATTTTGTTTTAGACACCTTTATCCATCTTTCTTCATATTGGATATATTTTGTTTTGAAGTTGCCTTTATGTATTCAGTTAAAATATTTACCTCTGTTTATTATTTTGTTTTATTCATGTGTAGCCCATCATTTAGATTTCATGGCTTACATCTTTGACTTCACTTACTATTTTAAATACGTGTATTTTAATTCTTTACTGTTGTTTAATGAATAAATCACGTTTAAACGATCTTATATATATTTTTTGCTAATGCCACAATATATTTGAGTTTTCAATAAAAAATCAACAACTGAGGGACCCTCAAAGGAGTGGAAATTCAATTGTATGTCAGTAGTTTACCAATAGGATATCTAATCCTGGAATTTACAGTATTGTATCTTGAAATCATTGTGGTATTCCAATACATCCGTAAATTTTGTTCTGTGAAATAAAATGGTTATATGGTGGCATTGAGCCAACCAATAGCACCCACTTATTCAGGTTAATTCAGTGTGTGATTGATTATGAAAATAGAAAAATGATGAATGATTTTCAAAACTGAATTTAAAGTGTTGGATATAAATTTCGCAAGAATACTGTAAGTTACTTACATTTCAAATAAATGAGCACATTGAAAATCGATTCATATCAGCTTATTCTCTCATGAGTTATGTAAACAAGTCAGGGTTAGCCTATATTTCCATATCGAAAGAATATTTTCAGAAATATATCCAGAATCAATCAATTCAAGTGTATGCCATACCTACAACAAGAAAATTTAATTTTAAACTCGAAATTCTGTACATTAAACATTTATCTTATTGAGGAGAAAAGAGCAATAATTTTTACAACAGTACCCCAAAATTGCTCTCTAGTAGATGCATATAGAAAAAATACGGCTACTTTCAATAATTATTGCTGTAGTAATAGTTTTGATAGAAGTTCAACCAGTAGAATTATTTCAATCTTGGAAGAATAGCCTGTCCCTCATTCAATTCATCTAATTTTGTCCGTCTCATTTAATTCTATAAAACGCATTGGAGACTTTCGTATTACGGACATTGACAACAGTAACAAGAACAGTATTTTTCAATGAGACTTTGAAAATGATTTGCCTCTGTATGTAGTAATCATCAGTTGATATTTAAATTTGAAGAAATTTCGTCATTAATCAATTGGGTAACATGTAATGTTCTTAAAAAAATAGTAACCTCAATTACAAAATATAAAAATGATTCGTCTTAACATGCCAACTATAACGCTCAATTTCTCCTTTCCTCCTAATTCTGAATAAAAGTTAATTATTTTAAGAAAATGATTCAATCTATTATTGAGCACTGATTGAAAATATTTTACAACTAATTTGATCAGCAATTGTTCATATAAGTTATTGTATTACCTGTAAAGAAAATTTCACAAGCGACTTTCAATTTGTATTCTAGTAGAAGGTAGTCCAATATCAGAGAACAATGACGTCAGTTCATAAATACGGGTCGTAACAAAATTAGTCTAATATTTGATTACACTACTCATTCATGAGCAGACTTGGTAAGTCTGAACATGCAGAAAGTGTAATAAATATTGAGAAAGAATATTACAACGTGTATGACGCACTGACACCATGTTGATTCACTCGATTTCAATCAATGTTCCATATCGTACTTCTTAAACCTGAAAATTTGTAAATTTTTCTGTTATCAAGAACTTCAGCCACAAAATTATCACATTTGAATACAAATTTCCTACATTTAGATTATCCAGTTAGTAAGATCGAAAATATTGATATAAATACATGTCATTACCAAGATACACTTTGGAATGGTGGATTAGTACATGGTGGTAATGACATTAGATCGATATTATAGTGCTACGGCCAGGTGACAAGTTGTTTATGTAAAAATCAGCTGGTAATAGCAAATATAATGTTTGCAATGTTTGAAAGCTTCAGAAGGTTTTCCAATAGAAGTATAAATAGTTGAGTTCGTGTTAAGCAGTTCAAGTGTTAATTTTCCAAAAGTTATTCTTTAATAAAATCCATGTTTAAAACGCCTCTGACTGTTTTATTTACGTAAATTCATAACAATTGGTGTCAGAAGTGGGATAAGTGCATTTGAGGTGGGTTTATGTATTCGAAAAGTGATTTTGGTAATTATTTATTATCCGAACTTTTCGATTTTTTCAACAATTTTTTTTTTGTGACATCTACACACCCCACGAAGCAATAATCCGTTGAAATTTTTTGGGGGTCGCGTCTCTTTTACCCAAAAATTCAAATTTTCGAAAAAAAATTTTTTTTACGAAAATTTTATTTTTCATTTATTAAATTCATAATTTGCAAACATATTATGAACTCCCAACCATTAAACCATATAAATCAAATTAATAATCACATATCTGAAGAAAACTAAGCTTACTAACCTTTCAATACTTGGTACAAAATTTCCAACAATTGAACAGAAAAACTTCCCGGCAAAATGAATACCAGTCAACCACTGTTGTTGTCGAAATTCCCAGCTCTTCACAAATAAATGTTTGTCGGGGAGGCTTTAGGTGCAAAAGTATTGACACCAAATAGAAATATTTTTCTATTGGGAGTCTACAATTGTCCAAGAACGAGCCCACCCTTGCCGAGCCAGTAAAGCCACAAACCGCAGCCGCCTTCTTCCCAATTCGAATTTTCTTTTGAAAACGAAATTCAAAATTTGATTTATTCACAATCAACTCCGCACCACACTTTAAACATACAGAAATCTCTTTAAAAACACCATGCCTGAACAAAAATTCAATCACGTCCTTTTCGCCAAGGCGTATAGATTCTAAAAATCTTTTCATTTCAAAAAAAACATATGTTATCAAACTATGATATTTTTGGATTGAATGGCTACTTGAATAGCTCTAAACCAAACCTATCCTAACCTAGCCTAGTCTGGCAGTGTTACAGTGTGTTCATAGTATTCATACGCGGGAGAAAAATAGTTCCATCAGAAAACTCTAATTTGAATGCCAAATAAGTGTTGCCCCCACAAAACATCAGTGTATTATTACTTACTAGTGTGTTTTGAGTGTGTGAGGAAAAAATTGTTGGAAAAATCGAAAAGTTCAGATACTAAATAAATACCGTGATTTTATTAGTGTTTTTCAACTATTCATTTGTTCATCCATTTTTTTGTGTTTACTTTTAACAGTTATACTGGTTTGAGATTTAAAATGGCTGGAAAAGGTTTAAAACTTTCATGTTTGAAAGTGAGTGAATTAAAACAAGAATTAGAAGAACGAGATCTTGAAATAAGTGGTAATAAAGCTATTCTGCAAGAACGACTTCGTGTGGCATTGGTTGAGGAAGGTTTGGATCCAGACATATTCCTCTTTGAAACCCCATATGGTGAGTTAAAGTCAGCTTTGGAAAGAAAATTAGAAGAGAACAGAGATATATTTGAGGAAAAATTGCAGGAAAATCATAATTTCTTAAGAAATGAAATAAAAAACATGGAAGATAAATTTGAGAAAAATCATAATTTTGTAAGAAATGAAATGAAAGACATGGAAGAGAAAATGAAAAACATGGAAGATAAATTTGAAAAGAAGTTTGAAAAACTACAGGAACACAATAATGGCATTGAAAGATCAATCTCTATGGTTGATGTTGCCTCTGTTAATCAAATTAGAGAAGACACTTCTGTAAGTTATCAAAAAGCACCTATCATCCTGCCAAGTCATCCAATTGGGCTACCCACTTTTGATGGAAAGATGCCATGGGAAGATTACCGTTCCTTGCTTGAGACAGCTGCTGACATACATGGCTGGACACCTGCAGTGAAAGCTGCAATGCTTAGCCTGTCACTCCGTGGAGATGCATTAGCAGTTCTCCAAACAATCCCTATGGCTGATAGGCAGAACTTCGATGTGCTTCTGAGACACATAGAAATGAGGTTTGGCCATCAACACATGGATCAACTTTACCGTTCACAACTCAAGAATAGGATCCAGAAGCCAAACGAATCACTCCAAGAGTTCAAAAGTGATATTGCCCACCTGGTAAGAAAAGCCTACCCATCTATGGATGATAGAGTATATGAGATTCTAGCCATTGAGAGGTTCCTGGATGGTCTTTGGGAACCTGAAACTCAACAAGCTATTAAATTGGCTCGCCCTCAGACACTCAGTGAGGCCCTCACCCAGGCTTTGGAATTCGAAGCAGTACGACAATCAGTGAAGGGTAATGCCCGAGTCCGGGCTGTTGAAGCAAAGGATAGTAGTGATGAGTCTCTGGAAGAATTGGTGAAGAAAGTCATAGAAAAGTTAAGAACAGGAAGGAGGGAGATACGTTGCTGGCGCTGTGGAGAGAGAGGGCACCTGCGTAATAAGTGCCCAAATAAATCAACCACTGAGAAGAATCAGGAAAACTAAAGAGGGTTGATGTGAAGGGGCAACCATCAACCTGTAGACAGAAGACCCTCTCCCCATGTACAAAACCAGTCATTGCAATGTTATCTGATAAACCCCACAGTCTTTACATTAATGGAATGGTGAATGGAAGCTCCTATAAATTACTTATAGATACTGGAGCCACTAAGACAATAATAAACTCCAAAACAGTAGCTAACCAGCACGATATCTCACCAACAACCTGGAAGCTGAAAACTGCTACAGGTGGGCCTGTGAGTGTCTGTGGAGAGATGATTGCCACCTTCAAGATTGGTAAGGCCTGTTTTAAACATTGTGTACTTGTGGCAGAGATTAGTGAAGAAGTCATACTAGGCTTGGATTTTCTTTCTACTTTTGGCCTAGAGTTGGATCTTAGAAGGAAGACATTGACCATTGGTGGAGATGAAGTTGTTCTACACTCTGGAAAAGACTGTACAGCCCAAATACAACTGCTGAAAGAAATCACAATACCAGCAAGGAGCCAGATTGTGACTCATGCTACGACAAAGGAGGATGTCCCTGTGGGGATTAATGTGTTGCTAGAGCCAGAAATCCATGAGGAGGAGCTTGGTCATGGTGTCCTAGTGGCTAGGACACTTTTTCTTACTAGCCAAGAATTCCCTGTCCTCTTGATGAATGTGAATGATTATGAAGTTACTTTGAAGAGAAGTAGTACTTTGGGACATTGCTCACCAGTCACATCTGTCATACAACAAATGCAGACAACTCAACCACAGAAGAAGTGTCTCCCAGAGAAGCTGAAGGCCTTTGTTGAAGTATCCTGTCAAGATCTAGTCAAAGAACAACAAAATGAAGTAAAGGACCTCATAACTAATTATCAGGATATTTTTGATATAGGAGAGGGCCCAAAAGGCAGAACCAACATAGTTGAGCATGCAATAGATACTGGAAATGCCAAACCCATCCGCCAGAACCCTAGAAGGTTACCTCTGGCTAAAAGAGAGGAAGCTAGAAAAATAATTAAGGAAATGGAAAATGAAGGTATAATTGAACCATCCAATAGCCCTTGGATTTCACCAGTGGTGCTTGTAAAAAAAAAGGATAATACACTCCGGTTCTGTGTGGACTATCGTCTTCTGAATGACGTCACCAAAAAAGACAGTTACCCTCTACCTCGAATTGATGACACACTGGATAGCCTGGAAGGTTGCAAGTTGTTTTCGACTCTGGACCTGAAAAGTGGATACTGGCAAGTTGGACTTGAACCTAAGGACAAAGAAAAGACTGCATTTTCAATCGGAGAAGGTCTTTGGCAATTCACTGTGATGCCATTTGGCTTGTGTAATGCTCCAGCAACCTTTGAAAGATTAATGGAGAATGTGTTGAGGGGACTGTCATGGGAAACTTGCCTGGTCTACCTGGATGACATCATTGTCTTGGGAAAGTCTTTCCAACATCAGCTGGAAAACTTGAAGCAAGTATTTGAAAGACTAAGACAAGCTAACCTGAAGCTCAACCCAAAGAAGTGCCATCTGTTTAAAAGACAGGTTAATTACCTAGGGCATGTGGTATCTGATAAAGGTGTGTCTATGGATCCTGAGAAGGTAACAGCCATAACCAAGTGGCCAGTGCCCAAAGACAAATCAGAAGTGCGGAGTTTCCTTGGCCTTTGCACATATTATCGACGGTTTGTGATGGGATTCTCTGGTATAGCAAAACCCCTCATCAAGCTGACAGAGGAGAAACAGAGTTTTCTCTGGGACAAAAATTGCCAGCAGGCCTTCAACAGACTAAAGGAGACACTTTGCCAAGCACCTATATTGGCTTACCCAAGAGTTGAAGGCAAGTTCATTCTTGACACTGATGCCAGCAACACAGCAATTGGTGGAGTACTTTCTCAAGAGCAAGATGGGGAGGAAAAGGTCATTGGATATTTTAACAAGGTGCTGTCAAAACCTGAGCGTAACTACTGTGTTACTAGAAGAGAACTGCTAGCAGTAGTGAAATCAATCAGCCACTTCCACAAATACTTATATGGACGTCAATTCCTGCTGAGAACTGATCATGCATCCTTGACATGGCTTCTCCGGTTCAAGTCTCCTGAAGGACAAGTGGCAAGATGGATCCAGCACTTACAAGAATATGACTTTAAATTTGTACACCGAGCTGGAAATAGTCACCTGAATGCTGATGCCCTTTCTCGAAGACCCTGTGAGGAGGACTGCAAACACTGCTCACGCCAGGATGGGAAGGAAGGTTTGGTACATAGGACAACTATTGCCAATGACCACTGGCAAGGTGCTGAGTTACTTAAGGATCAGGAAGAAGACCCTGATCTGAAGCACCTTTGGTTGTGGAAACGTTCTGCAAGACGACCTAGTTGGCAAGAAATAGCACCTTTTCCACCACATGTCAAGTCCCTCTGGGCACAATGGGACTCTATTGTGGAAGACAGAGGAATCCTGAAAAGGAAGCTAGAGAATGCAGCTGGTGATCAGCATAAGCTGCAAATTATTGTTCCCAGGAAAAGGATTCCTGAAGTGCTGAGACAAATACATGATGGAGTCTCTGGGGGCCATTTTGGAGTTCATAAGACACTGGAGAAAGTACGAGAGAGGTTTTACTGGCCAAATTCAAGCAAAGATGTCAAGAACTGGTGTCGCAATTGCACTGTTTGTGCATCTGCAAATGGCCCCTTGCATAGAAAGAAGGCCCCCATGAAACAATACAATGTTGGAGCACCTTTTGAGCGAATAGCCATTGACATAGCTGGACCATTTCCATTGTCTGACAGTGGGAATAAGTATATCCTGGTAGTGATGGATTATTTCAGCAAATGGGTCGAAGCCTATGCCTTGCCAAATCAAGAAGCAGTCAGTGTTGCTGATGTAATAATCAAGGAATTCGTCAGTCGGTTTGGTGTCCCATTAGAGTTACATTCTGATCAAGGAAGGAACTTTGAGTCTTCAGTGTTTTCCCGTATATGTGAGGTGCTGAGAATCCATAAGACAAGGACTACACCCCTTCACCCTCAGTCAGATGGAATGGTGGAGCGTATGAACAGGACCATGGGAAAATACCTGTCAAAAGTTGTATCCAAGCATCAACGAGACTGGGATCAATATCTTCACCTATTCCTGATGGCATACCGAAGCTCTGTCAATGAGTCTACAAAACTTTCACCAGCCAAGGTAGTGTTTGGGCGAGATATTAGACTGCCTTGTGACTTAAAGTTTGGATGTACACCTGGAGAGGATTTGGTAGGAGAGGACTATGTCACCCAGTTTCGGAAACAGATGGATGAGATTCATGAGATTGTTCGAACCAACATCCAAGGAACCAGTGACAAGATGAAAGAACGCTATGATATCAAGGCAGATCATGGTGGATACCAGCCTGGAGACTTAGTTTGGTTCTACAACCCACAGTGACGTCAAGGGTACTCCCCCAAATTACAGACTTCCTGGGATGGACCTTTTGAAGTGGTTACTAGAATCAATGATGTAGTCTACCGGATCAAGAAACCTAGAGGAAAACCAAGAGTTGTCCACTTCAATCGACTGGCACCATTCCAGGGAGACAATACTGCAGGTAATGCCCAAGATGTGAGAACTATTCAACCAGTTGATCCCAACTTTGAAGAATTTATGGCCAATTTGGACATGTTCCAGAAAGCTGAGGTTACAAAAGTCTGTTATCAAGATTTGTTCACCCTACCAAAAGACTATGCTCTGGCTCACTGTGTAGCTAAAAATCTTGGAGCTTCTCGGGGTATTGCTACAGTATTTAGGAAAAAGTTTGGAGGACTGAATGATCTGGAACTTCAGAGACCAGCTGTTGGAAGAACACTACACCTTCAGAGGCAAGGAAAACAGCTCTTCTGCTTGGTGACAAAAGATCAACCTCAGCAGGAGTCCACCTATCAAGCCTTGTGGGAGAGCCTAAATCATCTGCGGAATTGTCTTCAAACTCTGGGAGTGAAGCAGCTTGGAATTCCCCGATTAGGTTGTGGCTATGATGGGTTGGACTGGAAAATCGTGAGGCCAATGATTGAAACAATCTTCAAAGAAACTGGGATTACCATCTCAGTTTGCATGTTTGCTCCATGGGCAGCTAGTCAGTTGTATCCAGTAAGGCCACCCCCAATCTGCAGACCTGTAACTGTTCTGGGACAGAACAGTCTTAAGGAGGGAGCAGTGCTACGGCCAGGTGACAAGTTGTTTATGTAAAAATCAGCTGGTAATAGCAAATATAATGTTTGCAATGTTTGAAAGCTTCAGAAGGTTTTCCAATAGAAGTATAAATAGTTGAGTTCGTGTTAAGCAGTTCAAGTGTTAATTTTCCAAAAGTTATTCTTTAATAAAATCCATGTTTAAAACGCCTCTGACTGTTTTATTTACGTAAATTCATAACAATAGGATAACATTTTAAAATCATTGAAAACTTATGGTTGTTAGCTCTACTTTTTTAAACATAAAACTCGAACATGTTTCACACTAACGACTCAATTCAACTCAAAGTGATAAGGTGAGATAACAACCTCCTTAAACATTAAAGGAACCTGTAGATTCAATCACTAAACTTGTGAAATTAGACCAAAAAGGTGCTTTTTTGGAACTAAATCATTTAGTTCCAATTTCTTCGGGAATGCGTAGTACCATAGACGAACCATCAACCTTACTATCCCTGATCAATGGTAGTACTGAGCCAAGTAAAAAACATATATTTTTCCCATAAATAACCGGTACCGCTTAGGGGAGGGGGTGAGTCTTTAGTGAGAAACATGTCTAAGTTTTAGTTGTAAAACATTTTCAAGTTTTAGGTACATTTTTACAGTTTTCTGCTTTCAACTCGAAAACAGGGCTCACTGGGTTCACTGAAAAGTTCTTCAAATACAATTTAAAGCTTACTAGATTTATAAAAACTTTGTTCCTCTGTATAATGGCACGGTTTCCGAGTTATAAGCTGTCAAAAATGGATCATTTTCTAAAACATCTCAGTTTTAGAAATTAGTATCCTAATAGCTCACCACTTGTTCACTTTATAAAAAAACCGTTTTTAAAAACTGTATCTCAGACAATTTCAGTCATTTTGAAACCGTTCAGGTATCAGATTATAGGGATTTTTGTTGAGTTTTAATTAGTATATGACATACTAATCCATCCAATGTATGGTTTTGGAAATATTTAGCAAAAACCAAGTGTCAAAATTTTGAGGTTTTTCGGAAATTGTGAGGTAGCACAGGGTTATCGACAGTGAAAAATTAGTTCCATACTACTAATATCTGTCCAAACATAAGAAATCAGAGCTACAATAAATTTTGCAAGCAGATGTGTTTACTTAGTTAAATTGTCTACTACTGGTAACTATGTAGCCAAATTTCACAAAGAGAACACATCCCGTGAGACAATGTTTGGACGTTTGTTATCACATCCAGAGATAGAAATGTTACCCTATTTGGCAATAACAATTTTTTGCCAGCGGAGGGATATATATTTATTATTAACACATAAATAATACATAGTAATGCTTAGTAATACCCTAATACCCTAGAAATGCTTCATTCGAATACCTTAAAATCACAACATACCTGAAATTGAGATTTTGAAGCTGTTCACAGCAATTAAGGAGCACGCCATTCCTCTTCAGAGAATCGAGCATGTTCATTATTAACGCCACTAGCTCAATATTGGTCATGATCAATATTGCAAATCATCATAATCAACAAAAAACAATACGTGTAAGTAAATAATTCAACAGCTTTCTTCACCCCGGTGTCCATGTCAGCTGGAGAAATGAAATTTATTGGTATTCTTGGTCTTTTGAATGCTAACATAACAGCAATGATTTCAAAAATCACATCCCTCAACAATATTAGTACTGCTAATATCGTTGAAGTGATAATTAGAAATAAACAGCTGTAATATAGCAATATTTGGACACAAGCTACCAATAGTATCCATCTTTTTTGAACCCTGTAAAAAAGGAAAATACTTGAAGATCTAAGATTTCAATCTGAAATAGTAGGACACCAATTTTCCACACAGCTGGAAATAATAATTATAGTGTTGAATTTACTTTAATCAACAATTGAGTTTCATTTATTTTATCAAGCCCATTCGAACTTCCCATAGAAGTTACGGAAGGCATACAATTTAAATACGTTGCATTCAATAATTTAACTTCAAAAAGCATCACTTCGCCCAAAGCTTTTGACCAATTTTAAGTACCTTCACTAAAACTTATAACCTACCAATTTTATTGTCGTTGACATTATTATGTTTAATCATTAATAGTGCTGAATGTAGAATAATAGCGCAAAACAGCAGTAAGACTCACATAAATTTTTCTCATCTACTAGAACAAGGACAATCCAAATTTATATGTTATTATTAAGTCTACTTTCATTCACCAACAAGGGTGTAGTAAGGACATTCCTTCACTCACTATCAAATAATTTCCTTTGGTCAAGTTCGAAACGAGCCCCTATAGCTTGAAATATTTATTATAAAATTCTGAAACTTTTCTGGCAAGTTCATCTACATTTCTAAGCAAAGGCTCTATCAACCACAGACTAATTCTGAGGACTCCAATTGTCAAACAATCAACTAGGAAAGAAATAGTTATTCCAAAAACGTTAAATGTACTTCCAATAACATTTTTTGTTTTTAGTCATGGACAGGGTTGTAATGAGAATTGTCACATGTCTAAGCAGCAAATACTCCTAGATTTTCTCGACTACTTAAAAAAATTCAAATTCCATATCAAAGAAGGAGTTTATGTTTGTATCTTAAGATTAAAATCTTTTATATACTATTAAATGAGGTTAGTAGTTAAAATAAGAGCTATCAGAAGAGAAAGATCTGTAGTTCTTTTTTGAAAATGTGTGCAATTAAAAAAAATTGAACTAACTACTACTTGGTTGACTAACAATATTAGCAATGAGGTATTCCGGCTATTGTAAAGATATGGTTGTAAACAGTACGGAGAAAATGATGACCACTTCACAAAGATGACATTTCAAGCTAAAGCTATAGCTTTAATTTACCTAGAAAGATTCCAAAACGAGTATTTCAGCAGATATGGAGATGGGGCCTTGAATATTCTTAAGATGGTCCAGCCGTTCAGTCCAGACCAGTCCAGTAGCAATGACTTCAGAATTTACAGTTATCTATTGCCATACTAATGCTAAAAAAATTTAAAATAAATCATAATTTTAAATAAAAGTTAAATATATAAAAAAAGTTGACTCCGCAACGTCTAACAGTGAATTGATTATTGACTATCAATGGCTACTAACGGAGTTTATTCATGTATAAAATAAGAAATAAGCAGTGCCCAATTGCAGTTTCCATGAATGATTATCTGAAACAGAAATAAATAATTATGTTTGAAAAAGTTTTCATAATTTTCAATAAACGAGTTCAGAACAGTGATGTCAACAATTTTATTCAATGGTAAAAATTGATTCAATAGTTAAAAATAGGGTACAGTAATAAATACTAACGAATAATAATAATAATAATAATAATAAGCGTATGGCTTTTAATGGTGGGGAGACCCTTACGGGTAGTTCCACCTCGCCGTTTGTGCCATGTTACGGGGAACATGGTGGACCTACTATTTTAGGTGGGTTCCGAACCTCCGGGTAAGTGATAATAAAGCTTGTAACATCAAGTCATTGAAGCACGGTCACCCATCCAAGCGCAGTCTAACGAATAGATTGTGAGCAAAGCTTATTGATCACTTATTTCCCTAAGAATGCTTTCGTACAGTAATGCGAACTCTTTCTATACAAGAGATAGCGTAGATTGCTCTACTAGAGCGCTCTGTGGATCCGCCGCGTAGACTTCACAATATGCAATTAATTTCGCTTCATCTTCATCTACAAAGAGCATCCTTCAAAATTAATGAGATCCCAAGTCTCATATATTATTTTTTTACATCAGTGTATTATTTTTAAGTTTTTGTAAAGAGTTTAGGTGATGTGTATGTAATAATGGAAAAGTTTTATGAACATGATATCGACCTTCACTTCTTATTTATTGATTTTCAACAAGCTTTTTATAGTCTGAAGAGAGTAGGAGAATACAGGGCGCTGGAAGATATTGGAGTGCCGCCCAAGATTGTCAGACTGGTGAAGATGACTATGAACAGGACGCATGGTAGAGTAAAGATCTGGGGGAGGCTAAGCGAGCCATTCGCATTCAATGCTGGTGTGAATCGAGGAGATGGACTCTCGTCTGCTCTGTTCATAATTGCCCTGCATAAAGTTCACAAGGATTCTGTAGGTAGAGGAAATGTATTCCACAGAATGAGACAAGTGTTTGCATATGCAGACGATGTGGTGGTGGTAGCCAGGAGCATTTCTTCTCTAAAAGAAACATACCGAGAGATAGAGAGGAGGGCTGAGAAGCTTGGTTTAATGATTAACGATAGCAAGTCAAAGTATATGGTAATGTCACCTTCACCATTGCGAAGAATGCAAAGATATTTACAGATTGGTAACAAGAGGATTGAAGGAGTAAAGGCATTCAGCTATCTGGGAGCGATGGTTAGCAGTGACAACAGCATGAAGACTGCCATAGAGGAGAGAATTAAATCAGGCAATACAGCATATAGTGCCAACATCAGGATGCTCAAAAGTAAAGTTTTGACAAGGGCAACTAAACTTAATATATATAAAATTCTCATACGACCAGTGGTTGCTTACGCCTGTGAAACGTGGACATTGACAGAGAGGGATTGCAATAGGCTATTGGTTTTTGAGAGACGCGTCCTGAGGAAGATATATGGCCCGGTAAGAGAGGGAGATGATTGGAGAATACGAACTAACAATGAACTGGATCAGTTAAGTAGACATGAAAACATTGTTAGGTTTGTGAAAGCGCAAAGATTACGCTGGAGAGGTCACCTGGAAAGATTGAATGAATGAAGAGAAGTGAGGGTGATTATGAGAGAGAAGCTGCATAGTAGGAGAAGGAAAGAAAGGCCAAGGAACAGATGGGAGGATGGAGTGACTGCCGATCTTGCTGTGATGGGAGTTAGAGGATGGAGAGAGAAGATGAAGGACAGACGGGTGTGGAGAGCGATTGTGAGGGAGGCCAAGGCTCACGAAGGGCTGTAGCGCCGTGAAAGTAAGTAAGTGATGTGTATGTAAACTGGTAGATTCTGGATGAGGTATTTGAGACTGGATCCCACAGTGTCATACCCACTAGATCCGACCATAACACGAAAAGATGTCAAAATATTAACTGCTATGGTAAGAAAACTTTAAAACTTGATTTACTTTATATAATCATCAATGATTCGTTAAAATGTTTATCAAAATTTAGTGGTTCAGTTCTCAGCAAAACAGGAAATGACTTACAGGAACAAGATACAGAAACAAAACAGGAATAAGATTATGTTTATTGCAAATTGCAAACATACAAGAGAAAATATTCTTTTGATTCGTAAGATATCATGATTTAGCTTCAACAAAGCTGCATTTCTAGATGCAGTATTGGAATTTTATATAATAAAAACATTGTGACGAAAATATGTTTCGAGTAATTATAGATCATGGAATATAGGAGAAAAAAAACTTTTAGGAGAAACGTTTTTTAAGCGATGATCAATTAAGAGACATATTCCGCACCATACTGGAATGGAATATATGAAATCTAATGATGATAATGATCTTCCACTAGATTGTGATGTGTAGGATTCTTTAACATTTAAAATAAGCAAGTTCCAAGTGATATTTACAACAATATTAGAGCCTGATAGATCCGTTTTCACAAGAGATAAATTGATAGCGCAATAGACTAATGATCTAATCAGCTCAGATTTTTGTAAAAATTACCCTAAATAAAGTTGGTTGGCATGGCAATCATTGCGTCTGACAACCAATTGGTTCGTCATAAGATCTGAACAAAATTATTCAAAATACTACTTTGCACTCAAACATACATTTCCATTTTAGTAGCATGACTAACTCATTTCTAACTGAAATTTTTGTGTATTTTCTTATTAAAAACTATGTACATAAGGCATAAGGCATGTACTGAAAGGAAGAACATTACAATAAAGACTGACATTTCGCATGAATGATGACCAATTTCGAGACACATAATCCTCACCTTGATAATCATTGAGATGTGATATATAAAATATACTGGCAATCGAGATTCCTCTTGAAACTGTGAAGTCTGAAATTTTGACGTCTAGGATTCTTTACCATATTTAAAGCCATCAAGTTTGAGTACGATTTCCACAACAATTTCAGAACCTCTGATAAATTCATACTGACAAGAGATAAGATGATAGCGCAATAATGAACTTATATCATCGGTTCAAGATTGTTGTAGAAATAGCCCTCCATAAATCTGGCTTACATGGAAATGATTCCGTCTGATGACATACACAAACACGATTGAATTGACACAATATCTGAAAAAGATACAAATTTAGTATTTTATGTTCAAATGAATTCTATTCATTCAATACAATTTTTAGTACATTTTGCCAATTGCTATGTCAACCTGATTTGAGTGGCCAGCCTGCTCCCAAGCCTAGCCTGCACACACTTCCGCTCATTCAATCAATCAATCATATCAATATATCTATCAATTGGTATATCCGCCTTCATTTTTCTTTCTTCGTCTTTTAATTGGCAAACTAACGTCCAATTTCTCCATTACGATTTAAATCCTTCGAAATTTTGAACATCCTCATGAAAAACGTCATGTAATGTACCCTACAATCTCAATGATTTTTTGTGCGGCATATTCCAACACCAAAGTTCGTGTGTAACTTGACATAATCAAACAACTTTAACTTTCACCACATGATGCATAGACTCAAATTTCATCAAAATTTGCTGATGTTCTTGTGAACTCCTGAAAATGAACTCCTGAAGACCATTGACCAACATGAATGAGACTGAATCTCATCAGGTTAAATTTTGTTGGAAACCTGTGTCAATTCATTCCCTTCATACTTTACTGAACACTCGTTCTATGAGCCGAATTATTCATCCTCTCTCTTGGTGCCCTCTTTTCAAACTAAGCATTCATGGCTTCCATGACTGAAAAATTATTATGTTGTGTTTCATTTAGGACGATTTCTTTCAAGACGATGGGCACTCTCTCCACTGCTAGAGGTTAGAACACAACAAAACCTTTAGTGATTCTGACTGGAAATTTATCAAATGAGTCCAAATTACACCGTAATCCTTCGAAAGATGATTGGTGAAAAAATCAATATGAATCATTGTTTACAAAACAATTATTTGATACTGATTACGAAAGATTACAAATCAACCTCTGAATTCAACTTAAAATGAGATGTTTGTTCGAAAACGTCATGCCTCAAACAGGACAATCATTTTCTGCTCAACTATCGCAGTCATCTAACCATTATGGAGATGGACGATGATTATTATTATTAATAGTTGTGAAGCAATAATATCAGAATATAGAGATTTTTCAATTAATTACCTTGTCAAACAATATCAATGAATAGTTGAGATTGAAACATCTTCTTCCATCCAAATCGCTGAGATCGCCTGATCTCGATGAGCAAGGATCCATGATACCTGTAATGTAAGTAACTATTGTATAAGTTTTATAATATTGTTATGGGCAAGGCAAGGAAGAAGGAACAGTGATTTTCGCTTAATTACTGCTGTGTCAATAAGTCTTCCGGCCGAAGCTAATCGGCATGATTGTTTACTTTTCTCCGTTCTGTCCTCGCCTTGCGGTTTATCGGGACATCTTTAGAATGCATTATCTGTTTAAATAGAAAAGTCTCGATGATTGGAGAATGTCTTATCTGTTTACTTTAGAATTTTATAGAGAAATCGAGAACCTTCTCATTCTTTCTTTATTATGAAAAATGTATAAAAAGCAGAAGCACTCGTAAACGACAGTCAGTTGTGATTCAAACGTTAATGTGATAAAGTGACAGTGACAGTAACAGTTTCCGCTCATACAAACCGTATTATCAGTGAGCGCTAATACAAACTGTGTTATATGAACGTTCAATGTGTTAAGTGGTAGACGCAGTATATTGACAGATTATTATTCAGGCTTCTTTACAGTTAATACAAAGTGTGTTATATCGTAAGAGCTTGTAGTGTTTCAACTGTTATGTTTTAGACGCTTCTCCTTGAATTATTGGACAGTTATTAATTAATATTTGATCGACCTTTCAACAGTTAGTGATTGATTTTTGAACAGTAATATAGCAAAATCTTTATTAGCAGAAGATTATCGATTTATCTGCTTTTGATTGATTTCTTTTGTGTGATATAACTGATTAGTGCGAGTTATGGATAATTTGTGTTAATAAAGTGCGAGTGTTGATTTTAAATGTTGCCAGCATTATTTTAGAGATAGAACCTGTAACAAAATAATACAGTACTCAGTAGATATTTCATTAAACTTGCAGGAGTACGAAGCCCTACATTTAATGCTACATGGTAAATGATTTCTTCGCTCACTAATTATATAGAGTATTTATAAGCACACTAGGAATGCACTTATTACGTTTTACAAAAGTTAGTAGTATAATTTTGACATGCATTTGGAAGTGAGTGAAGTATGACAAAAGTTAACTAAATTATGTCACTCTAAGGGTGCTGCACAGTGAAGCATCAATACTCAAAAGAATAATTCCTTTATATAAATTTTATATTTCAATTACCCTTATGAAATTCCTTCCAAAGAAATTAGGCTATACTAGTGTCATTATTGAGTATGAAACATTCTTTCTTCTACATCATACTCATTTTGTCTTGGAATTTGTTTGACATTTTTGGCAAAATGAATGATGAATTTTTTTTATTTCCAAATAAATTACAACTTTGTAACTAAAATAAAACAACAACAAATTTTCTGTTACAGTATGCTCAAATAGTTACTACACAGTAGCAATTCAGATAAAATTAAAGAATTAAACTAAACACAAATATAGTGTCCTAAGAAAATTAGCTTGCATGGGCCATAGCCTGTGCACAAGCTAGAGTTGAAATTACCAGATCTATGGATTCATATCAAGATTCATCTAATTTTTTCTATTGAATTTAGTGAAGCGTATTATAAAAAAAGAAAATTATCATAGAATGGAAACATAAAAAAAATGCATCGCAAAAACCTCACACAGATATATGTCTAGTATACATTTTGTTGGCAAAGTCCCATTCTCTCTTCTACGGTGAATAATTAAACTTAAATTAGTTTAAATTAGATATGGAATATTCAGTCTGCACTCACTTTTTGTGTTTGCTATTTCGCACTGACATTGTGCTTCATCAGATACGGTTGGTGTTCTACATTTCAGCAATAAAACCCGTGTCTGACGAAGCACGACAACAGAGCGAAAAGGCCATCACACAAAAGTGAGTGTATTCCAAAAAAAGGAACTTCACTCCAAACTTTAACCTATTGTAAATCAATTGAATACATATTATAGGCTAATTCAATTACACGAACTCTTTCAAGTAAATTTACTTTATTGTTCTCTAATTCTAATTGTTTCAACTGTTCTGCAATTTTTCTGAACATAGAATATAAAATTAAAACGTTAGCTCTCTATTTATATTTCATGAGTACCAGTTCCATAGTACCGTAAACAGTATCTTGTTTCATGTGTAAGTTGTGATGACCTTAGTGATGGAGACTATCTTAACAACCTGTTTAGCCTTGGCCTAGTGACCAATAAACACACTCAAGGATAGAGACCGATAAGCACAAAAAGTCATCATCTAATTCTAATTGAACTGAGATAATTACCGGTATCGAAATTTGAGTATAACAAGAGGATTGGAGAGTAGTAAAATGTATAGAATTAACATAAGATTTTGATCCTATTTTAAAATTTTGTGAAAAGCAGTTTTGGACAATATCCTGTTGTATTCATATTGACTGTATTTTAGTTAAATGAATGAATAAATAAATAATAAAACATTATACTGTATATTATAGCATGTTCATAAATCAGTTAAGAAACCGGAATATCCTTCAGACTGAATAGGACTATATTATCATGAATCATATTTAATTTCGAGCAAATTTGAAGAAAAATATTACCCAAAAGCTTTCGATTAAAAGTAGAAAACAAAACTAGGAAGCTTACCTGAAAAAAATAAACCAGCTGTTTTGTTCAGTATCCCTCGATGACTAATTTCAAATACGGATTTTCATAGTTTCCATGTGAACGAACAAAACTGACATGATATAACCGAAAGTGTAAATAACACAGGCTCAACTTTTCAAGGTTCTGGTAGCCAAGTGTTCAATCAAGAAGATTAGTGCCACAGCCTACTTTCCTGATTGATCACTACGAATGATTTCAATCGTTTGATTTGTAACACAAACAGTGGCTACATAAGACATTCTTGAATAGAAGATTGCTATGTAATCTACCTTTTAGGTCATCAATCCATTACATTTGTTGACAGGATTCACGACGCCCAACCTGGAATGAGCAGCAATATTATTGAAGAGCTCAACTTAATCTATTTGAAATTAAATTGAACTAAAAAACACTGAAAAACATATTCAATGGGCGACAATTATTGTTTCACTCTGTTGTTCAGCATCATCAGACACTGCTGGTACCTTACAGTGAGGAGTGTTTTTTTCACATCGGTGTTTTTTCATAGTGATAGAGCCATATCATTAGTTTAATTCTAAAATGTAATCTATTATTCAAACTGAAATACGCTCTATTCAGTTTATAAATGACATGGCTATTTCATGTAATAACATCTATGAACGTCCAGCAACTGACATATAAACAAAACATGAACAATTAGTAGATACAATAACAGTAGAGACTCACATATAGTGACATGCCATTTTTTTCAAGTTCCAGTGTATCTGTATGCAGCAAACTACTTTAAGTTGTTATATTCAACAATTTTTTCTACTTACATCAAGTAATATAAGTTTTGATTATTTAAATGTAGGCTACCTACTAAGCTTATTTGGATTGCCTTAATGCAGTAGGTAGGTATTCTACTAATCCAAAATTAGACCTTGACTCATAAAATTAATGTACGACAATTTTAAATCTGATATTTTATGAAATGCCCAATCAAATTCAATTTTTAATGCACAACGGTCAAGATATCAAAGGAATTTTTTCTTTCAAATGTACCCAGAGTATGAATGTGTGTCACCTGGTGAGTTAGGTGGGTTCCGAACCACCGGGAAGTGATTTTACAGCAGAGAACAGTCTTTTTTGCTGGCCAATCCAATCGGTCACACTTACAAAGAGCGCCCAGGAGTTTCGTAGCTTATCTCTGATTGAACAGATAATAATACCTGCTACGGCACTCGGCTATCACTTCCCTATTGACCTGAAAGACGTTAATGGAGACGGACAAACAGAGCAGGAGTGATTATGATGACCCTCAACAGTCAGTACCTTAGTTTCGTCAGTCAGTCCTTATAAACACAGAACATGCGCTCTTTGAACATCGCCATACTACGCGTCCATCGCTGCGTCTACAATCACGTCTATATTTTAAATTATTATACTGAATGTCTGTTTTTTTTTTTGTTTTTTTTGAGGGTTGTGAATTTTTTATCTCACACATTGTGACTAAACAAGGAGTCTATCAAAACGAATCTGTAAGAGTGGGAGGATAGTCTACTATATAATCTCAAATGCTAATTTTTTGATCAGCTAATCGAATACTGTGTAAAGTTAGGCTATACAACATGCGACAAGCACTATATTTTAATATTGAAAAAGTTCAACTTCAACTACTCTAAAATTTGAATGCGTGATGAAAAAAAAATAATAATATTGACTACTAAATTCAGATAGGAGTAACTGTTGATAACGTATTGACATACCGTATATTAAGAAGGTTGCTGCTTAGTCCCAACTATCCACTTTATTTCAATAGTGCAAGAGTTTATGTTTACATTTTTTATTGTGTTGAAATCTTTTCTTAAATTATTTTAAATCATCGAATTGAACAAAAACGTAGAGAAAATATTGAGGCTTCATATATTATGAGATCTATTGAACAAGAAAAAATAAAACTCTTTTTCTAGAACTATCGGTACCGGTGGGCATTTTTAGTGAATTGGGAAGCATATGATTTTTTATAGAAATCAAAGAAGTTAAATGGCACAAATGCCTTTCGGCACAACTAATAATAATAATAATAATAATAATTAATATTTTATGTAAATTCTTTGGGTCCTTAGATACTCCATTTTATTGGTTTATTATTATTATTTTAGCAATTGTCCTGATTTCTTTGACACTTCTTTGATTTCTATAAGCATCAAATGCTTCCCAATTCACAAAAAAAATGCACATTGGTAGTAATGTTCTTGAAAAAGAGGCTTGTTTCTTCATCTTGTTTAACAGATCTCATAATACATCATGCCGCAATATCTTTTATTCAAATCAACGATTTCAAATAACTTAAAAAATCAAAAATGAAAATGTCAACGCTTAAACTGTAAAAATAAAGTGGATAATTGGGCTAAGCATCAGCAACCTTCGTAATATACAGTACATCAATTTTTTGTATTTGAAATGCACTGACTGTGGAATATTTTGATTTTTACATTAGGCTATGACAAAACTAACCTAGATCCTGTAAGCACTATAGGGGCAATCTGTTTTATACATCTTATTTTTACATTCGACCTCCAAATTCTATGGTGATCTCACTTGGACTATGAGGACGCTGTATACCAAGTACCAAGTTTCAAGAGCTAGAGCACGGACGGACGGGCAACAGCTTGAATTCAATAAGGCCCTGTCAAGCTAGCGCCGTTACACCAACACTACCTTTTTGTAATAACCTATTATACACTCCCTACTATATACCCTACCGCCTACCTACACTACTACCACGGCCAACTCTAGATACCTAGAGCCGTGCTACTACCCTATTACACACTTCTAATATAGCTGCTCTTTGGAAGCACACTATTACCAGACAATGTATATTGTATGTATATACAATGTAATGTATGTAATTTATATTGTCTTTGCTGCTACTCAGTCTGAATTTTACGGCCTAGTACTTCTAGCTAAGTTAATCACGGTACCGTACAAAAGAGTCATCTGAAAAATTAACTGATACTGTACCGTACAATAAGTAAACCATAACTGTACCGTAACTCGTCTTTCTGAAATTGAAATTAATAATTAATACCTATCGGACCCGTTGTTACAGATTGACCACTCCATCATTCCATGCCCAAACAATAAATTAGCACAAACTAAATTTGACCTACATAGAGCATAAAGCTTCATTATAAGTTATTAAGAAATCCGTAAGTCTAGTGACAAGATTTAAACACTAAATAAGTTAACTTAATATGGCTTATACTTTGAAGTAGAATGAAAACGTCAATTTCAATGATAATACTAATAACAGGTCGATAAAGAACTTTGCTAAATTGGCATATTTCAACTTACTCGTCTAGGTTGGAAATCCATTTTCTCTGCTTCCATCCTTGTGACTTCTGAAATGAGGACACGATTTCTCTTCCTGGATGTCATGGATAGTGAAGGTAATTTGGAGAGAGCTGAGAGCTGAGAACTGCTTCGCTTCACAGGTAGCCAAGGTAACTACGTCACACGTCAACACACTATCAGAAAAAAGGAGAATACGGTAGCCTAATTGTGTAGCAGAAAAGGAATGGAAGATAATATAAATTAGGCAATCGATGTTTACCCATATTATTCCAGTGATTCTACAGAAATAATAATATACAGAAAATATAACCTGAATACAAAACCAATCTGCTAGTCTGCTAACTAGAATACAAAATACAAATAATCTTGACTTGAGAATAGAATCAATCTTCTCTATTCTGTGACACTGCAGACTGCACTGGATTCTTCCTGGTCATTGGTGGGGGTTGCCCGACAGTGGAGTGGAGGGGCAGTCCGCAGTAGTGATGTGATGTGTCGTCTGCACAATATACTGTTAAATCCCATTGATATATTATCCCATTTATAATAATTCGATTATTGATATATTATACTACTAGATGCGTAACCCAACTTTTATGCGATTACTCTAACCTTCAAGACAATGGCATAGTGAAGCCACTTTTTCTGGCGGGAAAAGGCCAAATCGGGCAAAAGTTCAAATTTAACACAGGCTCTTAGCCTATAGGAAACAGCCAATTTTCATTTAGATATTTCTCGCAACTCCCTTGATGAATTTCAAAAGTTATAGCTCATGATTTTGTCTTACATATAGTAATAATCATTTGAAATACCAGATTGTTTCGGCTCAAGCCAACTTCAAACTCAGAGCAGTGCATAAGCATTATGATAAAGTACCGGTACCTATGTGATTGCAGAAACATAGAACATACAGTAATTTTTTGCTCTGCATATTCGTATGTACTTTGACCATGACGCGCTGAATCCGAATCTGAACTCTGGCACCTCAAAAAACGCTCGCTTCACAAGATATTTCCAAGATGGCGGCCAAAATTTCATAAGCTAATTTTCTCAACCTTTGATGAAGAAAATTTTTTATAGCAATATTATTTGTGGCCTGTGATTCCCTGATTTCGAATATATGATTTTTATTCTGAGAAAATTCGGGATTAGAAGATATTTTCAATAAAGCAAACATCAAAGTCCAGCTTTTCACATTTTGAATGGCGAATAAAATAACAATAATAGGCTATCTTGTGGAGCAGACATACGGTACTGAATTAGTTTATTAAAACATCATGAACGATTCAGCAGTAGGCCTCCAGTCGTGTCTGAGGTACCGGTAGCATTACAACAATGTGAAATTGCCATCACACAAATATGTAAATGTTAAACTCTTTTTAGTGAAGATTTTTTTAAATATCATTATAAACATTTATATATCAAGTGAAAAAGTAATATTATAGAACTGCAACACCAAAGGAAATATATGTGATGTACGAATAAATAAATATATATTATATTTTCAGATACCGTATGCTTCAAAATACAGTAGGCTCCTACCTCCTATATAAACTCATATTGAAAAGCCCAATAATGTTCACCAATGCTATTGCAGTTCAAGCAAAATCGCTTGGTTGAAAGATATATTTAATAATTATTACTGTATGGTATATCACGAGTAAATAATGATTATAAGTACAAGATTGAAGTGGTGAATATGGTAGTACAGTATTTTTAATTGAAAAAAAGAATAAAAGTGAGGAAGCATAATTAAAACAATCTTGTAAAGCTACGCTTGCACATAGACAATAAAAAGGTAAAATTACTTGTTTGTAAATAAATATTTCCACCAGACTTGCACTGACTGGTACGTTCATAATCACTACATGAAACAACCTAAAAATTTATTTCACATCACAAAACAAGCAGGGACGGATTTCCCACTAGGCACTCTAAGCCAGTGCCTAGGGGCGGTACGCCTCAGGGGCGGCTCAGCCTGACGGGTGCCGCCGCGGCTGGTTCGAACTGTCGACTGGAGGCGTGACACTCAAAGGGCGCTCGCTTTAGAATCTTGCTCGTAAACGAAAAACAATAAATTAGTGGGAGTCCAACAAGCATATACCGCGCATGTTAATTTATCAATTTTTCGGTACCAATAACTCAAAAACTAATAGAGGCAGGACTCTGAAACTTTGCATGCTTCTTCATCAATGTAAAACCAAGCTAGAGGCATGACCTCATATTTAAAATATTATTGATTTTTTAATCCTGGCCAATTTTTTCTACCAAAATATTCACTAATTTATTTTTTCTTGGGCAAATGTTTTATTATCTTCTTTAATCTAGTTTAGTAATCATACATCAAATATATGTACAAGTTGTGAAAATTACAGCTCCATATCTCACTTAGTTTAAAAAAAAAATAAATAAATAAGTGTACCTAAATACTAAAAAATGAATTTTTTTGGGGAAATCTCACTTAGTTTAAAAAAAATAAATAAATAAGTGTACCTAAATACTAAAAAATGTATTTTTTGGGGAAATCACAAAAAAGTAAGAGTAGGTACATACATTACTCCCTGAAATGCTTGAATAGATTGGCAACAATTATTATGATGGAACTTTGTACCGATATATTGAACAGATTTGAACAAGCTTGTCAAACTTTGCAAAAAGTAGACACATCCCCAGAGAGAGTAGTTAGATTGTATGACTCTTTAGTAATTGCCATTGTCGTTGACTCTCTTAGAAGCATTTTTCTTGTGTATGAAGAAAGGGCCAAAAAACGGTGTGATATACAGTATATACAGTATGAAACGTGTTACAAAAGTCAGAAAAAAAGGAAAATCCAGGCAGACGAAACCAATGAAAACGAAGTCATCCTTACAGGCCGTGATAAATTTAGAGTAGAAAATATTATGTTGTTCTTGATAAACTCAAGTTAGCTTTACTGAAGCGAAAAAACGCTTATGACGTTCTCAGTCAAGATCTCATATAGGTAAGTCCTCAGTTTTTAACAATCTATTGTCATCTTTAAGACCGCTCTGGGGAGGTTGGGGGCCCCTGGGCATTAAATACCTGGGTGCCCCTTATGGAATACCCCCCAGATGAAAGGGGGGTCCGGGGTCCTCCCCGAATTTTTTTTTTAAATTACATAGATAACCCGCTTTTTTACTAGTTATTTCACCAAAAAACCTGCAGTACTCAACACTTTTTTTGATTGTAATAATTACACAGACAAGATAGATTTTTATATTGCCACAAATGTGGCATGCTTCATGTGGCAGTCAGAATAGTGCCTAGGGGCGAAAAATGTATGAATCCGTCCCTGAAAACAAGTCATTTTAGCTCTGACAAATACAGGTATTCCCATTATCACTATACAAATTTTCCCGATGTTGCCCGATTTAGAAGCAGGCGACACTAGCGCTTTGGCTTCACAGCGGATCCCGGAGTTACTCATCTAGTAATAAGGGACGACGCCAAAAGAGGTCGACGACAGATGTGGTCTATTTCTATCTTACGCTGACGACAGAGGTGGTCGATTTTTATTTCACGCTGACGACAGAGGGGTCTACATTCCTGAATAGTTCCAGTCTGACGGGTGCATGCAGCGACAGACTGGGTCTATTCTTATTACTTCTCCTCTCGACAGAGTGGGCCTGCGACAGAGGGGACCTTTGGGGTTCGCAATATCGATACATACAAAATATCGACAGTTAAATTTGTTAATCGACCTCAACAACATCAAAAACTTGATTATGAGATTGGCAGCTCTGTCCTCTCCTCTGTGAGTAGGTTTGAGGCTCTACAATAAACACTGGAATAAAGTATAATTTGATGAATGAAGTCTTCTTGGAGCCTCAAGTTTGTGCCATTATTGAGGTGTACAAGACAAGTCACATCAACAATTATACAATCTTCTACAATAGTTACCATAAATTACTGTATCAATTAGTTGTGGTGGCTCAATTTTTATGTAAAAGGAACTCTTGTACACTATAAAACGTTTCAACTAAATATATTATTTCTGTATTTCTTGTTCCATGACGAACTGCGTTGTTAAATTTCACATGAAAAGTTAATATTATTTCTATTGTTATTATGATTCCTATAAATACTATTAAATCATTTTCAGATCTTACATTAGCTTCGTTTATTTTTTAGTTTAATATTTCAATTTCCTCTGACCTACATTGACTTGTGAGAATTAGAATTTCAAATATATGGTCTTCCTGCTGCATTTTTACAATAACCTCCAGAGATTTTATGAAATTCACATACCCTATCCGTTCTTCCTCAGATTTTTTTAGTGATGATTCTAATTTTGTTTTTAATTAGGTGTGATCACGCAATAGTTTAGCAACTGTTCATGTCTATCATTACTACATTTTAAGCCAGAGTTTGTTAAGTAGCTCAGTAATTCTTTACTGGCTAACAATATATGGTACATTGTAAGGTGCAATTCTTTTGATGGTAGTTTTATTTTGGACAATTGATAGTTAAAAATATGTCAGAAATAATATTTTAATAAGTTTTCTGTAATAACAATTATAAATAACACAACCAATTACAGAAATTGCTATGGCTACTATCAAAAATACCACATTAATGTTTAATTCGAAAATAGCTAGACAAGAGCCTTTTGTCTGTGTTCATGGTTGTGAAAAAAGAATTGATGTTTAAACGACTTTTAATAAAATGATGTAAATAATATTTTTATGATAATCGTAATAAAGTATATTTGTTAAGTTGTGCATGAATTGAAATTACTCTCCTCTTGACTGCTAATTACTGTTTCTAAAGCACCACTGGCTTTTTCGGGCCCGATTTTATTGCCACTGCAGTCATGTGAAGTAAATATTCAAATAGACTGAATCTAAAGTATTTCAAGTTTCAACGTGAAGACCAAGACCTCCTGAGACCCAAGAGCCTAATACTAGCCACTATGGCTTATACTACTTGAGACCTGGATTTTTTTCGGATATTTAGGAATTAAGACCGAAGTGCCTAATACTAGTCACTTGCAAAAATTACCCTTGAGACCTGAACGTTTTTCAGGTGCGTGTTTTTAGGATAGCGACCTAGCGACCTAGCGCTCACCCCTCCAGACATTACATGTGTCAATGAATCTTGAAGTTGAGTGACTAATACTAGGCACTTCGGTCTTACTTCTAGTCTGGTGACAAAGAATGTTGGGTCTCAAGCTGGTGTTTGCCGATGTACTAGTATTAGTCACTCCGGTCTCTAATTAATTTAAACCATATTCAGCTTCAGGTCTCAGGAGGATAATACACCAGGGTCCCTGCTTTGGGACTTCAAGAGCATCTTATTATTGAGTTTTAATTTCATCAATTTGACATGTTTTTCAGGTGAGTAATGAATGAGCCAACCACTGTATATATTATAAAGATAAATATATTCATATATAACTTTCTGTGCTGATAATATTACACAAACTTTAAAAAGGACAGTCATTAAAAATTCATACCTGCATCTATACACAAGGAAAAATAAAAACAAAATTGTTGTTACCAACAGTCTTCCTAGATAATTATCACCATTACGCTATTTACAATGTACGTAAGCAAAAAATAATGTTCTCTGCCATTCCGTAAATATTCTACATTACTTGCTCAGTTTCCATTAAAGATAAGCTCCACCGACCACCTGAAAAATAAAATTCATAAATTTATGATAACAACCTTCAATAAAAGTGAAATTTTCTGCAGAAAAGCAATAATATATATAGGGTGTCCCTCAGAAAGTGTGAACCCTGCTAACCTAAGGTTCTAGATCCAATTTCCAACAAAAAATGTACATTAAGAGGCGGCCGGAGTCAATTCTGCCAGCCGATCGCCGAGCGCCAAATTTAGCATGGGGAAAAAACTTCTCAAACGATTGCAGGCTTCATAAGAGGAATTTTGAAATTTGGTCTGTATAGAAACACGCAGTTTTTCACAAGCTTTCATTTGATGTAAAAAACAACTTAATACAATTGCCGGTTCTTTTTTAATTTTGTTAGAACAATCGTTGAATTCCCATAAGAAAATCGCGAATTTTGTAAAAATGACTATCAAGATTACAAAGTTGTATTTCAATGTATAATAAAATAAAAAACGGTATCTTAAAGTTAAACTTTTTCTAAATGTTTGTATGAACGAGATTTTCAAATTTATTCTTCAAAGTTATTTAAAAAAATACTTGTTCAAAAGCTTACAAATAGTTGGTTTACTTGGACTGCATCACTGTTTGAAGTAGTTCGTTCATTTGCCGAGGGTCCGCGCTAGCATAGTAATGAGATTTGAAGAGGGAATTTGAATCATGGATGTATTCAGAATCTTTTGTAATTGGTCTTGCGTTGAGCGTGGTGTTCATGCAATCGTGATGCTCAGTCACGACCGCTCAATACTGCGTTAGGATGGGTGACCGTGCTTATATGAATTTATGTTAAAAGCATCATTATCACTCACTTGGTGGTTCGGAACCCACCTAAAATAGTAGGTCCAACATGTTCTCCATAACATGGCTCAAACGGCGAGCCCGAAGGGTCTTTCCTCCAATAATATTATAATTATTATTCATCAACAACAATAATTCGCAGAGATTACACTTTTGCACACAACTGAATATAATTATTTTCATATTGTCAAATCAGAAACAAGTTTTATTTACCACTATATAATTCAAAATACATTAGTAACTATTTCTTTATTTTGTTTTGTTATTATTTAACAGCATTGTTATTCATGTGCACACAAATAAATTACTTTTATTATGGTAAAAAACTATATCCACACGTTGTGGACGTACTAAAAGAAAAGCATTTCAATAAGGAAATGCGTATTGGTGGGGAGACCCTTACGGGATAACGGGTGGTTCCACCTGTTTGTAACGGTGACCGATTAGATTGGCCAGCAAAAAAGACTGTTCTCTGCTGAGAATCACTTCCCGGTGGTTCGGAACCCACCTAAAACTGTAGGTCCAACTCATAATCACAATCATCCAACTCATTACCCACGCACAGATTTCAGACCTATGTGGGCTTCAACCTCAAAAAAAAATGTTATTGGAAACAAGCTGGACCTACAACTTTAGGTGGGTTCCGAACCACCGGGAAGTGATTATGCAGCAGAGAACAGAGTCTCTTTTCCAGGCCAATCCAATCGGTCACCCTTACAGAGAGGGCCCAGGAGGGCGTTGCTTATCTAAACTAATTGGACAAACAGATACCTGCTACGGCTCAGCTATCACTTCCCTAGCATTCCAATGATAGAGTGAGTTCTTGCCCATATTATATGCGAGGGCAGTGACCTTGGCCCGAAAAAGCGCGCCAATTACTCACATTATGTACAACAATAGTTGCAGTGGTATGGGCTATTATTGTCTTGTCACTGCGTCAATTGTCAATAAAAGATTTCTTACAACTATAATAATTTAGTGGAACGCTTGATTTGAAATTAAAAGTATATTTTTTGTGAATGGACATAAGCAAAATTTTGGTAAGAGCTTGGGACACTTGGTTGGTTAGTTAGTTGTTTTTGGTAGCATTTTGATTATCTATATAAATATAAAAATGAATGTGTATGTACTGTATGTGTCTGCGTCCTTTATACCTGCTTGCTGGTGCTGTTCAAATTCCGAATTATGTAAAACTCTGGAAAGAATTTCAGGGGTTGCCAAGGGTGGTCTAAAATTTTAGAATTTAAATTATTTGCTGTATAATGTGATTATACTGCATGTGTAGTTTATTCTACTCAGCCTGCTCAGGCGTTGCAAATCAATATACCAAATATTAAATTGAAAAAATGTATTTGATAGGTCCCCAATTGTGTATTATTTCACTATCCATCTCCTTCTTAGTATCTTGAATACATGGGAAAAGTTTAAAGTTTATGTTCATGTTTTGGCTCTACAGTATGCCCTACATGGAAGTATTTTATTCCAAACCATAGCTGTCAACAAAAAAGACACCAAGTAACCAAAAACAAAAAACTTTGAAGGGGGTAGAAGTTCTACTTTTTATTGTAATTTACATCTGTTCAATGTGTGATAGCTCATTCCACTGAAATTATCAAGGCAGTCAAAATCTGTATCTTATACCCAGGCACGTAGCCAGAATTCTTTTGGGTGAGGCTGGAACACCGGTTTAGTACAAACGATGCTTCTGAGGGGGGGGGGGGATGGAATATTAATATATGCATTATTAAATTAATAATGGACCTTATATATCAATTAAAATTTCAAGTGAATTCATCGACTTCCAGTCAACTTTTATTGAGAATAAGTAGAATTTACTTACTCTGTAGGCCGAACGTTTTCGAATTTTGGAGATCCATTTTCAGAGGCGTCATTCTTGATTATCAATGTCAGTTTTTTGGTTAGAGGAATTGTGGTTTTTGTAGAATGTGATCAAAAAGTTTGTGTGATTTGAAATTTAGTTGTTCGTTGAGTATGTTTTGTTTATTGTGTGTGGTGTGTTAGTATATTTCAAATTGTTCCAAGGTGTTGAGTTCAACAAGAACAATTTGAAATATACAAACACACCTCACACAATAAACAAAACATCCTCAACGAACAACTAAATTTTAAATCACACAAACTTTTTGATCACATTCTACAAAAACCACAATTCTTCTAACCAAAAAACTGACATCCATGATCAAGAAGGACGCCTCTGAGAATGGATATCCAAGATTCGAAAACGTTCGACCTATATAGAGTAAGTAAATCCTACTTATTCTTAATAAAAATTTGACTGCGTCGTTGAATCCACTTAAAAAGTTAATATTAACAAACCGATTCGTCATGGAACAAGAAATCCAGATATATATCAATATTATTAATAATAATAATTATGATGAAAATAATAAGTAAAAGTGACAATAACACTCATTAGTTATAATAAAAAATTATGTTTTTAATAAGAATTTCGAGGCCCTGATTGTAATAATAATTTGAAACCAAACTTGTTAAATTGGGGGGGGGGGGAGGCTAATCTCCGATAAGCCCCCCATTAAAAATTGTTTGCTACGCTACTGAATCTTCCTGTACAAAATATTTTTTCTTTCATAATCATAACATAAGAGGTTTCACATTCACAGCTTTATATTTGGAGTTAGTTGTATTTGGTAAAATTGGGAGGTTTGACGTTTTGGCAATTTTGCAAAACGCTCCAAAAATGGCCTTTTAGGAGCACTTCTAGCTTGGAACATGCACGCACATATTGAATACGACTTTTTGCTAACTAAACTATTACACGACTCTATCAATGCAATACAATGTTGTCAGACTGACATACGAGTGAGAGAAAGGGGATGAGTGAGAGAGAGATGAAGTATGAGCGACTGATAACAAGACCGGTTCTGCTAACTAACCGGCAACAAACCAGACTTGCTTGCGTACGGGCGCTTGTTCTTGTTTGAGATGTGTGCTTGTGTGAGTATTTGCAGGCTGTGCTAGCAGGTATTAGTAGCAAACCCGTCCAAGTGAAACGGTCAACAGTTGTCGGCGGCATTAGGAAACAATTAGGAGCCATGTGGACTATTCATTGACGAAGAGCATTGTTTTCTAGGAGCTAGTCCCGATGGTCTCATGGAAGAAGATGGTATTGTCGAGATCAAATGTCCAGCCTCAGCAAAAGAGATGACACCAAACGAAGCGATTCTGAAAAGAAAAGTCACTTTCTGGAAGAAGAGTAAATGTGGTGAAATCGTCTCCATTAATGATAATCACAATTACTTTTTCCAAATGCAGGGCCAATTGCATATTGCAAAAAATAAGTATTGCTACTTTGTTCTCTGGACTCCAAGAGGGTTAAAAATAGAGCGCATCTTGAGAGATGATGGTTCTCGGGAGAACAGGATGAGAGAGAAGCTGGAGAGATTCTACATGGATTGCCTACTACCAGAGCTAGTCGATCAACGTCACAAGCGTTCCATGCCTCCATGCCTATAAGGGATCGAAGATTTCATCAATGAATCAGTCCATATGTCTCTATAGATTTCTCAAATAGGAAAAATTTGTTTGTAATGTTATTGATAAACTTGCTACTGGTAATTGTTATAGTTTACAAATAGATTAAATTATAGATAGATGATTATAGATTGATAGATGGATGCAATTATTAATTATTAGTGAATTATTTTAGCTTAACTCCGAAACAGTGAAAGACAACAAAATGATCATCAATACTGACAATACAGAAGCAGTCAGCGGTACCATAGAGAAAGCATACGCTAAGCTTGGCGTATGCTTTCTCTATGGCGGTACTATGTAATTGTATATCTATATAAATAAAATTAGAGTTTTGTCTGTACATTTATCAGAATAAATGGTTATTTTTACATTATTTGTTGGTTATTTTTACGTTTTATACATTAATGAAGCCGAAAGTCTTATCTCAATTTCTGTCTGTCTGTCACAGCCCTGAAAACATTTTACGCGGCCTTCTCCTGAAAAACGAGAGCATCGATCGGGATTTAAGTTATTTATCAGTATTGAAAACCTTTTTGACAATGTCTTTAACTATAAAAAACTACATTAACGTTTTTGTAAGAGAATAATAAACGTTTAAAAACCAAGTATTGTGCGATTTTGGATACATTTTACGCGGCCTTCTCCTGAAAAACGAGAGCATAGCGGGATTAAAGTTATTCATCAGTATTGAAAACCTTTTTGAAAACCTTTTATGTCTTTAGCTATAAAAAACTAAATTAACTTTTTTTTTAACAGAATAATAAACGTTTGAAAACCACGTAGGCCTATTGTGCGATTTTGGATACATTTCTTCTAAGTTTTATTACCACATAAGAACAAATCACGTAATTTATCATGATAACTTATATCAAACAGCTGTTCTCAAATATTCTCTCTGATAACTGTCACAGAATTGTTTACGTTCTAACTTGTTTACTAAGCTGCTAACAACTTCATGATCGTTGCTATCAAAAAAGCCGAAACATATTTAGTCTTATTTCTAAACATAATCCGTACGAAGGACGGGCACAATAGCTAGTTGTACAATAACAGTGTAAGACGAAAACATATAATACGGAGCAATGGAGGGGAAGTAGGAAATGAAAGAGGAGAGAAGCTATTAGACTTCGCCGTAAGTAATAATTTGAAGGTGATGAATATGTATTTTGAAGGAAACCTTCAAAATAAGTGGACATGGAAATTGTGAACCCATAGTCACCCCTAAAAATCCCCATTTCTAGTAGCAAATTAACAGTATGAATTCATAGAAGAATATGCACATGAATAAAATATACATGAATATTTTACGGCAAGTAAATTTTAGAAAGACTATAATAATTATCATTTTTATTTGAACCAATACCGGTAGTCTGTAAATACATTAAATTATAATTATTGATGAATTCATACTATTCATTTGCAAACCGTGATTCAATAACCATTGATTGGGAGTTTTGAACTGTTTGATCACTATGTCACAAACACACTTTCCAGTTCTGTTTCAAGTCGGGTAACCGATACAGATTACTTCAGGCTAGAGACTGCTCCTCTCTTCAACACATTCTGTCACTCCCTCTCTCTCACTCTCTCTTTCTCTCTCCTTTCTCCTATACCCTTCGCTGATTGAGCTGACAATTTCCTAAACTGTGAAACTACCATGAACTAAAGGGCAATAGGTTTAGAGGCAAAAACTTTCACTTTTCCCCCGCTTTTGAGGGTGGAATGAGAACTGCGATTAAAGCACAGTCTGGTGGGTTAAAAACGAATGACGACGAATTATATACGATGGATGAACGAAGTAACGATGGCAGCGCTAGTGTGGTGAAAGTTGAAATTAAAAGGCGAATTCCAACTTGACTCCGGCCGCCTCTTAAACATTAACTTAATCGAGCTTCGTTTTTGAGAAATATCGATAAAACGTAATTTTCAAAATATGCCCAAGTTATTTCCTATCAATGAATGCTGATTAACTCAGAAACTACGATAACGCTTAGACTAGAATTCTGAAGCTATTGTTGAAAAGAAAAAATAATGAAATACTCAAAAATTAAATACTCACATACTAAAAAGTTTAAAACAAAGTATTTACTTTAAACTGAGAAAATTTTAAATTTATACAAGTAATCATTTGAAGTCGGTGCCAAATATTTTATGAAGTTAATAAGAATTCTATGCTATATTTTAGAAGTTTATGGAAAATATGGCGCCTACTTCAAAAGGTTACTTGTATTAAATTTTCTCAGTTTGAAGTAAATACTTTACTTTAAACTTTTTAGCACGTGAGTATTTAATTTTTGAGTATCATTTCATCAAAGTCGTTTTCTTTTTTGCTTTAAAATTTGTTTTATGATGCATAAATGTACAATTTTCCGTATCATTCACTAGTGATCGCGATTACTAGCACTTTGTAGCTGTGGATGCGACTGCTGGTTAGCTAACAGTCTACTGCGTGCGCATCATAAGTTTTACAGCCCAAATGTTCATAATTTATGTAAATTGATCAGCTTGAAAAGAGTTACAATTTTAGGGGAATAAATTTTTCAAAGAGCCTCTCCGTTCTTGAGATATCAGCCGAAATAGACATTTTTGTCCTCATCATTGTGGTAATTTTGAATTTTTGGTGTGGATGCGACTGCTAGTTAGCTAACAGTCTACTGCGTGCGCATCATAAGTTTTACAGCCCAAATGTTCATAATTTATGTAAATTGATCAGCTTGAAAAGAGTTACAATTTTAGAGGAATAAATTTTTCAAAGAAACTCTCCGTTCTTGAGATATCAGCCGAAATAGACATTTTTGTCCTCATCATTGTGGTAATTTTGAATTTTTGGGCATGCTGCCAAGGTGGGATCGATGGGGAGTTTTATATGATGATTGAGGGCTCTCTTAGCTATCATTTTTTTTAAATCGGCTGTGTTGGAACTAGGTTAAGGTTGAGCCATATTTTCTCTTAAAATGATTTTACTTTAAATGAATTTCAGCTGCCTTGATGAGCTGAGAAGAATGCACTTATCGCTCTATGAAAACGATTGCCCAAAGATTTGGAAAATGCATTTATAACCATAAATTTAAATGCATACTAACTTCTGCACCAATCCCTAATAACATTTTACGTTGTAGCCAATGGTTCTCCTGACTTGACAAGGAACTATTGAGAGGCTCATTTTGAATTTCACTCGTTTTGAATGTCATATGCTTTATTACCGAATAAACCAAAATGCATTATACTTTTCCGAATAAAAAAGTACAGAACTGTACTGAATTGTTTTATTTTGACAGATAAGTTTCTACTTTCTTGCAGATTTGACGCTTAGTGGGATCGGACAAAACAAAACAATTCAAACACTGAGAAGGAAAGATGACTTACCGTTTGATCAGAGCAGGTTTATTTAGTCTTTGGAGAATAATATTCTATAGTTAGATGTAGTGCTGATCGATTCCTTTTTGATAGAGCGCTTCTTCCTCATCAGAACTGTGGTAATTATTGATGTGATTGACGGAAGTCTCACAATCTGAAGAAGTGCTTCCATCAGACTTCTCTTTCAGATCAGCGGGTGCCATTCCCAATAGTTTTCTGATCGCCAACGGCAAATGCTCCGAACTCATTAATGAGAACTGGGCCTGCAGAGCTTCAGCCGTGCACAGTGCCATGTTTAAATCTATTTTCATTGATAGGTCGTTGATATGCTGCGGAAAGGAATCCTTTGTATAAGATTGTATCAGAATAGAAACTAAAAAATAATTGAGCACAAAATATAACAATGTTATTATAAAGTTTTTTTTTGTCTGAGGCCCACATGAGTGGTGAGGTGAATTATATCATAAAAAATTCAAGGCTGAACGAGGTTTGAATTTTGTAAAATATATTATTGTGAATCCGGCAACACGCTTTGGTTCCTTGGCTATGTTGCGCTTGTCTCGGGCCAGGGTGAGATATGTGCGATGAGTGATGGAATGTGTGACACTAAGAGAAATATTTGAAATTTTTATGATTCTAGTTATTGACAATTTACATGTTGTGATCTAACAACTGATGGATTAGGTTTCAAAATATATTGACATGTCATACACTGTAAGAGCTGTGCTCATGAAAATAACACGGGTTCACATGACGTAATAAAATAATAATGATAATGATAATAATTTGAACTCAAGACCGCAGGAATAGTAGCCAGCCAGTGTTATCTAATCAGAGATAAGCGCTTCGACCAGACTGCGCTACCACGACCGCCTTGTACTGTATCAATAATAGAATTTTCTTCGCTAATGAAACCAACATGAGTGTGGGACTCGTGCGTTGTTTAAAGTAGAGACTTTATGAAGGAAAACAGGAAATTTGAATTTAGCTAAATCTGATAAGTGCGACCGAGTTTTGGCGGCAGAAACGTGTGGATCACAGAACTCATTTTAATCATTGGTCAATGTTCAAACTATATGAGCCGAAATTCGACACCAACAGATGCGTTGAAAAGCGGCGTAGAGGGAGAATTTACACCTAGAGATGCGTTCCAAGCGGATGTGCTGAGAATTAGTCTATGAAGTGAATTAAATATAAACTGAATATAGCCTACATGTGGTATGGATGCTTTGTGCTCACGATATATACTGTATACTCAGTTTTGGCTCTTGGTGATCGCAAGAATTCTCTTCTCATCTATTTACCTAACCTCACAGTGACAAAATTTTATTGGATTTAGTTGAAGGTCATTCAGGATAGATCAGCTGTTTCTACAAAGTAATTATCTCGTAGGCGGGAATTGCACATTGTGCCAGTGAATTGTTGGCCGGAGCTAGTGGAAGTGAACTCTTCCACAAAACTAATAAGGACTATCATTTGCCTGTTCTGTGGCCCTCACTGATGCTTAACTAGACTTTGACCAAACATCATCGTATCCGCTGCGCTCCTTATCTTCACCTCGATAAGACCATCTCGGCTACTTGATCTAACTTAATTAATGAAACTGTCACCTTTATCTGAGATGAATAAGAATTTTGAAACAAAAGGCATTTGCCACCAAAGCAAACAAAGGCAATGGCATAGGCCACCTTTACAGTTCTTTTATTATTGTTACTATTGTCTACTGATATACAGGATGGTCCATATGTATGAGAACCCCTAAATAAATTGGAAATTGTTTCAGCTGTTACTTGGAATCGTTGTATGGCTCTTGACACAGTACATTTGGAGATAGGGGTACGATTATCAAATGTGACATTGAACAAATCACATACTTCTTGATACGACCTAATTCTGTCACCAAAGCCTCTCATCATTAAGAGTGCGATCCTTTCATGTTCATTAAGTAACACTGTTGTAATTATTATTGAAAAAAATCATTAACAAAACACAATTAATAAAAAAAAAATTATTAACAAAACACAATTAAATTCGTAACAACAATTGAACGAGGTAATGAATAGCTTCTGGTAAATTTAAGGTAGAGAATGACAAAAAAATCTTGGCCAACGAATCTAAAAAAAATAATAACCACAAATTACTGATACTGTAGGAATGCCATACTCAACACTAAATAATATTACACAACAAAGCATTGTTGCAACAATGATCAGCAAATCAAAAATAAACGAATAATCAGCTGTTGATAATAAGCTATTAATGATCAGCTGTCAAAAAAACGTTATTTTATTTCATGGCCAATATTTTCAATGTTGTCTTTGTAATAAACTTTTCCTCTTTCTTTTTATCAAAAAATTATTTTATTTCAATAATTGTAACTTTTAATTTTGAAATATATGAGTTCACTTTAATAGCATTTTCTAAATTTCATGAATTGTTACGTGTAAGTTCCATGCATTTCAAATCAAAAATGCAGTAGACCAATTCATTTTTTAAATTTGCAAATAATATCTTTTTAAAAATTTACTAAATAAATAACAGAGTTTTTTTCAATGTATTTTGGTATTTGTTCAATAAAAGTGTAATTACTATACCAATTATTTCTTTGAAAAACCAAGATTTCAATCGGCCGCCATTTTAGATACAAGTATCGTAGAACATTTTTCTTTTTTTAAAGAGACCTTTAAAATTATGTGTCACACAATGGGTGTTCCCATTCAAAATATTTGAGTTACAACCCCTTGGCCACCCCCTGAGAAGGGGTAGAAATTCAGTTGTACGTCAAAAGGAAGAGTAGTTGACCAATAACTTATCCTGGAAGTTACAGTATTCTAGCTGATACAATTTCCAATTTATTTAGGGGTTCCCATACATATGGACCAATGTGTATGCCAATTATCACTTGTGAAACTCAAATAAACAACATAGGTATTTATCATGAAAAGCGTTGGTAATGAAAGAGTCATACTCTAATCAACGGTGACCTGGTGTGGAGAAGTGTCAGCAAAGGATGTACAGGATCAATAACGGATTCAACCCTTGAGAAAATAAAAATAAGTACAGTGACGCATATAAACCATGTGGCACCTCTTACGCCAACAAAACTTATAAATAGTGTTGAGGATCGGGAAAAGAGGAATAAAATCATTCAGAAAGTCAAGAGCACTTCAACACTTCATAGATTGTCTCTCGCCTTCATAATCAGTAATCACCAAAAAACATTTTTTCTAATGTAGGGTGTCAAACAGATAGTTTAATTCTGAAGGAGAAAGATGACTTAGTCACTCGTGTAAATGAACAGCTGGGGGCAGCAGATTGCGCTCATTCAAGAAATACAAAATCTCAAAGCTATTGGACTTTCTGTGGCTCGGACTGATGTGGGAGTTCACGCTAACTGTGACACTCATTCTCAAAGTACTAAGACTCAAACGGAAACGTATTATGAATTATCTAATGAGCAGTCAAACCAGTCTGTGAGAGCTCCAATCTTATACAAATAAGAGAGCAGTCAATTAAAATTTTGAACGACAATAATAATTCACTTTATTAAGGCCCGTATTTATGAACGTGACTTACGTTGACCTAAGCACAACTTATCTAAGATTGACTTGGAAAGGCTCTATTGCATTGAACGTGGCCACAAGCTAACCTAAAAATGTGTCGTATCATCAGGCACTAATAAACATAAAATAGCATGCATTAAAAGATAAAGATACTGCACTGCATGTAAATTTAAAGTTACTGTTACATAATTATTACCATGCCAATATCTTTCAATCATTATTTTCGAATTTGAAAAATGATAGCATTCAATGCAGTGTAGTGAACGCTACCTGCCAGAAGACCAAAGAACTTCATCCATTCTATCTTGTAGAAAGAGAATTCTTTCTTAGTGCCAAAAAATGTATAGGTTACAACTCGATTTATATAAAATAAGTAGAAATAATTTCAATAATATTACATGGTGAAGTTTTTAGAAACTAGATTATATAAACCAAACTGTATAATCGTTTTTGTGGGGAAAGCCTGAGAAATTGGAGTTCTATAATATTTTAGAATATGAAACTTTCAAGTTTTCCTGCTAAGCTCATAGAAATGAGTAGAGAAATTACATTTAAATAATTCAATTGTCAATGAATAAACTCAATGTTCATTACCTTCAGAATCTCAGTGAATCCATAACTGTTTTCTATTAGAATATTTTTTTCCATATCTAAAATGGCAAGGCTTATTAGAAGATGGAAATTGGGGCATGGCAGATCAGTCCAAAGCACCTGTAACAATTGAAAATGACGCTGTTCACAAAGAAATATTAATGTGAAAATGGTAATACAATTAAAGCAGATTCAGAATCTATCTTAAAATTTTAAATTCAAATTATTACAAAACATGTAATGGAGATACACACAATTCATTACAATCTCCAAGTTATTTAGAGAGAAAATCTAGTTAAGTTGTGTATTAGATTGCATAAGTCATTTAAAAGCCGCATTTACCGCATTTACGTATAATTCAACAAGGCACAATTAGGAAACTGCCAAATAATAAAGTTATGCTTGCGGTATCATGTTAACCTAATCAACAAGCTTTCTACTATTAGAGTACCTTAATTATAATGTAGAAAGTTGGGCTAGAGCTTAAACAGTTTTACAATTACCATTAATTGTATTCTATATCTGCATTTTCGGTTTGACTTGTAAAGCTTGTAACAGATCATATCAATGTGGTACAAATGTGAAATATATTTGACTGGACTCTGTTTTTTGTTTTATCTTAAAGTGACAAAGCCTATTGTATGCTAATAATTTGTTGATATTTTACTCAAGGGCCAATAAAATCATGAATTTAAATAACAATATTTTCATTGCCAATCATATTGACTGCCAATAACTTTTATTATTAAATCAAAAATTTCGATAAAGCAGAAATGCAATTTATTATCATTTATGTAATATAATAAATGGCTTTCAACATTAAAAGACGTCTTCTTGTAGATTTTAATGAGCAGTATGAGTATTAAGATAGCATTTGAATATTGCAAGCTTTTCATGAAAGAGTTGTTCAAACAATAAATTCTACCAGCTCACCTCCCACAAAATCATTATATCCTCATTGCTGAACTCGCGCTTGAAAAGCACCAATAGCCAACGGAAGCAGAAGAACATGTTTGATGAGTCATGCTGTTCCAAGTAAGATGCCAATTCAGGATCAGCTGCGTTGACAAGACCAAACAGAGCTGAGAGCTGCGATTTCATACCAGCCTGATCCAGCTCAAAGTTGTTACTCTGAAAATATTGAGAGAAAACTTATTTACTAAAATAATAAAATAATTTAAGAAGCATGCATGGAAAAAGAATTTCATGCTGTATAAAAAATAATAAACAAAAATAACATGAAAACGTTCATAAAACCCTCAGCCTTCATGTGAAAAAATGAATCATATCCATATCCAGTGCACTGACATGCATGAGATTTGATAAAATTTTGATAAAATTTACTACTGATTGTATGACTGCATAGGTTTCACTGATCGAATTTCGAATTTACTCTTTCAGCAGAATTCGCACAATACCAATTACAGCTCCAATTGTTTCAAAAAAGTTGAGGAATCAACCCCCAATTAAGACCCAGTTCAGATGATATGATTTTGATACGGGTTTTTCCATTGACAGTCAGACTGTGAGAACAAGACACGTCCTTATGCATGTGTCACTAAACTGATACGGCATAACACCTAAGCAAAGCCGTATCTTCTGAAAGCGGCCTGATGGCAATCGACTGAAATCATATACAATGGCATGGAAGGCATGCATGTTTTGATGACTATCGGTATCTGTAGTACAAAAACAGCATCAATAATAGGCTTAACTTACTGTACTTTTACTTTTGCATTTGAAGACAAGTTCATGTAATGTATAATTATAGTCATTAGTTTTCCACAATACAAAAGTTCAGATAGAAGTTGCAAAAAATTGCTGTCTCTTTTCTTCTCATTCTTTTCCTTTTCATCTCCTTCTCCTTTTCTTTCCTTTTTTAATCTTCCTCTTCATCGTCACCATCTTCTTTTTTTCTTCTTCCTCCTCTTGTTTACTTTCAATTCAAATAGGTCAGTGTCTCACCAGTTTTCTATGCCTACTACAATAATTAGGTACACTAATAATTCTTTAATCGTAACAGATATTCAATGAACTTACAACTCTATTCATGAAGCCGACAAAACACCAGAAAGCGTCGACCTCGTTAGACATGACGATAAGGATCGGGGAGAGGAGATCGCTCATGCCCTGCACGTAGCCCAAGTCAAAGTTGTACATGACATAAGTCATAAGTATGTCATTTAGAACTTTCAAATTGGAATTTCCTTCGCCAGCAAAAAATGTCATTGTTCTGTCTGTTCGGTTGACGTCTTTTTCTGAAAAGGATTAGATGAAACTAAAGTAATTGTTTTGATATTAATTATAATAAAATTTGACTTGTAAATGTTATATAACAGAAGTTTAAAAAATGACGAAACCCTGATGTCAAATTTGATATTTATTCATTGCATCTTACGTTGCCAGGTCTAATAATAATAATAATAAATATAACCAAAAAGATATATTACAACACATAAAAGTAATTAAATAAAATGGTAAGTAATTAATCAAATGGCGGAAGTCATGCATGGGGTGGATTTTCTGTGCCGCGATCGATATTTAAGCAATATTTACTTCAATGTCAACTGAGTCAATTAAAATGTACTAGTCGAGCATTAGTTTAGTCACAGCAGTCTTTTCATTAAATTGTGTCCGATCTATTTTTTTTAATATGATCTCATTCCTGAGATCCTTGGAATTTATCCTGTCTGATGTTTTGCATTACGAATTTGATAGCAAAATTCTTTTAAAATATAACTGATTCACTTGAAACTCAAACAGCATACACCAGATTATTTTAAGTCGAGTAACAAAGAAAATTCAAAGGAAAGTTGCTATGTGTAGAAATTGGCAAAAATCTATTTTGCAGTTATAGAACATCAAATCCAACAACTACACTCCAATTTCAAATCTACCAATCCAATTTCCTGAGATTAGTACAAGATTAAATTTATCATGCGCATATTGAATTTTTTAAACACTCTGCATCTTACTGTACAGTAATTGGGGGGTAACATTTATGAATGAAAAAATTTATACATTGTAAATTCCGTATAATCTTTTGATTTAATTAATTGAACGTAAAATGATAGAGTTCATATTTTTTAAGATTGGGGCTGATAAGTTTCTCATTATTTGCCATTATTTTCGGAGATTCTTCCACTAGCACGCTGGCATAAATGGAAATGATGCATTCCATACTGTGGGTCAAGTTTTAAAGGAGAAAATTGAATGTATGAATATTCCTTTCCTTTCCAATACAATAAAATAATATAAAAATTATGCTTGAGGCATATCGTGAATCTTGCATTCTCTCAATGAAGGGCCCAATTCTCAAATAATTCATGTGATAAATGAAATAACATTTTGGCAGTAACGGATTGAATGTTGGCTTCCAAATAGTAAAATAATAAAAAATTAAAAAACACTTTTAAGTGCAAATTATGACTCACTCGAGTGTACTGTGTGTCGTCTGACGATGCTCTTTACATCAGAGTGAAACGGCCGTCATAGCGTGAGTCATAATTTCCACTTGAAAGTGTTTTTTAAGTTTTATTATATACTAGTGGAAACAAGATGGATCTTCAACATCATAATTCCAAATTGTGTTAGCCGAGTGCCTTAGCAGGTATCTGTTCAATCAGAGATAAGCTACAAAACTCGTGCCGTAGCAGGTATCTGTTCAATCAGAGATAAGCTACGAAACTCCTGGGCCATCTTTGTAACGGTGACCGATTGGATTGGTCGGCAAAAATGACTGTTCTCTGCTGTAAAATCACTTCCCGGTGGTTCGGAACCCACCTAAAACTGTAGGTCCAACTCATCAATCACAATCATCCAATTCATTACCCACGCAGAGGTCTCAGACCTATGTGGGCTTCATCCTCCAAAAAAATCTAGTGTCAAACTCAATAATAGGCCTCATTTAATTTTTCATCAAATTTTTAGAGTGACTTTGATTTTCAACAAAATAGTATCATTATATGTTTTGATAATGAACCATCATACCAAATTACAATCTCTAACTTTAGTTATAGACATTTAGAGATCAATAAACAGATGAAACAATTAGTGATATTTGTATTTAACAAATAGAACATTCTATACAAAATATGTCGACAAATACAAGAACATGATTGACTTTGCAAACTATAATTGGAAATTTATCATATTCCATGCATTTAGCGTACGGTACTTCAAATTCAATCAATCAATAAAATATAATACAATAAATGTTTCAAACTTAGGACCATGTTTACATTTAGGACATGTAAACACATTTCAAATGTCATTATTTGAATAATGATGGGAATTAAATCGATCATTAAATCTACGAAAAGTGAATCGCGTACATACCAATGAGGCTCTTCCTTTCTCTGAAATCAGCAAATCTCTCTTCCTGCTCCTTGGTCATGGTTGTCCACTGATTTTTCATCTGAAAGTATTCAGTTCTTTTTCTTTTCTGCAGCTCATTCAGGTCTTCGGTAGTTGCATCCCAGGGGTAATACCCGAGAAGGAATTTCCACACTACAAATCTCAAAGGACGACTTACGCCCTTTAATAATTGAACAAGGAACATCAATTTAAATAGAAAATACAAAAATATATTTGTTGAAGACTAAAATCTTAAAAGTTAGGTCCAAAACAAGATTCAACTCTAAATCTTAACATGCCATGATTTCCAATAACTATCTTAATTAGTTTCATTTAAACAACAATTTTCAAGGAAATTGTTTAAATAAGACTTCAGTATTTAATCAAGAGAAAATCAATTTTAAAATTGATATTATACATTTGAGAAGAATTAATATCAACAATAGCATAATTTTCAATATAGTAAAGCCTTGATCAACCGGAACTATTTGGAAACCGTCATCGTAAAAATGAGAATTTTTTGAGCAACGCTATACGCGCCCAGTAGCTCAACTACAACATAAGTTTTTCTAATGTAAGCAAGTTGGGCACGTTTATAAAATGAAATTTCTATTATTCGTCTATTCAGTTATCCATCACAGTTCCGGTCCCGAAAAAGTCGGTTTCCACTATGATCAATTTCATTTAAAAGCACATTGCTCAAAAGAACCTGTTTAAATTCAACTGCAGTATTAAATTGAGAACAATTAAGAACAATATAAATCAATAGTTCTGAAATTAAACTTAAAAAGTATTAAACAGCAAGGCAGAAAGATAATCAACACTGATTTCATATCGCAGAGGAATTATTCAAAAAAGCTCACTACAGTAATTAGTCCAGTCAAATTAGCAGAAATTTCGGGTGAGAAAAGAAAAAATCCAAACGGCTGAAAATCGGGATATATGATTAGAAAAACATGCTGAATGAATAGCATACGAATTTTGTACGGGGCCATTTATTATAACATGTTGACAGAGTATGTATTTCCCCAATTGAAAGATATTGAGACGGAAAAAGGGCTTTGGTTTTTTCAACAAGATGGCGCCCCACCTCATTACAGTAACCATGTGCGTGCTGATATGTTGGTGAATACGTGGCAAGAAGTGGAATATCGTCTCAAAGTGTGCAGGGCAACAAATGGATCCAACGCTGAAGTCTACTAACATTCAAACAAAACTTGAATGCAATCTCTTTCATTGTATGTAATCATTGATGTAGTTTTTCATTAATTTCACAAATTCATTTATACTTCAAACCAGGGAGTTATTTTTCAATCACTATGTATTTTAGTGTCTCACAAAATCTAACAGATATAACCGATACTCATTTTTGGAAGATGATATTGCGGTGATTTTTGAGGTGCATAACAGATTTTGAATAATTGCAGCTCAGAAACCAATGAAAACAAAAAAGGTGAAATTGGTTTCAAATTGAAGAAAACTCTATTTCCACGGTAGGGATTTTGAATTACAAAATTAGGACTTGCCATTGGTGAAGTACATCCAAAATTCAAAATGATCAATTTTCCTGAAAATTTACAAATATATTGAAAAATTCTAACGTATTATTATTATTATTTTGCTTTTTCATTACATCTGATGCGATTTTTCTAATTAAAATCGGCTCATGGCAAGACTATGATTAATTTTATATGGGAATGTTCAGAAATGCCCTAATCACTGATACAGTACTACTAATTAGTACTACTGCTTTTTGCATTGTGCTTTTTGACACTCCCTTTTTGACTCAAATTTGCTGCACCTTTGTTGTAATCAGTCCAACTGCAGAAATAATGACAGGCATGATTTGACACCTTTTCTTGCTGCCAGATATCCTTTATCTCAGCAGCCAGCAGCTTGGAGATTTCTTAAGAGTAGCACTGATCCAAGTTGTGGCAGCACGTTATTGCCAACATCTATCAAAATAGTTTCCCTGGTCTGCTTATTCATTAGGATTATATCTGGCCTATTGTGTGCAATTTGCTTATCTGTCAAGACTGATCTGTCCCAATACAATTTATATAGACTGTTCTCAAGTATTGGCAGAGGCATGTATCTGCGGTATGAATATTTTTCTTCAAGCAGCTTATATCGTAATTCTAGGTCCTGATGGAGTATGCCAGCTACACTGTTGTGACTGCCATTGTCTGGCAAGCTGACATGATGTGCTATATTGTTTCTGATGCCAGGCCACATCGTCTGCATAGGTCATCATTGATTGACAGCTTCATTATGATTTTTTTATAGTTCTTGGTGGCTATCACCTGGTCTTACATAGCCACCATGAAGCATTCTGTTTCATCAAACAGTTTTCCATGATTCAGCCATGCATTCGTCACTTCTTTGTCAATACCAGGTTGTGCTAAAGCAAATGCATATCTTCCATGTAGCTGCTTACTCCTCCACTGCCGCAGGACCACACTTTCATGCTGCTTACTTGTCACTATTCCAACAATATTAATTTTGTCCTGACAAGTTGAGTGGTGTGTATTTCTTATCTGCTGCCTTGAGTGCTCTGTAATAGTATTCATATTTTTTTTTGAAAAGTAGGCTCTCATTTTCTTCACCTGATTTTCACACAACCACTCCAGGTTTATAAGGTTACGTCCACCTTTATGTCTGGGCAGCAACAGCCTTTAAATTGAAGCTTTTGGGTGATGTGCTCTGAATTTTGAAAGGAGGACTCTGGTTGTTCGCATTAATTCCTCAAAATCAGTGCGAGCCCAACTGATCAAACCAAATGTATAAATTAACAAGGGTACTACATACGTTTTTATTGCCTCGAACATGTTATTATTATTTCTCATTTGAGGTAAAGGGGTGTAGCTGGTATCAAATTCTCTATAACGATATTTTATTGACAAAAGGCAAGAGTAATATATTCCTTCTGACACTTAGTTTGGTCTTCAAGCCGAAAATGAGATTGGAAAATTTGGAATTTATTCCAAAATGGTGGCCGAGGCACAGCTTGGGGACTTTTGTACGTTATTCAGCATTTGTTTCTGGTCATAACGGCACCAGTGAACAAGTTTATCTTATGCTAGTGTCTGCCAAATTACTCTTAATTATAATTTTCTTGATTGATTTATACAATGATTCATGATTAATGATTTATAAACACATTCTTGTATTTATTTCTATGTTTTAATTTCATGTTGCAGATATTTCTGCTTGTATGTACTATTCATTTTGGCAATAAAATATTCAATTCAATACATCCCGATTTTCAGCCGATTTGGAATTTTTACTTTAAATTTCGCTAATTTACAGCCGCATGTAAGTACTCATGTAGTAATCTGCTACTGAAGTACTAACATGGTTGAGTTAAATATTTATCTTCGTCTTCCAACAAGGATTAAACAAATTGTCTGTTCAGACTTCAAGTGCCCCAACACACCCATAGATAACGAGGCCTGTCTGCACTTCTCCTTCCAACTGGCTAATAAGAAATGGCTGACCTGGGAATTCATCCCTACCTCCCGTATTCTCTACATGCTCTTCTAGTTTTGATGATTTACTTCAATTTTCTGCCATATAGAGAACATATTCCGATTTCTTGTAATCTTAACACTATGAATTCTATCTTCAAGCTATTCAGGGAAACGTTACAATTTTTATTAAATGTTTACAAGATAATTAATTTCCAAATTTTTTGCTATACATTAAGACCTCTGCTATTGTGGAAATTGACAACTGTATTAAATAGCTACTGGAATTCAATTTTTGTGTTGTAACATTCATAAAATTCTATCAGCTATTTAATGCAGTTGTAATCCTATCTTCCCTAGTACATCCCTTATCTGCTCATGAAAATCTCATTGTTTCAATTTCTTTAGGATTCTCATTCATCTCCAAAAGATTTTGGTCACATCAAGCATCACAATATTAGTTTCTGTGACTTGGGCCCTTTTAGCATGAGCTGATTTAATTTCAATAATAAGCGTTTGAGCCATGGTATGTGAAACATGATGAACCTGCAGTTTTAGGCGGGTTCCGAACCACAACGTAAGTGATAATAAATCTTGTAAGATGAAGTCATAGAAGCTCGGTCACCGATCCAAGCATAGTCTTGAGCGCTCATGACTGATAATCACCACCCTTAAATTGAGATTTTAAGATTTAATTTTGATTCTACAGTTTCAATTGCCTTGCTGTAGTAGTTAGGTATTAATAAATAAATCAAATATAAAAAAGTAATGAAAGTTCTATCTTACTTACACCTTTGAAAACGATTTGTTTGATGCTGTGTGGGTCTACGATGCGCCCTTCGGAGTCCTTGGCCTGCGACCACTGATCCATGGAGAGGGGAGGGCCGCGTGAGACTTTGGGCCGAGGCGGGAGATGAGCTGCAGCTATGGAACCAACAAAATGGTAGTCCTCTATCTCGGGACTCTCATGGAGACTATTCACCAGTTCGGCGGCCATCTCTTCCGGCGGACGTGTATCTGGCGCTCTATACACTGTCATAAACAAATGCATAGCTATTACCACAGTTCCAACTCATTGTTCTCTTAGTCTGTTGAACGATACAATCATATTTTCTTAATAATGATTGATAATAATGATCTCAATGAAAATAATTCTTCAATTACTCCACACGTCAAGGATCTGTTATGTTAGATGGAAACAGCTTGGGGTTGTCAAGGTTGGGAAAGGGTGGGGGTCGGGAAAAGTTGGAAAAAGTGGGAGAAGGGGAAAAGTGAATAAAAAGTGGAAAAAAGGGAACAAACTGCGGCTGTACCATACCAAGCTCCTACTGATGCCATACCAAATTATTATGCTAAAACTAACTGTGTGCTCATGCTGTGATATGGCGCTCTGAGGAATAGGAACAGAAGAATGAGCTCCAGCTAATTACGGGACAAAAATTCAATTTATTGAGCAATTGATTGTGCTCATTTGCATAATTTCAAAAAAACTATTAATCACTACAAAGAAAGTTGAACATGGAAACAGATGAACTAGAGGCATGAGTTGGAAGAAAATAACTTACAAATAGTATCCGTGAATTTAGAGAAGGTTTCGAGAGTTGTCTCATACGGACGATGCTTGAGATTGCTGACAAATTTCCACACGGCATCACTTGGATTGTCCGGGAACAGGTCGAGCTCCGCAAATGATTTCGTTAAGGGTTGTGATTCAACATTCTGGCTCAAGACTATAAAAAAGTTCTTTTTGTGGCCTCTGTTTCAACACAAGAAATTCAATTATCAGCTAATTTTTCATTATTCAAACTTAAATACGATAACAACAATTCTAAAATTAAAGTGTTTGAGAACTGGACTTTATACAAACAAAAGAAGTAGACTACAGCAAGTAAAATTCGATATAGCAACACTTCCCGTCATATTACTTTGACATCTACATAACAAGTATTTGATACACATTGAATATATTATATTATACTGTGTTATCGTATGTATTCATAATACATTTTCTTTCATCTCAGATAAGTTTGCTAAGTCCAAAAATATTCAAACTATAAGCTGATATTATATAGAATTTTTTGAATATATTTATAAAAAAATAAGTTGTAATATGATATTATACCATATCAAACAGATGAAAACAAGCAAATTTCGACAATATATGTGAGACTTACTTTCTTGTTTTGAAGCAATCTCTCAGCACTCCTGTCAACCCATGAAGGCTACCATATTGAATTAGAAATATGTGAGAGGAACCATCCTTAAGCATCAAAGTAACTTGCCTCTTCTTCTTTTTCACCAGATAGCTTTTAATTTCATGAAGTTCTATGATCAAAGGATGAGCTTTGAACTCGAAACCACCTTCAAACATAAAACAGAAGAAGGTTTTTAGTCATCAATCATCATTTTTAGGACAATATAGGAAACCTGCACATAATTAGAGATTAATGATTGCAAAAAACATTGTTTACAGTTTGCATTTAAAATATTACAGCCAATTGGAAATAAATAATCAGAATAGGGATCAAAATAGTTATTTCAGTGAGTACCGAGGGCTAGAACCAGTGACTAACCCATGAGGCGCCAGACACTATAATATTGTACACCAAAGGGCGAGGAGGAATCCTCTAACAATAATATGTATGCAAGACAATATCATGAGGATCACGTCCCTCTTCCTTTTAAAAAGTGGAATTGGGGAATTTTTTTGATACATAATCCTTCTGGAACAGCATTAGAAGCAATTCTAGACATGAATTCATCCATTTTGAAATTTCAACTTTCAAACTACATAATGTGAAGAATTTTATCTAGTGTTAGCTTCATTGTCAAAGAGGGGAACCGCATCCTTGTATTGGAAACCCCGTAGTTCGAGTAAACAAACTCTAAAAGCAGGCCTATTCTTACTCAGATATTTTATAAATAATATATTTTGATCTCCAGATTGTAGCGTTTGCTATCACACCAATTAAAAGGCTTAGAACTCCAAACTGCTTTTGACACTCCTTCTCTTTCGACATTATTTCTTTACAAATTCAACTTGATAAAAATACAGTATCTTCAGAACTCCAGATGGAAACTTCGTGTCTTCTGCATGGAAATCAGCTTGCTAAATTATTCAACTTTATTTGCTTCTTTCGGAGAACCAAATGGAACTGCAGTTGAATCAATCAAAATTGAAAGTCCGAACTTTAAACAGATCTCTGAAATAAGTTTCCAGAATAAATAAATAGTCTATTACTTATGCATTTCTTGAAAGATTTTGAGTCACAGCATTATGGCGAATCATCTGTCTTCTATAGATTCTCATTTTTGCTAATCTTAACTTTAAAACATTAAGTTGAAAAAAAAATCTATATAAATTTAATTTTCTCTTACTTCATGAAAATGACTTTCAAAGTGTGTTAAAATTCCAAAATTTATTTTGTTTCCGGAGAAAAATCCCCCTGATACCTCGCATTGCCACAACACTAGCCAGAACTGTTTTATTTTTTTACCATTATGTGTAATTCCTAGAACAGTTGTTGAATGCGCCCTGAGTAAGCATACCAATATTTCGTATTAAATTACGAAATATTTAGCCTTAACTATCGCGGGCCAGAATGATTGTACTGGCGGGCCGGATTTGGCCCACGGGCCATACTTTAGAGACCCCTGTAATAGTTGCTAATTTTTTTATATTTAATGAATATATATCTGATTAGATATTTAATGAATTGGATAGTCTTTAAAAGTTGAAATATCTTATATATTTTGAGTAGAATAGAGAACTTATTTGGTGGAGTATACTTTTGGGAACAAATATTTTTTACCCATACCAAGATTTGAACCAGAGTTCTCAAGCATGATAAGCAGGTGCTCTACGGATACCTCCAAAAATACAAAATACTGTATTTTCGAAGGTATCAACCCTGTGCTATCAGGTCCACTAAAAAATTTGCCACTAAAAGCTATCTTGAAACTATGGACAACCCGACTACATAATTATGACGTCTATAAAATGACGTCTATAAAATGTGAAATATTGAAGATTTGAACATTATTTCTTTTTAATCTGAAAGGAAAATTGAAAATTGGGCTTTGAGATGCACTGAATTAAGTTTGGAGGAAGCTTTGTGCCAAATTTAGTGTTCAAAATCACTGCTGTTTCTGTGAAATCCGCAAGGCTGACAAACACACGAACACACACACCCTACTCTTTCTTATCATATAGATTATATTGAAAATGTGCATGATTTCAGATAATATATGGTGAGTAGAATTTAGAAGCCAATAAAATTATATATTTATAAAATATCTCTTGGTTCTTTTTTAGAAAGAACGACTTTTTAAAAATATATCAGGTGGAGAAATGGGGTTATGTCTTGACAGTATTGCCGATAAAGAAATAACAATGAAATGGAAGCACATATTGATACTAACCACTGTATGTTCTAGCTCTCTTGTGATCTATTTGATCGACAATCGCCCAATCCTCTTGTTCTTGGCATTCTGAAATTTCTGATACATCTATTGGTTTCCATTCAAACCTCTTTCCAGAGCTCTGAAAAAAGATTGACATTACAGTAGAAAAACAGGGAATTACTATGAGCGTTTTCATAGCGGTGTCATATTAACTAATTTTTCTCATCAAAATGAAACCATGGTCCGATTGGAGCGACCTCCACCCAAACCTCATGGAGTCAGACAGCCGTGGCCAGTAGGGAGAACAGTCATTGAGCCACATGCGTCACTTTCTAGTTCAATCATCCCCCAGCCTGCAACCAGCTGTTCTATTCTCGCTTTCGCTTGATTTCAGTTTTGTTGATGGTTTGGCTTGTGAATCGACCCGAACCTGACGTGATTGACTCAGTAGGCGGCGCCTCACTTAGAAACAGATAATAATTTATCAAGAATTTTATTTTAAAAAAATAAATAGAAACCAAGGGTGGAATTTTCTCAGCTGGAATTGTTGGTCCTGGACTCTCAAAAAAGTAGAATCACCATTCACAGTGAATCAAGAACACCTATGTAGAGGTTGAAGGACTTATTTTCACTATTTATTCAATAAACTTGAGAGAATTTTTGTCTCAACAGTTGAAACTTCTACGAATGTGACATGCTGGAAAAAGTAAGATTAACAATATTATGCAATTATTATAAATTCTTACATATTGGACCAGGGCGAGTTCCCCCGTGCGGTTTCCTTCGTCTTCTGCATTTATTGTATGCTTAAGAATAACACCGTGCTGATAGAAGTAAATCTGTAAAATAAAGTATGAATAAGGTAATTAGTTATTAAACTTTATTTGCATAGAACGTTTTCAGATTTAATCTCATTCCATAAAATAATACCAAAAATTCAATTTCAAAAATAAATAAACGATTTTACCAAACTTTTTTATTCTAGTTTATAGTTTGAAAAACAGGAAAAATAAAATATATCGAATTTTTCCTAAAATGATTCATTACTTTGTTATCAATGTCATGCAAAATTGATATCTTTTAAATAATGTAAAAATTACTAAGAAAATAAAACATAACATTGGTAATTGGATAAAAAGCAACTATTTTTTCGATCTTTAACTTTTTTTATTGTAACTATTTGCTACCACCTATCCTATAATATCCCATACCTCTTCAGCTTTTCCTATAATCCCTTACCTTCCCTTTCAAGGATTGAAGGCTTTCCTTGTACATGGGTAACCATAGTTGGAAGAGCTTACAATCCTCCCCTATTTTTCACTACAATTCCCGAATTAGCCTCTTATATTTATTATTATTGTTATTGTTTTTCACTTACATCTCTGTAAATTTGCTTGTATGTGTGTGTAAAATGAATAAATAAAAATGATATGGGTCTTTCGTGTTTATTCTAAAGAATATTACATTATCACCCGAGATTTCTAATTGAGAATTTCTAATTTTGGCTTTTATGGGAGAAATAATATTGGGTTTCTTAATTATCATATTAAATTTCAGTCTAATTTATTATTGTGTAATTGTGAACAAAGGATTTTTCCTTCAATGCAAAAATGAACTAGAAAACAAGATGTGAATCAAAATTAAAAGACGACGTTTCAATTCCACTCTCAAACCCTAGATGGGAAAAAACTTCGAATGCCGATGTGCGAAACTGATAATGTTTTATTTGTAAACCTATCAATTAATAGCAATTTTTTTCTCACGTATCAAAGGAAGTCAATATTTTCAATGAACTTTGACAATGTGAAAACATTCTGATAAGATAGCAAGTAGCACTTCAACTGAAAAGAAATAGAGGTTTGAGAGAAATAAATAGATTTGAAAGAAAGAGATTGAAATGGACATTTGAAAGAAAGAAAGAGAGAATTGTCGCGAAGTTTAGCCTTACTCGTCAATTCCAAACAATGAGCATAGAGCAGATGTTTCGACGAGCTTCCGCAACTGGCAAAAGTCTAGATTGAAGCATTTGTTTTTAATTTCGTTGAATTATATAAGTAGAGATATAGTACAACCATTTTAGGATAAAATAGGGCTCAACATCAACATAATTCCAACACGGCCAATTTGTTTATGAAAGCTTAGGGCACTAGGCAGCCAATACAACAATACGGTTCAATTGTAGCCCGCGCACTAAGCAGCCGATTCTCTGGCTGCGGCAGCCATCAGAACACGTCGCTCTGCACAGGCAGCCATTTGGCTGCGGCGGCCAATAAATTGAGAAAACGTTATGATGTGGAGAATATATTATGGAAGCTGCCTCAGTAGCCGCGCACTTGTCAGACAGTCTGACCTTGATACGAGATCATTTCTAGCCAATTGATACTTCAACTACATCCAACTATTATGGGGATTAAACTTAGTATTAGTACAAAGGATCTTTTCCATTGAGTGACAAGAATGTTGTGGGCCTAGGAACCTGAAATGTTGAATGTTGTAGGCCTAGGAACTTAAAATTTCACATGAAAAATTCTTTTGGGGTATTAATTATCACCAACTAGATATAATTTTCCAAACGTCTAATTTCTAGGGGGGTTAAAATTTCACTTTTAACTTAAATGGTGCATCGCAGAGAAAATTTACAAGATACATATTTTGTATGTCTTGAAACAATAAAAAATAAAATTTTTATAGTGCCAACAATAGGGGTACCGTAGGTGTCAAATTTTGTAGGTCCTTATCAGTCTCATCTTTTAGTAAAAAGTTTTGAAAATATTATTTATCTGGTAAATTTTTTAATATTATACATCATGACCAAGAAAGGTATCATGTGAATTTTCTCTGCGACGCAACATCAAAAAGTTTAAAGAGTTTAAAAGTGAAACTTGAAATACCCTAGACCCTTGAATACAGAGTTTTGGAAAAACATTTCTTAGTAGATGCTACTAAGTTGATAGATAGCCTGTCTACTTTGAATTTGGTCACATTTGGTACTCGCTGGCAGAGTAGCCAACACCAAAATACAATATTATTGTGGCCAAAGCCGACATTTAATCACGCAAGCTGCCAGCATAACACTTCAGATGAGGTATATTCAGTGCCTGATTTACCACTAGGCCGACTAGGCCGCAAGCAAAAGGGGGCCGCAGCGTTTTGTAAAAAAAATACTTTTTTTGGTAAAAAACATTGAATTTTTATTTTCCAAAACTAATTTATGCTACTGTGATTACTGTGATTACTTATGATTCACTGCTACTGTGAATCGAGTACATTACTTTTGTATATAAACAAGCAATCTAATTAAAATAACAAAATAGAAATAGAATATTTATGAATATAAATCCATATTTCCTAATATGGACACGGCTTTGCGCATTCTACTATGCATGATGACATCTAATGCATCTGGAGAAAGATCATTCAGCGTGTTGAAAAGAATCAAAAACTACTTGAGGAACTCGACTTCTGACGAAGATTCTAGATTGTCTAGTTTGGCTAGTTTTGTTTCAAATGCTGAGCTTTTTCAAGCCTTAGACTTGATTAAACGATTTGATTAAAGATTTTGCAGCCAAAAAAGCTAGAAAAGTGAGTGTTTAGAGTTTAGATATGGTATTAATTATGAGTATGGAGTGGAGAGAGTGTCAATGTTAATCACTAATCCAACTTTATCCAAATTAAGAACATGACATTGACGTTTTTCACTAATCCAACTTTATCCAAATTAAGAACATGACATTGACGTTTTTCACTATAAGAGAATAATGTGAGAATTGAATGATCTAGAAGTTTATTTGTTGTATTCTTAATATTTTTATTTTTCAGAACCGTAGCCTATTATTTTTACAGTTCATATTATTATTTTGCTTGTTCTTTTACTTATAGGCTAATGTCTTTTCAACTCGGCTTATTTTAGTCTTTTGTTGTCACCTGAACTTTTCCCCCCGAATGAAACAAATGTTATTTAATTTTAACAATTAACTGAAATACTAATTTATAATAGCCTATAATAATTTTAGCAATATTAATAATTTTACAAATAAGTGCTGTTTGCTAACTTTTTGAATTATATATTTTCTATAAATATAGAAATTGTTGTTAGAGCTGTTTTGGGGTTTTAGCCAAATTTGTAAACCAAGATAATTTAATTAGAGAATACAACATTTCAACCTATTTATGTACCATATTCAAATAAAACATTAGTGCCGTTTCTATTCATGTATGTTATTGTTTGTATGTTGTACCAATTTAGAAAAGTAAAATTAAAACAAACGTTATGTATTAATATGAAATGTGCTTTATGCTTTAATTACATAATCGTGAAGTTATCGGGGGGCCGCTCGGGGTAATTTGGCCTAGGGCCGCAAGTAGGCCTACCCTAAATCCGGCACTGGGTATATTGTATATTGTTTTGATGAAATTTCATATTTTAATTTTGTGTTGCAATATTATTTATTGTCTTTGAAATTCCATAGTATGAGGGTAATTCTGAAAGTTAAACTTTTCATATAATTCGGCTTGGTTTGCTGAGCTGCTGTAGCACGGTCGGTCAGTAACGTCCTACTCGCTACTCGCTTAGCGAGTAACTATCCCAATGTAATCAACCCTTTTGTCACTGCAAGGTACATCACCATTTAAAAAAAACTGGAAACCAGCCTCATGGCACTCACCTGTTCATTGCATATCATTGATTTGATAGAAAATGTATTTTCTATATTGATATATTAAAAATATTTATATTTATTGATCGAACGAAGAGAGGTCTCTATTTCAAGTCAAACGTTTTGCATTTTTCTGTCTGACTGTAACGTTTTTTTTATTAGAGGTGTAATATAACTCTATAATAAGAAGGTTGAGAACTACTCTTTGAATATTTGAGGGGGAAGGGCGAGAAAGTTTAAAAATATTGAGGTAGGCCTAATTGGAAAATTCTTCTTCTCAATAGGTAGAGCATAAATTAGAAGACTTCGTTTCGAAAAATTTACAAAAATAATCCTCTTTGAAGCCAAGGGTGGGAATCTGAATGTCTCTGGAAAATGGGGAGGGGGTTACACATTTTGAGCTTTTTTGTTAACGGATAATTTTTGCTTTTTATGATTAAAGGTTAATATTATTGAGAGCTGCCAAAAAATCATAATAGCCCTTTATTGGGTGTACCTCTTCAAGGGGTGTCTTCTTGAGGATGCCAAAAATTTTGGACTTTTCAGATATTGATTTTTGCAGTTTCTATCATCAATGGAAGATTAATCAATGAAAATTGAGTCGAAAGTGCTCTTGAACCTTTTTCAATAATATCCCCTTTCAAGTGAGTAGTAGGGAGCTGACGACAGATGCCAAGCCATAAAGAACTGTTTTCTTTTTTTTTTTGTAGATTACGTCTTGGAGACTCCAGTTAAAGAGTATAAGACAAGTCATTCTATCTTCTTATCTGTTTTTTTTTTAGTCTATAAGTTATTTGAAAATTTACAGACTTTTTCAATATTGTTCAGTGTCTTTCGATGTAGCCAAAACGATTGGAAGTGAGTAGTGTTCGGCGAGTGAGGTCTTATACTAAATGAGCTTTATTCATCATATCCAATTGGAATCAGATAACAAGATAGCCCTTGAGCCTTCTTATTCATCAGGTTGAGCTTTCATATGAATTAATTTATCATTCATAAGAATGACATGTTTGATAGAATCAAATCATTTCTAATATAAAAAGTCACTAAGAAAATGATAATTATGCAAAATTATCAATACTGTTCTATAAATTCATTCATAATGCATTTGAAATCTGATTTTAGCAACCAGCTGTCTGGAACAACATAAGTACAGGTGATAGGCTTGATGAAAATAGAGCCGCAACCGTAGTGACTTGAGTGAATTTTTGTAGAATGCAGAAAAGCATTTCTTTGTGTTTCACTGCATCACATCATTCATCCCGTCTGTAGAATAAATTGCATGTGATAATCGATATAAATTCAATGTTATATTGAGTTATGCTATTCTGTATTCCAAAAAAGAATATTCATTCATAGTTTCTATAGCCAAAATATTTACATATATAAAAATAATGTTTGCCAATTGTGCAACTCATACATCTCTGCCCCTCCCCCTCATGCTACAGAAAGTAGAAGGCTAAAAAATATTCATCAAGTAATACTAGAAATGATTACTAGCCATTTTTATTGACTCAATGGAGATGAAATTTTTTTCTTAGATGTTAGGTTGTGTTCCTGACGAAAAATGTGAACACTTGTTTATTTTTACCCCAGTCAATCTGTTTAGCAAAAGGAGGAACCCGGCAAGTACTAATTATTGTGCAATTTGATTGACTTAACGTAGTCATTGCATCTATTCATAAAAATATCAAAATAAATATAATTACAGTATACAGCATTGCGATCGAAAATTCAATTTGGCTGTCAGCTGAAAATATAACAGGAAACATCAATTTTGAAAAAATAAATAATTCAGATTAGCCCTTTTCAGACGAAAAGTGATTCTGAAATAAATTATACTACGCCTAACCGAAAACATGTATCATAACTTTTTGTCATAACTTTGACAAACGTACCTGCCCACGTTCAGAGCAATCATCCACCTTCTTGTTGGGACCTGATGATGACATTTGAGACATTTTCGAAGGCTATAATTACGTGAAAAATCCAACAGGATAAAATAGCACTTTTACACTACATTACTCTACATAATCATTTCATATTTCCTCGTCGTATAATCGCAGTTTTGGTACAGCCTTGAAATCATGAACGAAAAACACCACTTTAAAATATGTTTTACCACAATACATTTACATTAGTACTGTAATGAAGAATTTTCCTATAATCTATAACACGCCATATCCAAATCCAGAGCTGAAATCTATTCAAGCACAAGAACGTATTTTCTTCTGTATCTCTCACTGTAAGATAAACTCAAAACTCAATCACTCGTTGACTGTATGAGTGGAAGTAGTAGTAGTTGTCACCTCGTCAGTCGTCTCATTTCATAATATTCCCATATCAGCTGTCTAGATGTTTACTGGTAAATAGCTATGACTCAGCTTCAAATCAGCTGACACACAAAGCAGCATCATTGTCTTTTGAGGCTTTGATTGAAATATTTTTATACATCAATTCAAAATAACTTATTATATATTTTGAATATAATAAAAAATATATTGAGAAGTATTTATGGAAATTGTAGTTTGATAATCACAGTCCATTGTATTATGTTCTCCTCTTTTCCTACAATCATGTTATACTCAGTATTAGAAAGCAGCATTGTAATCGTAATGGCAATGGCAGTTGCTAGTATTCGACGAGAGAAAGATGCAGTAAGAACAAGAACCAACAAACATTTCAGGAAGATGAAGTTGCAAGTGTGAGAATTGTAATTACGCACTTATAGCATTTTCTTTAATGAGATATTTGGTTATTAAATCTCCTGATTATTGGCAAGTAAGTAATGAATCCTTGGTATATTTCTTATGAAGATAGGCTATTACAGATGTTTCATTTTTAATTTAAAAAGCAATTTTTTTCTGAAGGTTATAATTTGCAGAAAAAATAGTAACTAAAAAATAGTAAATTTAACTGTTAAATAAGCTTTTACTTACTTGAATTTATCAATAAAGTCGTTTGAAACCGATTATTGATAATTTATTCCGATTTGGATGTGCTCTGAGCATATGATTTCTGCAAAATGTATATCGTACTTCATAGTACGTTATCTCTTATTTACTTTTTTCATTCAGGTTATTTTTATTGTCTTTTTTCAGAAATAATTTTATTTTGAGAAGTAGGTGTTCAAATTCAAAAACGTGGAACCAGGAAGTCTAACCTTATTGTACATGGCCAGATCAGATAATGTCTGAACAGACATTGAACTTACCAGCTAGCCTTGAAAGACTAGAAATTGGACCAAAAAGGTGAGTTTGTGACATACCTATGTACTGATTTACGAATAGCCTCTTTCTCATTGCATCAACCAAAAGTTCTCTATTTAGCTCTTGTTTCCATTCGTCTAACTTTTGATGTTTGTAACTTCCCTTTTTGGTAATTGTGCCGCAGATGTTAGCAAATAAAGAATCACTTGAAACTTCACCAAATTGTAGTATTATGTCTCCTGATCACAATTATCAAGTTTTTAAGTGTCGGTCTCAATTAAATAATTAATTATTCAATTTTGAAAACCTACCTTTCGAACAGAGCCCCAAAATGACTACCTTCAGCAATTAACTTTAATTGAGTGTTTAGAATGCATGAATCTTTGCAACACAATAATTTGCATTTTAATTTATTAATTATTTACTCATGCAATTTATCTACTTAATAATAAAGGCATTTTCAATTTGTTCCAAAATCTCATCACTTGATGCATTACATAACCTGTAGCCAGCTAGCCACAGGGCACAGGGCCACAGCCTGGGTTTTAGGCTTTTGGATGTGCAAAGCCTGCAAACATTTCGCGCATGCGCAGAAGCGTAGTCTGTGTGAATGGAACGAAGTGGAATGGACCTGCTTAACCAAACCTTTCCTAACCTGGCTAGATGTGACTGAACAACCTTTGAAATACCTTTAAATATTTACCTTTAAACCTTTTAAATATTTACAAAGGTGGTTCAGTCACATCTAGCCAGGTTAGGAAAGGTTTGGTTATGCAGTTCTATTCCAGTTTCCACTGATGTTCTGATGTAGATGGCACTGATATAATCCATTGGCACTGATATAATCCATTGGCACTAATCCTTGATGCACTCCATTGCTCTAACTATCTGTTCGTCTATGATGTTATGCTTAAGGCTTTTCAGAGCCGTATTTATGTTCAAAAGGTGAGTTTTTAATATTGAATAATTAATTATTTAATTGAGACCGACACTTAAAAACTTGATAATTGTGATCAGGAGACATAATACTACAATTTGGTGAAGGTTTCAAGTGATTTTTTATTTGCTAACATCTGCGGCACAATTACCGACTTATTAAACATTTAGTATCTAAGTGCTTAGAAAGTACTTGAGTTTTCTCCTCTACTCAAAATCTATTGGCTATAGGCGTATCTTCTACTACTACTATTACTTCTAGCCTATAACAGTCTACGATAAAAACTGGCAATGTATTTCTTAAATGCTTTATTTCTAATCATTTTAATTGAGAATGTATTTTCTTTCCTGGAAAGAAGCTTAAATCAGCTATTCGCCAGGGAGGATACTTCCCTGACCAATCGCCAGCTTAGCGTAACCCTGGCATGTGGCTTCTTATCAGGAGCGAAAATGTATCCTCAATTAGAGTGAGTATGTAGAAACAAATCGCTAGAGAAATACAGTGTAAATTTTTTGAGATTGACCTAAACAATCAATACAAACAGTAGATTCAGTAGTAGTAAAGCAGCTTACTTAGTTGCTTTATACAAGTTTTCTTGTTGGTCGTTGTCCATTTTCTGTTTTTCTTCTGACTTTGGTTCTATGATTATAAAACGGAATTCTTTGTTTAAAAAAATAATATAGAGTTGGGGCCTGTTTGTTTTTTATAGATGATTTCATGTGGCCAACTTGATTGTTAGATAATTGATAGATCAACTCCCACTTCTACACAGGAGCCCTTCCGTTCTGATCCTAAGTTTAAGATTGAGCAATGGCTCAATTTAAGATTTTGGTGGCGAAGTTGATTCGAGCGCTTGTCTATGATTAGATGAGACTGGCTGGCTTCATTTCCTGCAGTCTTGAGCTCGAATCTCATTCAGCGATGGGTGTTTCTCACTATTTACCTCATTGCCCTCGCTCAAGAATCAATTGGGCATCAACCGACTAAAAAAAATTTTTTTTTTCAAAATAAATTTCCTATATATGAGCTATAGTCTTTTTTAAAGTAATAAATATCACCCAATAGTGAATAACTGTACTGTACTATTGCTATAACTTGATAATACAAGATATTTATTTATTCTTCCATGATTCTGTAAATTGGTAGATAAATTGATATTATTATAATATTCTTTTCATTACTCATAAAATAAATTAAAACGAACTCAACAACTCACCATCGACGGCTGTTTAATTTTCAATGTCTGTTTCTCCCAAATAAACGAGTTTTGTAATCAAAATTAATCGCAAACTTTTGTTCGAATTCACTAAACGATCAGATTTATTAAAATATTGTACTATATTATTGGAAACAACATTAGGAAACAACTTCAACCTCTAATTCCTGTATTTCAAACTTATGGCATAATAAACTAAAATCATCTGCATATAGAGTGATATCCTCAGTCTCTGCTTATATGCAATATGAACAATAGCAATAGCCCCAAAATGGAACCTTTAGGCCGCGTACATACCAAAAGCAACTGGTGATAGCAACGCAACGGCAACTTGAGTTGCCTATGAATAACACAAGCAGTTTAATGGGCCTGTGTATACCAAAGCGACTGCGATGGGACGGTGATTTAACGGTCACTTGACTGAGCAACGCAGGCAATTCAAGTCACGACATGCTGTAAACTCGAGTTGCCAGTTGCCCAGTTGCTCTTGTGAAGTGCAGACCGCACGTAAATATGGCTGCTGAACAACAAGAAAATATTTAATTTGCACAGTTCATAGAACACTTATGGTATAACAACAAGTCATACAGTAACAGGGTGGTGATAGACAAAGCTTTACAGGCTGTGGCAGATGAGTTTAAACTAACAGGTAAGATAACAAAGTTAACCAATTTGTTGAGTTCTATAACATATTTTATTACAGTTCTTTATTAAGCTTTGTATCTGAAATACATAAAAAATATTGAAATATTAATCTAAGATTTGAATGCATGTGCGAGAAAGTTTGTACCAGTCCAACGTATAGTTTTTTGTAGGTCAATATTGTCAATAGGCGTACAAGCTTACAAGTTTATTTACAAATAGAACCCTATCAAATATGTGTTAAACAAAATCTTGCACTGGCCGATACGTGGGTATTGATTGTCATGTTTCAACTTGTAAAAATAGTGTTCATTGGAGCTTAGATGGCATAGTCCCATTGGATGGTATTGGGTTTGATTCGACAAAATAACGTGCAATTTTGTCGTTGTGCTTTTTTCAATAACGTGCTTTTTTCTGAGCACATATAGAAGAACTGCGTCCTCCCCAGACGAAGACATCGGTACAAGTGACTGGACAACTTGTCAACTTGGGTTTCTTTTATATGTACACGTGGTGTAAACCTAAAAGAAACTCCAGTTGACTGAGTTGAGTTGCTGTTGCGTTACTATCACCAGTTGCTTTTGGTGTGTACTCGGCCTTAGGGACGCCTCTAGTCAACTGTAACCTTGCAGAATCAACTACACCTTCATCTGTGAAGATACTCGTTACTTCTAGCTACTCCCCTGACACCTAATGCCAATAATTTTTCAAGTAGAACATTCACATTAACACTTATCAAAAGCTTTGGATAGGTCTAGAAAAAGAGCAGTCACAAATTTACCCGCATCAGTCTCACTCACTATTCTTTCAACAAGGTGAAAAGCAGCAGTGATCGTCAACTTCCCCTTAATAAATCCAAGAGCAAGTCAAATTTTCTTAGGTAGTCTATAATTCTATTATAAATTCTTCTCTCAAAAACCTTTGACAGTGAGATCAGAACTGAAATCGGTCGATAATTATTGGCATCCAATTTGCTTCCTTTCTTAAATAAGGGTATAACTGGCTATTTTCAACCAGTCTGCTTCAAACATTGTCTTAATAATAAGAACTGGTGGCTTAACTATTCCATTATAACAGGCTTTGATTGCCAAAACTGGAATTTTGTCAAACCCAACAGATTTTTAAATTTAAGATTATTGATAACTTTTGCTACTTCATTTATATCTGTGGGAAAAGAAAAACGTTATTGTAAACTGTCGTTATAGCTTGTCCTCGAGGAGCTTTGTGCTTAAGATCTTTTCTCACCAGAAGCCATAGGCACAAACAAGCTTATGAAAGTATCAGCAATGCATCTTCCATGACTAATTAATTGACCAGAGCATTATATTTCTGTGGGCGATGAATTTCTAATATGACCACCTCTTAGCTTATTTACTAATAGTAATCTCCCAGCTAGTTTTCGACTTATTTGAAGGAGAGAATAATTCTACTAAAATATTGTCTCTTTTTTGTATTTTCTTTTTGTCTTCGACTTTGCTGTTGTATAATTCCTTCACTCCCTTATAAAGTTGTTTGTTTATCTTAAATACTTCATTCACTCCTTAGCAAACTCAATAAGGGCTCTTATTTCTTTCATTTCATTTGTTATCCACTGACCATATTTTCGTTTCTTAGGTTTTTTATCATTCGCAATTTCATTTATTTTGATAGAATAATGAATATTAGAATGATAGAACAAAGTTTCATGAAAATGCTTATGTTGATTTGGATCAAATTTTTCATAAACGAACTCCCAAGTCTCACTATTCAATGCTTGCTTTAAATTATTTATATTCTCTTCATCACAAATATGAATAATTATCGAACCCTTCTTATGCTTCTTAGGATTTCCTTCATGAAATACAGTGGATACTTGAGCTGTGTGATTGGATTTAAACATATGCAGAACACCAACCTTGTAAACCACATCTGGAATATTACAAGTCACATTATCCACTATGTAGCTCTATTTGTTGTTACTCTTGATGGTTCTTGTACAGTATATGATAAACCAATTTTTTTTCCGGAGGATGAAGCCCACATAGGTCTGAGACCTGTGCGTGGGTGATGAATTGGATTATAGTGATTGATGAGTTGGACCTACAATTTTAGGTGGGTTCCGAACCACCGGGAAGTGATTATACAGCAGAGAACAGTCTTTTTGCTGGCCAATTCAATCGGTCACCGTTACAAAGATAGCCAGGGAGTTTCGCAGCTTATCTCTGATTGAACAGATACCTGATTTAATACGTTAACTAAATTCCTATGCAGAGGAGAGACTTGTAAAACATCAATATTGTAATCATCAGCAAGAACGACCATATGATCTACATCTAGATGATCAAATGGGTTATGAAATCCACTATTGCATAACTGGAATAACGGGAAGTCACACCAAGTGCCTCATTTATCTGCATAGACATTTCAACAACTTCTTCATTAATTAATCCTCCACTCCCCATCCCTTCCTCACATGATAATTTTGAAAGCTCATTTCGAACCCGCCTGGTGAGCATTTTATTGTATCAGTCAAACAAATAGCCCTGAATAGACACGCCAAATCAGCAGATATGATAGGAAACTTGGGAAGCGCCAAGAGAGCTGTCATGACCTTGGTTTAGATGAGGGAGATCATGGGTAACAAAATAGGTTAAAAAAGAATTGAAAGGAAAAAACAGTAGAGGTAGGCGAGAAAATAACAATTGAAATATAATTAATTATTATATTTAGGGATGCCTAGTCAATGAATGCAATAACAGAAGTAGGTCTACTATGAATTGTTTGAAAACTATTGTGAGAAAGCTATTGCTTGACATTTATCAGTTCAGATAACAGATTTCAAATACTGGTAATAGAAGTGGAGGGAAATTTCACAAAAACAAGTAAACTATTTTACATGAAAGAACGTTGCAAACTTGTCTTATATATATATATATAGCTAGCCACGTTTTTACTTATTCGATTCCCTTCCGTACAGAATATTGAAAAACTATAGATGAGTTTAGAAAACTGAACTTTGTTCATATAACCAGTGTTTCATGAGACTGAAACACTAGCAGACATTTAATCGAACTCACTGACACTAAAATCTCTTCAAATGATAAATGACTAAATAACTCTGAGAAAATTTATCAAGTATCTAACTGTAGACACCAGGCCTACCAACTGTTACCCCTGTTGATTTTCATTGACCTGGAAGATAATATAACAGGATAATGACAGATTACAGAAGGAATATTTTGAAAATGGACAAAGACATCAGTTTTATTAGCTCTGTACTGAAATACTGTGAATAGAAAACGTTATGGTGACCTATCATGTCTCCTCAAACGACTATTGTGTTTACTATTGTACAAACATTTTATTCAATAAGAGACATATACCTTATTTGTAGGATCCACTTATTATTGTGCTATACAATAAATATTTTCTAAACTTATTCAAATATCAAAATTCTACATTCAATTGCTTATAAATACAGTGTATTTGTTGCAATTCTCAGCAAGATCAAGACATGTCTGTTATGGCTCTGTAAACACCAGGTGCATGCATCTGCCATTATGGTTCTGATGCAATTCTGAATCATCATAATCCAGCTGATACAATTTCAAATAGGATACAGATACAAAATCGTATATAAATGCCAATTTACCGTCAACCTGTTGGAACCAAAATTTCAGGTACGTGTACCTGGTGTTTATACATCCTTTATGTATGTGCGAGCTACAATAATATTAGGTTACGTTAATTTTAATTGTGTCTGAAAAGAAAAATTAATAACAACGCTTTTCTATTCTATGTTTTGTAGATTGGATCCGAAATGTAAAAGAAATAGTGCAGATTTCAAGCGACGCCAAGAAGATGACATTGACCCTGAATCGGTACTGGAGTCTCTGTCGTTGTCTGGTGCCGAGTGCACTTCGGAAACCTGTCACTGCAACAAGCGCCGCCATTCTGAAGACAGTAATGTCTTGCGCAAGACATTCAAGCGGCCCGTTCTGCAGAGAAGTCGCCTCGGTAATTCCAGGAAGGTTTTGAGGGATCCAGTACTCAGACTAGTGGATAGTGCTGCGAATTCCAAGTTGTCAGGTGCTTCCTCGTCGTCTGGACCAAAGATGGGAATGGCTAGCGCTGTAGAACGTCCTTTAGCAAAACGAGGCATCGATCTTGGCAAGTCTGGTGGCAAAATCTTGGGTTTGAGCTCGGGGACTAGTGAGCAGACTGATTTCCGGTGTTTGGTGAGTGGAAGCAATGCTGCCTTTGATGATAGTGATGAGTTCAGCCGTCCCTCCTACCTTTCAATGAGGGCTACTCCACTTGACAGTAGGATACCTCCTGCAGGTGTAGGTGGCGATAGAGCACCAGCTTACCCCAAGCTCTCAGACTATAGTGAGGTAGCCTCTGTGAGGAGTGCCTCTGCCTCCTCCCCCGCTCCCCAGACATCATCTTGCTCTGTCCAAGCTCGTCAATCAATGAACTGTGATGATACAAATATCGATGAACTTGCAAGCTATTTTGACTTGTTTGTACATATCCCCAAGAAGATGTCACACATGGCTGAAATGATGTATATTTAACATACTCTATTGGAGTATTGTACAATAACTAATACTGGTCACCTGCATGATTTTCCTTTCCACATACATTTATTTTTAAAATTTTCTATCATCCTTTATTTATTAAATACATATATTTAAACCTATAAATGACTACTGTCATTTCATGTGTGTACCCAAATTGTAACACACTAGTAGATCTCTATGGTATGGTTCTACTCGTTTAAAAACAACTAATTATATTAATGTTGGAATTTTGAATTTGAATAATTTGTAGATAATGTTTTATGGACCACATGCAGTTTTTGAAATAGGCCGTGGTTCGTGGTATCCATGATTTTTTTGTTTGTTGAATTGAACAACCCAGTTTTGTTTTGAATTAATGCAAATGAAATAATACTGTTCGTTTTTGAAGCACTAATGATCAAATAATTTTTTTCACTACAAAATTTTCTTGGCAATGTAAAGGTGCATGCTCATCTGTAAGAAAAGTGTCTCACATCACTATAAAACAATAAATTAGCCAAACAAAATTGAAGTCAGTAATTATATTTCTATTTATCTTATCACTGTTTCCAATTTAATAAGCCTAATAGTGCAAATAGAATACCAGTAAGTCCCCGAGCATGTTACCATGTATATAAATCAATCAAATTCAAGTTATACAGATTTTTTAAATTTGCAATCTATCACTAGCAGTTTGTTCAAACGAGCGTGTGACCCCATTATTATTTGCACCCCAATCAACCGATTATTGGAACATCTCTTTCTCAGTACTTTTCTTTTTTGTTTTCAAAAAAGTATTGTCTAATTAATATTTTACATATCCCACACATATATTTTTTTCTCCAACGTCTTGAATATTTTTATGTTCTGTTCTATGATTGTATGGTGATTTTCCAAACCAATAATCGCATTCATTATGTTTTCACTGATTTATGTGTTCAATGATAATATTGAGAAAATCTTGTTACATGTTGTGCATTTGGTGGGCTAGACGTACATTTACGATTTGAATTGTGAACACTTTTCACGCAGATTGCCTATCACTTTTATCATCCAGATAATTCCTAGTATTTTTATTCTCTTTAGAAGAATACTTATCAATGGCAGTGGAAACGCTAAAGATTTGAAAATATAGTAATCTCATCGCTCTAACCTACCAGATTACCTAAGACATTTTTCTGAAAAGTTATCAGGCTATGGATTAGTTTGGAAAAGTATTGTTTGAATATTTGAAACCAAATCAAACTTTTGATTTTTATAGAAGATACCTTACACATTTGATGAAAATTATTTTAATGGGGGTTTATTATATCATAATGGTAATGTAAATGGGTTGAAATTATAAATTTATAGTAGCGATAGATTGTAAAGTCATTATATAATAGATTATTCGTAAGGCAGATTACACAAGAGAGTTAGTTATGAATAGGGTATGTCTTTTCAATACTAGGTTTTTCAACTCATCTTTTAAATATTTTCTCTTGTGAGAAGGCAAGTGTCATTGATTTCCTATACTTCTTTCATATGTTTTCTTATTCGTGCGATAAACAAATAGATATTTTTTTCTTATAATATTCAATTCAAAATTTCAACCCATCTTCGTTAATCATGATAATCTATACACTAGTATTGAACGTTAATACCGTAAAATAATTTTACTTTCCCCATCAATTATGAATAACATTCTTATTTTTATTATTGTTATTTGTAGCATGAAATATCAAGTTTTTGGCTCTTATGGTATGGGCCTCTCAGTTAAAAGAGATGTTTAATCAAACTAATAAATAATTCATTCTCTACTATATTTTTTATTTTTATTTCAATTTTATTTGCCATTCAAATTATATCTTATTATGTCTCGAATTTGAGAGTCGTTGAGTGGAAAACGATTTTACTAAAGCAAAGATATTTTATACAGCTATGAACAGTGTATTTTATTGTTAAAATTTACTTGAGTGAATAACATGAATAAAAAGTTTCAGTGTCAGATAAATATTTCGTGTGATCTGCTTTTAAATTGAATTATGTAAATCAAGATGTTATGTTTTATTTAGGTTTCGATAAATCTATTCAATTATCTTGAGAGTTTTGATTGTATTTTTCAAACAAATGGTGAATTTTTACTGCACACCTTTATATTGTAATTATATTGAAGCAAACAGATTATATTTATAGTAAAATAACTATTATTTTCTCAAAAATATTTGATAAAATTTCAATTGCTTTTGGGATATTGAATTTTTTTTATTACTTTTGGGATATTAAAAATAATTATCTGATTAATGTAATGTGGTAGTTGCTTTTCATTCAATAATTTAGAATTATTGTAATATCTATTTATTTGTTCATGGAAGCAATTGTGTGTATAAAATGTAATTAACATATATTTGGATCGTTAAAAATTGTTATTACTTTCATATTGGTTTGATTATTACCATATCATTTTAATGTTTTTCTTCAACGTCCGTTCGCGAACGGGTCGTTCTGTATGCGTGGTTTGAGCGATGTCACAGCTATAGCCAATCACAGCCATCCACGTTACCTTACACGCAGACTACTCAAATATTTAATGCTATATTTTTTGCATTGAGACATCAATGCAGACAAAACTCATCTACAACAAACTGTGTTTTTTGCATTTTATTTAAAATTCTTGAAAATTTAGGCTTCAGTTATTGTTCAATTTTTACAAGAGATTTTTCACTTGAAACTACTTGAGTAAAATTAATTCAAATTTAATGGAAAAATAGAGAAAAAACGTTTTTTTTTCAATCTTCTACAATCAAACTATACCTTTCTCTCATCTTCTGATATATCATAATATTGTACTATTTTAGCACTGGACACGAGTAATCTCTTACGACTAAAATTTGCTTTTTTAAATAAGATTATACTTTTCAAAATTATTTTTATCATTAATGCAGTAATTGTAGTGTACGGCAAAAATTATCTTGAATTAATCAATTATTTAATTTACATTGAATAGACAGAGTGCCACTCTCATACAGAAACTTTATCTGACATTTAATTGCAGTTGTGAGTTGTCATGCATTTCTATTGTATTGGTTACAGGAGCCACTCGATACTGATTTATTCAAAAGACATACAAGTCAACATATAATAAGAATATGAAATTTATTAGAACTTTAAAAAAATAAGAGCGAAAGATTATATTTTGAACACTATTTATTTTCTATTTTTTATGTTTTCGAGAGCATTATACCAATAATCTGGTTCTTTATCCAGCAGAAGCCGGAATACAAACGTTATAATTATATCAGTGTGTACATCTATAAGAAATAGTTACTATTTTTTCGGAGGAGGATAAGTCTGAGACCACAGCGTGGGTAATGAATTGGTTGATGATGAGTTGGATCTACTGATTTAGGTGGGTTCCGAACCACCGGGAAGTGATTATACGGAAGAGAACTGTCATTTTTGCTGCCCAAACAAAAACTGTCACCCTTCCAAGGGAAGCCCAAGATATCGTATCTTATTTGGCTGAACAGATACCTGGCTCGACTCGTGGCCAAATTACTTTCCCAAATATTAATAGTTGAATTCTAGATTACTAATTACTACAAATACTAATAGGCTACTAGCTGAATACTACAAAGGCTGATTTGCAAACTAAGCCGCAGCCATAACATCAACGCTCATAGTGTGTCCCTCCTTGGATTTGCCATTGACCCAAAACTTACCTGGGAAAGTCATGTTGAAGGAATTTGTAAAAGATTGGCAAGAGTTACCTACTTGCTGAGGAGGCTGACACAGTTGGTGAGTGGACCATACCTGTTGGTAGTATATCATGCTCTCTTTCATAGCATCCTAAGTTATGGGCTACAACTGTGGGGCCATTCATCTGCATGTCAGGAGATTTTCAAACTGCAAAAGATGTGGTTCGTATTATTACCTCCGGTGGTTATCTTGAGCACTGTAGACCGTTTTTCCAGTCAACGGGAATAATAACTATTTATTGTCATTACATTTACCTTAGTGCTGTTTTTGTAAAGACAAGTCTGTGCAGATTTAATAGGAGGGGTGACTTCCATAGTCATTATACTAGAAATCGACATAATATTGATGTGCCTTACTGCCGCTTGACAAGGACCAGAGATGCTTCTCCTACTTTTGCCTCACGCATATTTAATAAACTACCTGAGGATTTGACAAATATGAATACACCTGCATTCAGTTCAAAATTGAAGTGCTAGCTTAAGAAAAATCCCTTTTACAGGATGTGTGAGTTTTTTGAAGATAATATGACAGACCTTGTTTGACCTTGATCCTTTGGTTGGTTGTCTGTTTCTAGTTTTTTTTTTTTTTTTGTATAATTTATCTCTTGGCGCAACCCACCCTGCCCTGCTGGTATTGGTGAAGAGGAAGGAACAGGCTACTAATTTCTAGAAATAGTTGAAATTCTTCAAACCTTTATCCTCACATGATAGGTCAAAGCTATCAAAAGTATATGTCAACATACAAAAGTATACTTGAAACAAAATTTAAAAAAACAACATTGTTTTCTTTGAATCTTCTTGAAAACAAGATTACATAACCATCATCTGTATCTCTTACCAATACCAGCTAAATAAATGATTATTCCAGCATTTTACAACATTTTTAGATGTGGATGTAGAAATGAGAGTAGGTAGCCTACTGTAACGCTTTCAAGAAAGAATTTCATCTAATGTGTATTTTTAATTTTTAAATCAGACTTACTGTAGATTAATTAAAAAATTTGATTTTCCATTTTAATTTCTTTTGTTACCATGTTTATGTCAATATTCTTATCTATTGTTGAGGTTTCCATAATTATTAATGAATTTCTACACATAATAGCAGATTTTTAACCTACAAAAGCCCAGACTTTTTGTCGTTCTCTATGCTTAAAAGCTATGTTAATAAAAAATTTTGTACGCAAGTCAGTAACAAATAAAAAACTAAAATCGATTTTTTCACATTTTTATGTCAAGGAATAAGAGGATGCAGAGAATAATTCTGAGTTGATCCTTGATCTTGAAATACTTGCATTTCTCACTGTCTGTGTCCAAGATAATAATAGCAATAACTCAAGTTTTTTCATTGTGAACAGAACTGTAGCCCACTACTACCAAGCAATTTTCTTCTAGTTTTACTTTGATTTGGAAGAAATAACACTCATATTATAACGTTCAATCTCTAATTCCTTGATTGTAAATATGAATGAACATTTAAACGCAATTTATCCTTTTTTCGAATCAAACAACTATTCAAAACGAATCTACAAAATTTGGGTAACTTATGGGCTACATAAGTACTTAGTGGAATGTATATTTTTTACATTACAACTGACATTGTAATTCGTCTTTTCTTTTTTGGCAACTGGTTTTCTATAACTCAATTCTTTAAATAATTTGAACTAAATTTTTCTGGGTTAGTGAGAGCTTACCGCACAACTTTCAATGAAAGTTGCACGATTTTCATCCTGTTTATTAGTATTCGGGCTAAGAAGGCAACGCGTTTCTTATTAGCAGTAGCCCTAGCATTCCCACTGTCACCAATAAGTTACTTGCACTGCTTAGTGTACAGCACTGTGAATACTGTTTCCACGGCGCAAGATATTGTACATGCTGAGAAAGCCAGGCAACGTTTTATGGAGCAATCGCATTATCACACGTCTGCAGCTCAGGAGCGTCTAGTGAATTTCAACTAGCCGAAGGCCTATAACTAGTATACTTTCTTCATATACTAGGGCGTCCATCTTTAATTCCGTTTCAATAAAACAATAATTCCAGAGCGAATTCATCAATTTGCAGTCAGGCTGGACAGTTCAAACTGAAATCGATTGTCAATCAGTTTATTAAATAGAAATATATAATACTAATATAGGGTACCGGTATAGTAGGTACTACAAAAATATAATAAATCATTTTGTGTGATTTTACCAAATGTATTATAGAATCGTTTAAGTAGGAAATCTGTATGAGCTTATTTTTCAAAAATGTATTCAATTTCAATTTTTCTCCGAACATTTTTCCAATATTCAGAGGAGTTTATTCATTTTATATAAAAGAAAAATACAATTAGTAAAATGGAAGAGAATTCTCTGATACAATTTTGCAAAAAGCACTATAAAAGCGTGGGTATTAGGTATATTGTTCATATACCTATTTCTTCATTTTAAGGGTGGTTGATCTACTATCGAGTGTCATTTCAAGTTAAAAAAAAATTGACATGTTTCCCACAAAGTTTTTCACCAACAGGCTTTATTGCTTCTAAAAACTTTGTATATTTTAGTGATTAAGAATTTGTACAATTTCTGTTTATGCTTTCTGTACAAGTTTTTATAAGCTGCTATAAAAAAGGTTTTTATTCAGTTCATATTGTAGCCAATTGAAAACAAATGAGAGTGGTGCTTCAAAAATATAGGTACCTAGCTTTTACTGTGCTATGAAAGTGCACCACTTGATGGATGTAGAAACGCTGGTGACGTGCTGACGTGAAGCAGGGTGACTTTTGTTAAACATAGGAATGAATTAGATTGCATGCACTATCCTCGCTTCTACTCGCACAGTCTGATTCATTTCTGTCACCCTGCGTCTGTAAAAGCCTGTATTGCGCCTGGTTTTAGACACGAAGGACTTTACTTTGCAGATTAACTTTAATAAAAAAGATAATAAATTGTACTTTTTGTGGACATGCAACTAGAATGTTCACTTTTTGTTGGCAAATGTCCTGCGCTCTCTTACAGAAAAAAAACGAATCACCTTAAAACATTATATTGTAGGCTACTCAAGTTTGTGATTTCAAGTCCCAAAGCTAAGTAAAAATAATCATTATTCCCGATATGATTATAAAGAGATAATATTCTGCAGTAGAACCTTTTATTGGTTGATGTACAACGTATGTGAATTATTAAAGTACGGTATGGGAAGTTGGTTTACAGCATGAATTACATAGATAATTTTCATGCCAATTTTGCCTTGCATTAAATGTTTTTGGAGAATGAAGCCCACGTAGGTCTGACACCTGTCCATGGGTATAATGAGTTGGATGATGGTGATTGATGACATGGACCTACAGCTTTACGTGAGTTCCAAACCACCGGGAAGGGATTTTTCAGTAGAGAACACAGTCTTTTTTGCTGGACAATCCAATAAGTCACCCTTAAAAAGAGGGCCCAGGACTTTTCATAGCTTATCTCTATCTGACTGAACAGGTACCTGCTAGGGCTCACGGCTATCACTTATTCCTTTTTAAAGAGCTCAGAACCCGGTTCAATAGCTAAGAAATGCTATGAGCTACACACTAAATTTTCTGTGCTAAGTTAGTGTTAGGACTATATAATATACAACTCATTCTGAAGGGCCTCTATCCTGCAATGAGTAACTTATAGTGAGATAGTTGATCAAATTAATTTTGAGATTGTTGGTGACATTGCGGAAAATGCATGGACATGAGAATGAGATCAAGTCTAGCACAGCGTCCAAAAAAACATTTCTACCTCCAAAAAAATTATTATTAGGAAAAGTTCTAAGAATAACTTAATGAACTGGACTATGACGATTTCAACAATTGTGGAGTGGAACATAGCTAGAGCACCAAACGTAACCCCCAAAAGGTAGAAACAAGCAAAAGCCAATAGACTCTGAAACTACAAATCTGAAAACTGTGCAGAATACATGATATTACTAAATATCCATTGGGGCTAGTGTGTGCTAGTGAGGAGCCATGGAAAACTTTACCTGAGACTTTATAAGCATTGACAAAATGAAATTAATAAAACAAGCACAGAAAATGAAAAAGTGAACAAGATGTGAGGATGATTTGCCCTCCAACAGAGATACGTTAACATGGAATGGATGCAGCCAGGAAGTGCACCTCGGCTTGGGGATCTCTGATGGGTCCACATTTATTTTCTACCTGTAGTGTACAGGGCAACAGGTTGTTGGGTTCTGGGAGAGTACAGCTATTGTTCCTAGATCTATGAATGCCCATTGTTGGTGATCAGTATGAGAACTGGACCCAAAGGTGATTTGCCATCTGAAGAGAGAACGATTCAGAGTGACAAAATCTCAATAAATTGACAATGCTTAAAGATGTGATTCTCTATCACAATAATCAAAGCAATAGAAATAAATATGGTAGAAAGAATAGTAAATAAATTAAACACAACATCATCGCCTGGCATTGACAATATTAAACCAAAACACATAAAAAATAATTTCACAAGGCTCAAAAAATCCTCTTGCACCTATACAATAAAAATCGGAAATATCTCAACAAATACGAAAACAACACTCCTTGAACCGATTTATAAGAATGGATTGAAAAAAGATGTTCAACATTATCGACCAATATGTGCAATATTAATAATAATAAAAATATTAGAATTCATCATACATGAAGAATTACTTAACTACTTAATGCAAAATGAAATTTTGAATAGAAATCAATGCTGCTTCATTCCAGGTAAATCAATAACCCAATTGATAGAGGAAGTTTCCTATGTGATCAATAAAAATATATATAAGAGGAACTCACGTTCCTTGCAGTATTACTTGACCTGAGTAAAGCATTCAACACGATTCAACACGAAATAATGATAGAAAAATAATTTTTCTAATTATTGAGAGGGATGAGAGTGTCGGGGATGGGCCTGTAGATTCTTAGAAACTGTATTACAGATAGGGAAACAGTAGAAGTAACTCAAAATCCCAAACTTTTAGCCACAATAAATTACAAATGTTTCCACACTCTAAACCCATGCAACTGCAAAAAATTAAACACTCCGATACAGTTAAATATTTGGCTTACTCCTTGATTCAAATAAGAAATGGTACACACACTCTCAAAAACTGACAAAAACATAGATTCATAGCACATAGATGCTACCAAATGAAAGAGCTCTTACCCACAAAAATAAAATGCACAGTATATTACAGTCTAATAAAATCCCAATTAAGATATAGAATTAACATACATGGTCATGCTCCAAACTATATACTATACCCAATAATAATTTTACTACACCGAATATTAGGGTAATGCAATATTACATCCATGGAGGGCAAAATACAAGGAAATATTTGGGATATGCGGGAGAATATTGCATCCAAGGAATGCAAACTACAGGAGAATATCCAGCCGAATATAACTATATAACATACATAAAGGACGAACTACATGTGAATATTCAACAAAATATGGGTCCATAGAGAGTAATACATTACAAGAAACCATTAAAGAAAGGACTTGCTGATTCTGTACATGATGAAGTCATCATGTGGTTCGGAACCCACCTAAAACTGTAGGTCCAACTCATCAATCACCATCATCCAACTCATTACCCACGCACAGGTCTCAGACCTATGTGGGCTTCATCCTCAAAAAAAAAAAAAAAAAAAAAAAATAAGGTGAAGGAAAACTTGAAAACCATGGAAACTTGACTGGAAAATCTAGTGTGAAACTGTTACTTCAATTAAGATGTTATATTAATTATATATTGATTTGCTTAATATTTCGTAAGTTTAAGAAAGTTCAGACATGTACGAATCTTTCATGTTTTCAGAATTTTAATATTCAACTAAAAAGCTTCAAATAAAAATAAACTGACTTCAAAAAAATAAAATACCCACGTACTAACAAGTTTGAAATAAAATATTCACTTTAAACTGAGAAAATTTAAAATTCAATAAAAAAGTAACTTTTTGAAGTCAGCGCCAAATATGAATTTATAAAGAATTCTCTGTAGTATTTTATAAAAATTTGACGGCGACTTAAAAAGGTTTCTTGTATTAAATGTTAAATATTCTCAGTTTAAAGTGAATACTTTATTTTAAACTTTTAGGTTCGTGAGTATTTAATTATTTCAGTATCATTTTATTAAAGTCGGTTTCTTTTTTATATTTGAAGCTTTTTAGATGAGTATTAATATTCGAAAAATCTGAAAGATCACTAAATATCAGTAGGCTATAAGTAATTATAATTTTGCCCTAAATCAATTTCATCAATGCATCTTAACCTCAGCGCCTATTCATAATCGATAAATCTTGTAATCAATATATAAAGGTTATTTCAATCGTTTCAAGCTTTACCCAATAAATTATTCAAAAAAGTGTTAAAGTCTCACTTAAAATCCAAGTACAGTATTACACATCACTCTGATTATTATCTATCAAATATTTTTTTTGTAATAATTATTGATTATTTTTAATATCACCAAGAGTTTAATCTAACTCATGGTCTCATCAAATTAATTCAATTGTCAATCTCATTAGATTGACAATAATAATAATATTTAATGTTATTAAAGTTAATATTAAAAATAATATTGATATTAAATAAATATTAATATTATTAATTTTAAATAATATGTAGGCCTATTATAAAATTTTTATGCATAGCCTACAGTTATCTAATTAGCATCGAACTCCAAGTATATTTCTTCAACAACAATAATTTATTGGTCTCGTCTCTGTGAATAGAAACGAGGCCTCCACTACTAAGAGCAAAAACTATTATGTTGTGTTCATTAATTTTTTATTGTTAATTCAACGACTTTATTGTAAATTGACTGCAAGTCGTTGAATTTACAATAAAAAGTTAATATTAACAAGGCAGATCGTTATGGAACAAGAAATCCAAGAATGTTGTGTTTCTTTTAAGATGGGGGGGGGGGGGAGAACCCCCAGACCTGAAAATTCTCTAGTTGCAAGTTGAATCAAGTTCTATTCAGTCATAATTTTCAGCCATTTTACATATTCCAGTATTAGAGAATAGTTCTATGCGAATTCAAAAGATTATACAAAAATAGAAGATACATTTATGGTATTTTTCAAGGCTCTCTCTGGTGCAACTCAGTACCATTTCCCCAGTTCCCCACTTTTTTCATTAAATGGTTTTCAGTGCCTACACTCCAATTTTATCTTTATATTTGAAAGACAACAGAAATTAGTTACACAGATACTTTTGAGTACAGAAAGCATAGCTGGGAGATTTAATGCTAGTTGGAAGATAGTGTCACTGATTGAAAGTTGGTATTTAGTGAAAAGAGGTAAGGGACGAGCCTCCAGCCAAAACTGCCCGAAGCCACAAAAGGTCTCTAGGTGGCCCTGACTGTAATAATAGTAATTTGAATCCACTATTATTTGTTGAATTGGCACTATGAGAGTGGTATTATTTCATACATTTAAAATTTGTTCACAACTAGTTAATGAACTAACAAAATATACAAAAAGTGTGTTTAAGTTCTTGAGCAAATGATTCGTGAAAGCAATGATTTATTAAATTAAAGCTTTCACTTTACCCAATTTATAAACTTTATTTTAATAAAGTATAAAATTACTGTTGTTGAGCCTCAAATCAAGTTTCCAGCATTGAAAATCCCAAAATGTGAACTAAAATGAATGGATTTATGCTTTTCTAGACATGAATCTAGAATCTCTTAAATGCGATTTTAGAGGAACTATTTATCAAAATTAGTCCATATTCCCCAGACGTGCCTTAAAATCTCCGGTCTCCCGCCTCCTCACCCCCCCCCCCCCATCACTTCAAAATCCTGGCTATGCTACTGCTATGAATGAATAGCGGTATAGATGATGAATTGCAATGTAATACGAAGAGTAAAGAAGTACATAGGATTGTGATGGTCAACTTTAACAATTTCACTGTACAAATCCCTCATACTATATGTCCAATTAATTATGGCATTCTATACATACTGAAGTTGAGTAAGTTTTAGAGTACGGTAAATATCTTCAGAGATGAGAGCACTACTCACGTTATTTATGTAGAGGAAACAGAATTTAACTTTGCCGCTGATTATTTAATACCTAAGAGGAATCAGGAAATAGCATTGTTGAACCTATAATTATCATTTCAGGCTGTGCATCAGCACTTTCATCGTTGTTATTCCTGTTACAGACACGATTTAATGAGCAGAGATCGGGAATAACAACTGGATCTTTCAAATGATGCTGTTTTCTGGGCGTCTTGATTCAATATTTTACTTTCGAAATACCGTGTAGTTTTTACAGCTAATCATAATCGAAGAAAGTGGAATTATAATACAAATGTCAATCAATATATTTTGCGACTCAGACCGAGTTGATTGACATTGATTATTAATCAAGTTGACGAGGTTGTTGTGTTTCAATTTCAATTTTTCAATATATTATGAAATCATTATTATGCTTCATGGTAGACTACTGGTACATTAATCATTATTTTAACGCTCCAGGATATTTCTTTTTTTAATCAACACTCGCTCTCATTTTTCAAAAACAGAAAACTGTGCGAATATGTTTCATCCTTTTTTTAGTCTGGAAAATTTACTTCGCCATAGACTGATATTTACGAATAGTTTTTATGAGCACGCACATTCTTTATCGGACTATATATTTGTATATTTTATTATACAAACGTCTTCATGCTGTCCTCTGTCGATTTTGTATATTTTATTATACAAACGTCTTCATGCTGTCCTCCGTCGACGGAACGCTAAAGGTGGAGAATAAGGGCTTGAAGGAGGAGAGGGAGAAGAATGAGGAGAACAATGAAGAAGAAGAAAAAGAAGACAGAGAAATAGAGAAGAAGTAGAAGTGAGGGAGGGATGATGAAGAAAAAGAAAGATAAGAAAAAATACTTTACGATTAAATATTTGTAATTAGATTGTGTCATGCTCTAGAATCTAGATATTCAGATTCAACTGAATCGGGCAACCAGTTAGCAATTAATAGTTATTGTCAATAGTGTGTATTCGTACATTTGATACGGTACGGCGCAGCTCTATGCGCAGAAACATGTTGAAACACGTAACACCGCTGGGCGCGGACACTCGGCAACACTCACGAGCTCACGACGTACGACACTCGAAATCAGCAGACGGTCAGTCAGTTGTCAGTCGTCAGTGTCTCCTCTTCAGTCCTTTGCCTTTCACACTCGTCTGGTCGCTGACATCCTATTCGTCGCAGCCGGTTGTTGAGGGTGTTTGTGTGAGCGCGTATGCGCCATGTGTCATATCGGACCGGCGCGATCTTCCCAAAGAAGAAGAAAAGGACGATTTTGGGATAAACTGTCATTAATCGACGACTTATGGAACGCTTCTTCGAGATCAAATTTCACGACACTGGACAAAAGTTCGCGAGCCCATCTTATCCTTGTTTACTTCCTTATAGTTGCAGTCAGCTTGTGTTCAGCTCAGCATCAGTCAAGTTCAGGTTGGTACACATCATTGGAAAAATTGTGTTCAAACAGAAATTTATAGCAATAAATTAAAAATCAAAACAACAAAAAACCATTCTATACATTCTATTGTACCCAAGGCCCAGCGCAGGCCTTATTACAGATACAGAAATAAATTAGATTACACCCTCGATTCAATTTTTAAAGTGAATTTCTTTGTTTCACGCACATATAGTCACCAAAAGTAGCGTTGCAATTTCTATCAGCGCAATGTTTGCAACACCTCTGTCAGTTATATGATAACAATACTCAATTAGAAAAGTGCCATGATTCCTTGTGGATCCTCTTACCTTATTAGTGAAGTTATCCAGAGGTATACCTAGACTAGAGGTGAGTGGCATTCAATACCATAGAATCAACTGAAAGGAAAAATAGACCACTCGGCAATTGACGAAATACCACTACAAACTATATAGTTTACTAATAATGTTAATGTTACACATTAGCAATATTAAACAAATAGGCTACTACAGCTAGTACTCAATTATTGTACTTGTAAATGAAACGAGACTTCAGCACCTTAAAAGAAGGAGTGGGTTATAAAGGAATATAGTTGATAAAAACTTAAAAAATTATAACTCACGTTATGGCGTGACGGCCGTTTCACTCTGTTGTCAAGAGCATCGTCAGACGACCCACAGACAGTAAGGGTCGTCTGACGATGCTCTTGACAACAGAGTGAAACGGCCGTCACGCCATAACGTGAGTTATAATTTCCACTTAAAAGTGTTCTTTAAGTTTTTATTATATATTAGTGGAAATAAGATGGATCTTCAACATCAGAATATAGTTTAATGAAAAGTCACAGATTAGAAAAGAAAAATTGAGAGAAAAGAAAATTAGATTAGATTATTAAAAAAAGAAAAGATATTGGAATATATTTTTTTGGAGGTTGAAAGTTCCAATCTAAATGTATATTTTTTCAATTCTTTTCAATTGTTTTAGAGTTTTTTCCAGTGAAATTTTAAATCAATAGCCTATAAGTGAAATGAAACAAGTAATTTTTTCGAATGGGGGTTTTTAGTGAATCTAAATTTTTAGTGTGGACTAACCAAAAGTTTTGGATTAAATAACTTATGATGTTGAAGATCCATCTTGTTTCCACTAATATGTAATATAAACTTAAAAAAAACTTTTAAATGGAAATTGACTCACGTTATGGCGTGACGGCCGTTTCGCTCTGTTGTCTAGAGCATCGTCAGACGACCCACAGTACACTGTGTACTGTGGGTCGTCTGACGATGCTCTAGACAACAGAGCGAAACGGCCGTCACGCCATAACGTGAGTCAATTTCCATTTAAAAGTTGTTTTTTTTAAATTTATATTAAATAACTTAATCAAAATCTGTGAAGAGAGCAGTTTTGGACTCTGGTCGGTTACAACTTTGCATTTATTTTTACTTTGTCTATGTAAATAAATATAAATATAAAATAAATATTGAAAAAATGGAAGGTTTCATAATTATTATTGAATGATTTTTTAGCAGTGACGTATAAGATGTTCTTGTGGCACCCGGAACGGTATTTCAAATTGCCACCCCGTCACCATATATAAAAAATGACACCACCATATTTAAAGCGAAATCTTATTTTGTACTCACGGCAGAATAATATCTTTAGAGTAAATGTCTGGAATTCGGCCTACTTGAATAGACATTTAAATTAATTTTATTAATTATTCAGCGGCCATGGGTTCGAATCCCGCTCCTCCGTCTGGCATCTATTTGTCAGCATTCACCTCATTACCCACGCACAAGTCTCGGACTCATATAGGCATCATCAGAAAAAAATTGTGTACTATCAATTGCAATTTCTTATCCTACTTAAGAATTATATTGATAGATGAGAAACAAGCTCACAAAACAGGAGCTACGGAGGTTTGCCTCCGGAAATGGTTTTTATGTATGATGCAATTTTAAGCTTTTTTGGTGGTGTTTGGCTCCACATAATTAAATCATGCAACTTTTCAGGATGTTAACAGGCTAATAAAATATTGTAAATAATATTTTTCATGTAAATGTATAAGATTCTTGTCTATTTGGGAGGGATATTTCAACTATTTGTATAATTTTTATTGGATGATTTCCTATATATTCAATAATTCTTGTAACCATATTAACGAATGAGGAGCATATAGATCGAAAAAGATTTTAAATCTAGTGGTAAATGTTCTACCTGTTTTTCCAATGTAGAGCTGGTTGCAGTCATTACATTTCAATTAATATATACATTAAAAGAATGCGAAATAGTTATCACGCGAATAAGTAAGAGTTAAAATTTCCCAGTAAAATATTTTCAACAATTAAAACTAAACTCTGAAAACTAACTCTAAAACTAAAACTCTTGGAACAGATACTTGGGTGAAGGCAATTGTTTATTTTAAAATAGGCTCTGTATTATTATAATGTTGGATATAAGTTATTTTTAAGGTTGTTTATAAGTGTTATTATTTTGATTTTCATCCAGCGCACAAGCTTGGCTTTGCTGATGGAAATCTTGAAGTATATATTTTTTCTTATGTAACTTACTGTACAAAAACATAATTTAATATAGTGTATCTCATTGTGATGTAGGCTACTATTACATTTGTTTTTTTGGTGTTTTTTTATAAATAAATAAATAAATTACAATTGAATTTTAAATAAGTTGAATTGAATTAATTATGTTTAAATATCTAGTGAAAACGTAATATGGAACCATAACATCAAATACATAATAATTATATTTTGTTCCCGGATTCAATTCCCAGCCATACAGTAAATATAATTATTCAATGCAGAATTTCAACTCATGATACCTATTCACACACAAGCCTCAGGCTTATGTGGGGATTATCCAAAAGAGTGATAAATTGCTTTTGATTGAAAATTGATATAACTGTATTCTAGAACCCTGATCGAAATACGGTATCAAATCAAAATTGAGTGGATTCAATATTTTCAACTGAGCAGCATCATGAATTTGAGATATAACATCGTTATTAGCTGTCTTGAATAACTCTTGGGGTGCTTGCACAGCGGAGCACCCAGTTCAATCAAAATCGGTAAGCGGGCAGAAGCAGTTATACAATCGGTTAAAGCACCTATCTCTGATGAGACTGACTGACTACTCCTGGGGTCACGGTTTCGATTCAGCCTGGCATCTTTTGTGTCATTATTCAACTGATTAACCACGCAAAAATCGGTGAGTGCTGCATCATCAACAAAAAATCACCATCTCAAAATAAACACTTGCTGTTTAATGGTTCTATTCACGCTGCTGCAATCTGTGACACATCATTCTAAACATGTGTTTGATTTTCCGATGGTGATTCATGATTACCATCGAGAATTGGACGCTCCACTTTGAAGTAGCTTGACTGAAGTAGTGTGGTGACTACTGCAAAAACAGAACATAACCGTCGTCACTCTAAAGTTCTTTTATAATTAAAATAATAAGATAAGATTCGTGTGTGCTTTTGTGCCTGCGTTGGCCGTTACGCATCGCGCGCACTGTCCATCAGTTCAGTACCGGTAACGCAAGTCGCTGAGAGTCAAGATGCACTTGCAGCCAACCATGAACTTGGTTTCTCTCTCATAATCTCTCTCTCAGACCATTTCTCATCTCAGCACCCACCATTCAAAACGTTTAATGCCTTATTATTCTCATAATAAACACAAGCAGTATCAACAAAATTTCAGCAAGTTCTGTGCATGCAATAACTATTCCACATTCATAGGCATAATTCTGCCCTGAGAGTGATTTACTATCCTTTAAGGCACTCATATTTAGATAAAACCCCCTGTCTGCCTCATGTCCCAGGGGAGATTGAGTCCATTGTGGAAAATGAGAAATGCTACATATATATTTTTTTAATTGCTGATGATGCCTACATGAGTCCGAGGCTTGTGCTTGGAAAAAGAGGTGAATGATAACACATAGATGCCAGACAGTAAGTTGAAGTTGCAATGCCTCAACCAACTGCGCTAAGCGGCCCACCAAGTAATCTTGGAATCATTCATTCTCTACCAAAAGGTTTTTAACAGGTACTAAGCCTGATTTTGTCCTCCTTTATACTGCTGCAAAAGCAATATATGTAGGCTAGTAGAGTTTTCAGCATCAGCTGAGTGCGATATTGCTGCAAAGCAGGAGGACAAATCTACTAAGACCTACAAATGGTCAGCCTGCGCAGGCTGGACCCAAGCTACTCTGTAGAACTAAATGTGCTCATGATTGATGTCCTAGATGGATTGCGCACATCGTTGCTTTCAAGCCTCAAATCTATCCTGGCATGTGAAAAGAGTGTAATTTCAATAATAAATGAATGAATGCAGAAAATGGCCATTTTTTGCTCACTACATTTGAATGATTTGTGGATGACAGACCTGGTGGCATGATTGTTTATGACATACATGTGAGCAGTCATGTCACAAATCGCTTGTCAGACCTCTCTGGGAATTGGAGCTCAGGGTTGAATGCTCAAGTACAGAGGCGGATTTAGTTTTTCTGCCTAGGGGCTGCAGCTTTTGCTATGGTGGGGGAGGGGGGGTGTGTATAGTCTAAGGGAAAAGAGGAAGAGACTATGACTGATTTCTTCTAAAAGGGGGTGTTCGGGGGTACTCCTATATAAAGTTTTTTTTAATAATAATAATCCCTCTAATACCACATTTTAAGCAATTTTAGACATGAATTCCACCACCATTCAACACACCATTTCAACATTTCAGCCCAAGTTATGCGTCAAAGTAAATTTTATCTAGTACTTTCATCATTTTCAGTGGGAGATCCAGACCTTCATTGATTTAGTGAAAAAATTAAAGCTTACATGAAATTATTTTCACTCTGCTATTTTTGAATCCCCACCTCACCTGATAGGGGTACTGTGCAGTACCATACTTGGAAATCTTTTTTAAAGGTACTTTACCTTCACTGATAAAAGGGGGTTTGGGGGTACTTTCCTGAATTTTTAAAAAAATAATGTCTACAGCCACATTTTTAGTGACTGCAGACGTCTTTGACTCTTTTGTCAAAAATTTCGTTTCAAGGTTCCAATTCTAGAATTGTTCATCTCTGGGACTGTATAGAAATTTAACAAAAATCGGTATTTTGAAAACCGCTGCCCCATAAATCTTGCCACCCTAGGCTGTAGCCACTACAGACCCTCCTTTTAAATCTGCAACTGGTCACGCACCTTCAAATAGGGAAATAATAATAATAATAATAATAATAATAATAATAATAATAATAAAAACAATAAAAACACAGCAATCTGATAAGATATGTTTTCTCTATTCTGAGTTGCAGCTCTATAGGCTTGGGATTTGAATATCCAGGCTGCAGAACAGTAAATTCAGAAAACAAATATGAAATAATAATAATAAATATCAATTAATAATTAATTTATATTACCAAATTTATGAAGGTTTTGTATGTGATGTCACTACTCAAGTCCTGCTGGCACTTTATATAGATCGCATCACTTTTATTTCAAATTTATGTTTGCATAACTTTATAACTTCATGCCAGCACAGCATCGTTGAGCCGTAGATCCTTTACACGTGCCTTGGGCTTTTTTCCTAGAGAGCACATCAGGAAATGTGCGAAAAGTGGTAATTTTATAATCTGCATTTTGGCCCATTGAAATAATGAAAAAATAGTGAAAGTAGCCTCTATTAATATGAATTAAATATACGGTTCCTTTATTCCATATACCTACATATGGCATCACACTGACAGCCAAAGAAAGGGAAATACGAGACCTGTGCAAATGAATCACACTACTCCATTCTTGGTTAGCACTTGGCCTAATACAGGGGTCTATAAACGTTTCAGCTTCAGGGCATGAATAATTACTCCAGTAAGTTCCAAAAGCCAGAACAATTTTCATTTTTCTACTATCTATGTACAGAGTATTCAGGGAGGAAACCTTCCCCCCCCCCTCCTGCTCCTTCTCCTGTTAACATGGACTTGTTCCTTATAAGAAAAGTTTTGAGAGAAATTCGTATCATACATTTTTTTTTCTAAAAATAAATATATGACAAAAATCTATCATACCATCTGTACCAAATCATTCCTCTCATCAAAAATTACAAGAATAAAGGTGACTAAAATTGGAAGCAATCCCTATCAATTTGCTCAATCATTAATCTCCTGGGCCTTCATTCAGGTGTTTAATTAAATAGGATTTATGTAAAGAGCGGAATAATTGGTAGAGCATGTTATACACATGTTAGCACACTACTTGTTTTATTAAAAGTCTATCTAATCAAGGCCACCTTCGAAATTTTTTAGAAGTTTTACATTATCTTTATCTAGTGTCTTAAGTCAGAGGTCTCCAAACTATATTCAGCCTCCGGGCCAAAATAACTACTCCAGTAAGCTCCAAGGGCCAGAAGCCAGAACCATTCTCATTTTTCTATTATCATCTACAATCCACAATTTTTTTTTAATTTCTAGAGTAGTCTTTGAGTACGTTCCTTGAGCAAAAACACACTTGCTAAATATTTGATAGTTGAATATCGATGTAAGGATATGATTTCAATGTTATAAAGATTCTACATGCACAGGGTGTTTCATGTTGAGTAGGGGTCTCCAAACTACAGCCCGCGGTTCAGATCCGACCTGTGACAGCTGAGCGTCAAACGGCCAGCGATGAAATAGAAAAATATTTTGAAACGCGGGGTTTCCTCGCTGAAATTCTGTTAATGTGGAAAAGCTAATGTTATTATTAGAGTTTGAGCAAATTGCAGCTAATATCTCTTTACCATTTCAAGTTGAATATCCGGTTTGTTTGACAAAGTTAAAAGGTTAACGTGGTTGTCAAAGAGTTCAGAGCAATAGGGTTTAGTGTGAGAATATGGTGCAACAAAAAAGTTTAAACGGTTGCATTGATTGCTGTAAATTAAGGTTCCAAAATGATGCATTTACTTCCATAGATGAATGGAATATCAATTAATAATTGGAGTATCAAAAAATAGCCATTGAAATAACATTTTTACTACATTTTTGTGGTCATATTAGAATGCAGTGTTTCGCATAGTATGGGCATTTTATACACACCAAAATAATGAAAAAGTTCATTTGAGCATTGGCCCAGAAATGGTTTGTTACAGTATTTTTTTTTCGGAGGATGAAGCCCACATAGGTCTGAGACCTGTGCGTGGGTAATGAATTGCATGATGGTGAATGATGAGTTGGACCTACAGTTTTAGGTGGATTCCGAACCACCAGTATAAAAATTTGCAGAAGCTAGCAGCTATTTCCATTAATTTACTCATTCAGAAGTTTGTACTAGCCTCAGAGTTCAGATTAACCCACACGCGTGCAAGGAAAAGGTTGCACATTCCCCCCAACCCCTCAGAAATATGCCCATAATTGGCGTTTTATGAAAACAAATTGATTTTTTAAGAACTACATGGGTGAAAGAGTTGAAATTTTAGATTCAGATATAGTTTTAAAAGCCAGAAATAAGCGATTTTTGAAAACTTAATTCTCAAAAACCACGTGGCCTTAAACGTTTAATTCATATAAAACTCTAGATAAGTTCCAAGTAAAGCTTTCAGTATTTCAGAACACACAAAAATTGATAACTTTTTAAATTTTGTATAAACTTTCTCCTCCCATCACTGGGTCCAGTCGAACAGTTAAAAGGCGAGCATGCAGACCACTTATTATCTATAACTTATTTCATCAAGTATGTGCCCTCAGAAATCATACACCTACGAAAGCTGATAGTAAACTGATGTAAATTATTGATGAAGTAGCAGAATTATTAGTAGAAAATAATTTAAAGTGGTAAAACCCTATGAGCTCTCGCAGGCCGGATTGATCACATGGATCTGGCCCGCGGGCCGTCATTGGAGACCCATGGCCTATAATATAATGGATGCTTACATAAAATATTAATTATAAATTAATAACTAAAATACTGACATAGCACGAGTTATAACAGGCTATATTTAACGTTTATAATTTACTAGCAGGTTACCCGATTCAATTGAATATGGATTTCTAGAACGTGACTTGACCTACTTACAAATTCAATATAATAGCACCTCCTCCTTCTTCTTCTTCTTCTTCTTCTTCTTCTTCTTCTTTCTCTCCTCCTACTCTAATAACTTATTCTCCAGCGCTAGAGTTACATCGGCAGAGGACAGCATGAACACGTTTAGATTATAACTAATAACTAATGTTATTGGTCAATGCTACAGTGAGTTGGTTCAATGACAACCAATATGCTCACATTTCATTGATTTTTTGGAGTATGAAGACCACATGGGTCAGAGACCTGTGCGTGGATAATGAGTTGGATGATTAAGATTGATGAGTTGGACCTACAGTTTTAGGTGGGTTCCGAGTTTCACCATCGCTAGATGATGAGTTCAATGACGCCCGAACCCGAAAGCATGCTCCTACGAGTCAGCATGGATGACGTATGATGTGTGACAGCTAAAGATGACCACTACAGTCCAGCCGGGCACACAGCAGAAGAAAGGGAAATACGAGCAGAACTGTGCAAATATGTCACACGATGCCAGCTAAGCCATTTTTGGTCGTCGATTCTAAGAAAGAAAAGTTTCTTGTTTTTTCTGCGATTGCTGTTCGCACCATTCAAGTCGTTGTCGTATGGCTAGAAAAAGGAATCGGACGAAAACGGGAAAAGAGCACGGAAGAAGAATGGAAAAAGAGAAACAACAGAAAGGCTGCTGGAAGAGAAGACGAAGAACGCTCGTGTCTTCTTGCCTGAGATTGAAATGCGCGCCCCCCTGTAATTTACCAACAAATTATCCTACCCTGTCTTTCTACTTGCACCGCTCGACACAGGATCTGATCGATAATGAGTGTGATGAAAGTGTCCGAACGACAAGTGGGAATTTTCACTTTCAAAGGTCACGTGACCACTATTTGAATCCAGGAAATACTTGATTACCAACAAAAGATCTTGCCAATAACGGCATTTATTCACTATTACAAAATTACTCGACTTTTTAAAGGAAATAACCACAGTGAGCAATATGCTTGACTACTTCTATTATTTGTGAATCAACACTCCTAAAGATCCTGATCATAATACAGTCAGCATTCCAATTCCTGGAAACACTCTGAATTTCTATACATTCCGTAAAATCCACGTAGAAGCTCTAGAGGGAATAACCAAAATAAGTACTTGAGAGTTCAACTCTCATAAAAGTAATTTTTGATCATGACAAGATAATATATTATAAATTTTCTGTAAACACTCTTACAATTTTTTTTTTTTTTTTGAGGATGAAGCCCACATAGGTCTGAGACCTGTGCGTGGGTAATGAGTTGGATGATGGTGATTGATGAGTTGGACCTACAGTTTTAGGTGGGTTACGAACAATTCTGTTTAATATATGTACAGTATTCCTATGTAGAACCTCCTATAGAGAATAGAGGAAGTATTCAAAGAGAGTAATATTCATAGATCAAATTTAAGTAGATCGCCTTCGCAAAAATCAAACACAATTCTGTTTAATATATGTACACAGAATTCCTATGTAGAACCTCCTACAGAGAATAGAGGAAGTATTCAAAGAGAGTAATATGCACGCAGCTTCAATCTGTCATATCCTACACCATTCCACCACATGTGTTTGCGATGTTGATTATCCTCGAGAGGGTGCTCCCCTGTGCAAGCACCCTTGTAATATGGGTAATCTCTGATCGTGATAAGATTATTCTTATTTCTGGAAACAGTTGTAATTATAGAATTTTGTCATAATGAAGAAGAATTTCGTGAGAATGAGTTCAGTGTGGATCTCAAAATTTCTCCATTATTTAAAATTGAAAACTGAGAAATTTGCGAATCCAGCTACAGTCAAAGTAAACGAATGCGACAAATTTCAGTGACCTAAAATTTTGAATCATTGAAATTTTATTTACTTATTTTTTGTGTGATGCAACGATTGCACCCCAAACATTGATAGAAACACAAATTTGAGTTGAATTCATAATAAAAATGGGTAAATATAAGAACGACGCGAAAGCTGAAATGAAAAATGATCGACTGCAGAATGCAGTCTAGCATATTACACAATAGTATTAGATGTCTATTGCCTTCTATAAACTTAAGACATACTATTGAGTACTTTTTATACCGTAAAAGAAGTATAACTTCTTTTTAAAAATATATTTTCAAAAGTAATTCATTTTTTATTACTGCTTGTCCCTAATAGATGGCAGTAAAAAGAATCTGTTGAAGTTTGTTTAGCTTGTTAAAGATCAGAAAACCGCAGCAATTTATTCATGTTCATTGGATAGTTTTCTCTACAGTCTTCTTTTTGACCTCAGGCAACCGCAAAATCTCATTCTTAGCTCAATGAATCAGCAAACTTCAGCTGAAAAATAATTTCATATCGTACCTTCAAACTTGAGTGAATTTTCAAAGCTCCAAACAAGCAAATTCAATTCAAGTTTGTATAAATTATAATTGATAGCTTCTTAAAAACCACGATGTTTTAAGATGAAATAATAATTTATCAAGGCGGGAAGGTGTATAATAGATTTCAGATTAAATAGTGAACTACAGTGTATTCATAAGTTTCATAACCTGGAATTCAGAAAAATAAAAGAATGAAATAGCAGGTTTATCTTTTATTTAATGTTTAAAAAGGTATAAAAAAGGCAATAAAATATACTTTACTTTGTAAAGTACGTGCAACAAGACCTCTTTCCATATTTTGTCAATAGGTAGTAGCCTATACCTATGTTAGTGCAGTCAGGCTATCAAGAAAAATAAATATGATTGATTTTCTCTCCAACTGATTCCTAGGATAAAAAAGAAATACTTATAACAGTTTGGTTTTTAATACTTATAACAGAACTGACAATTTATTAATATCGAATTCCTCAAAGTTCTATCAATTATACTGAAGACTTCCGCAATGGCGGATTTTGGCAACAGCATTAAATAGCTGATGGAAATCGATGAACGCTACTACACAAAAATATTTAGTCACTTCCAGGAATCGAACCATGAAACACCCAATTGTCGGTCAGTCGCCTTAACCAATAGGATACATTGACCCTTCTGTAGAGCAGTGTTCACTTGGCCATATGGACTCCTATATCAAAAGCGTCAAAAAAAGGCTACTGTAGTCTAGTGGTTAAGTCGCCTGATTGGCAATTTGGAGGTCTGTGGTTCGATTCCCGGCTGTGACCAAATATTTTTGTGTAGTAGCGTTCATCGATTTCCATCAGCCATTCAATGTTGTTTTCAATATCTGTCATTGCGGAAGTCTTCTAAGTAATTGATAGCATTCTTTGTAGTGGTGAAGTTGATATTCTGGAAGATATACATAATAAATAATAAGACTTGAAGTTGTCACAACCACATTTATTGAAAACAGTGAGATACTAGTTTCGTTTGTTACTCCATTATCAATCTCAATCAAACTAAAACTAAGTGCAGAGTAGCTTAATAGTATATACTAAGCGCGTGATACTATTGACTGAGGGAGAAAACACCTCTAATAGGCTGACCTTCATTGAATGTCTGTGATTTTGCTTTTTGCTTGTTGCTCCTCATCCCACCAGTGGAACAGGATTGGGAAGTGTATGATTATTAAAAGGTTTCTCAAAAATTCATAAAACGAAAACTCCCATTCAAACTGACAGAAACACGAATAATCACTTACACTGAAGGTTTCTATAAAAGGAACCTATAAATAGGAAACTAAGGTTCCTATAAAAACCAAGGAAGTGTATTTTGGTATATTTAAAAAAACATTCAGCTGTAAATCGAATATAACTAAATTTCTGAAAATCAGCCTATGAACCATATTTGCAAAGAGAAAAGAAACGATGTTTTGAAATTATAACAATATCTATCTCTGAACAATGTTTTATGATAGTGCCTGTTGTGGTCTGAGGAGTTGATCCCTGGTTTTTCGGTGCGGGAGCGGGCGGCGGTAGTAGGAAGCCAACTGCGCATGCCCTATTCATGCTTTATTCCTAATTTGAAAACTACGCCAGAGACAAACAGGTTTTCTGCGTTTCAACTAGCCTGCATATGTCATTGCAACGCACAGTAGCAGAGAGGTGGAGGAGAAGGGGAAGAATCGGCCAGGGATCAACTCGTCAGACCACTACTGTACGTGATTGCAATGGAGATGATGGAAGTGTAGGGACCAAAAATGAACCATTTCTTTTTATTTGAGTTTTTCTTTTTAATAATGTGTTTACCGTTATAAGGCCGGAAGCACTTTATGCAGCAGAAACATTATGTTTAACAAATACAGGATTACTAGATGATTTAAAAAAGAAAAAAAGTAAAATTCTGAGAAAAATATTAGGACCGAAACTTAAAAAAAATGAAGTGCATCTGACTTCAAATAAAACTCTTTATAAGAAAATTGAATAGATATCAGATAGTATAAGAAAGAAGAATGAGTTTTCACAGTCACATAATCAGAATTAAAATATTCATATTAATTAATAGACTCACTAAACAAATATTTGACTTTTTCCAGTGTTGGATCCACGGGGTGAAAAGGGAAATTTCCCCCCAAAAGCAGAAGAAGAAGGAAAAGAAAAAGAAGAGGAAGGAAAAGAAAAAGAAGAGGAAGGAAAAGAAAGAGGAGGAATGGAAATGGCAGAAAACAGTTAAGAAGTGGAAAAGAGATAACAAGAAGTAAAAGGATAGAAATTGGTAGGAGGAGAGAGATGAAAATGAAATACGAAGAAAATGGGGGAAAAGAGGAAGAAATAATAAGGAGAAAAATTAAAAGTAGAAGAAAATGAAGCAGAGTTTTCAAAGTTGTTGACAAACCAACAATACTTTTCTATTGCAAATATTGTGTACTTCAGTACTTCATATTAAAATAATGCTTGTCCTGAAAATGTTTGTGGAGTCTGGCTAGGCTAAGGAAAATCGGGTAATTGTGTAGCGCTTCATATGATACAATGATCGGCTTGGTAAACGACACCAGTTATCCGACTGGCGGTTATGTGTGAAACTATCCTATTCGAACAAAATTGAAAGGACATCGATGAATGTCCTTTTTGTTTAATATTGTGCTAAGTATTGGGCCGATCCTTGCGAAACTTGGATGGGACCATCGCTGAGTGATGCTCTTCCAATTTAAATCGAAATTTTATACATTTTTATAGAAATCGGTTCAATAGTGTTCGAATAATTAATGTAAAACATGAAAAAAAACAGGTCGAAAATTGAGAACCTCCTTCTGCTTGGAAGTCAGTTAGGCCTAAATCATTGTGTTTAATTTTGCGATGGTTTTTGTCGTTGAGTACATCGAGTATGTTCCTCTGTGTAAGCACTCTTATTCTTAGGTGTGAGGTCTAGTGTTCACATAACTACTAGTACAATGATATACTTGATGCTGAGAAATGAGCATTGGTCTTAGAGTTAATGTGTTAAACAACACAAACTGTTGACAATATTAAATAGGCTACAGTACAGTACTTTCATTGTTGAAAGAAATGTAGTATGCATCGGCAATTATTGAAAGCTGTGTTGGGACCTCCAGTTTCTATCGGATACGTGCTTCTTTTGTTAGAAGAGAGATAAGAGACCGGGAAAAAGTGAAATGTATAAATAACAGTACTAAAAATTTACGGGACTGTCTACTGGGATTGATGAATGAAAACAAGGCACACCTTAGACCTTACCACTTGCCTTCACTATTCACTCATTCTCTCTCTGTCTGAAGCCAACTTAGTCAATGCCAGCACGTCACTTGACCTTTGCCCTAGTCGGCATTGCCAATGATTACTACTCGCATACGGATAGGGGACGAGAGGCAATGTGCCTTCAGCGTAAATGTAGGTTGCGTTCACGATTACCTGCACTGTCTTCTGCACTCTCCACTGTCGGTTTCATTCATTCTTAATTGAAACGCATCCAGCAAAATAATAAGATTACTAAAATAGTAAGTTCTACTAAGAGATATACTAAGAAATAATGCTTGTGAAAATGTTGAGCAGGGGTTCAGTCAAGCCCCACAACATAGGCTACTAAGTTACGATAAGTAGTGGGGCTTTGGTTCAGAGGATGGTCGGACTGGAAATAGGGGTAGCAACCCCAGATTTTACAGAAAATTTCAAAGGAAAAGTTTTTTATTGTTATGGATAAGGAAAGAAAGAATGAACTTTGATTTTCAGCGTAATTACTGCTGTGTCAATATCGTCTTCCGGTTAACAGTGATAAGCTATAATTGACATGAATGTTCACTTTGAACTTTATGGAATGTACTTATCTCAGCAATTAAAGTAGTCTCGATAAATGGAGAATATATGTTTATTTTAGAAATTAATAGAACATTATAGAACCGTAACAATATTAGCCTAAATTTAATTGGAAACTTTAATTGAAAGAAACATGTTTTATCATTTGTACTATATTTTCGTGAATGATATACAGAAATTGAACAAGTATTAACATTCAGAAAAATTGAGTTGGACCTACAGTTTTAGGTGGGTTCCGAACCACCGAATTCGTTATGATAAGAAAAGGAAATTTGAACAATAAATTAACTTCCTGCTGAAACGCATGCACTTTTATACGATTTTTTTATTTCCAGATGCTTCTCAATGTTTCTATTTACACAGAAAACATGATCTAGGAGATTCTCTATTATGCTCAAAAGTCCTAGAAACACATTTGACAAATAGAAGTGAGAAAGATGGTGAGAGGAGACAAAATGAAGACAGAAAAAAGTGCATGATATCAGTGAAACCGGAAGCGCTGTTGACACAATGAGTAGCCTACACAATGAATAATGTTTCTTCTTTCTTGCGTTCCTAACATTACAATTTCAAACTTGATCAAAACCGATTTGTATTCAAGCCAAAGCAATGAGACTTTGGCCATACTTATTAGAATGATTTCAGGATGATCTTCTAATCAAGATTTGGATAAAAAATAAATAATAATAGTAATATTAATCTCGATCAATGTTGGATCTGATTTTTTATTTTATTTGAGGATGAAGCCCAGATAGGTCTGAGACCTGTGCGTGGGTAATGAGTTGGATGATGGTGATTTATGATTTGGACCTACAGTTTTAGGTGGGTTCCGAACCAACGGGAAGTGATTTTCAGCAGAGAACAGAATCTTTTTTGCTGGCCAATCTAATCGGTCACCGTTACAAACAGGACCTACGAGAACGCAGCTTATCTATCTGATTGAACAGATACCTGCTACGGCTCGCGGCTATCACTTCCTATGGTTGGTTCACTTGATTGGTTCAAACAATAAAAAAGATATGTCTATAAAATAAATTTTGTTTTGTTTTTTTGCAGTAGTTGATGGGGGATCATCAAAATCTAGAGGTCTGTTCTCTCCACGAATGCAATATGACGAGTGGACGCCATTGGGGAGAGGTGACCCCCTCAAGAACGATCCAACTTTTGACTACATGCCTCCTGTTCTGGAGAGGGTGCAGTACTGGATGTCCCCGGCTGCTCGTACAGCAGACCTGACTCGGTCAACTACTTCAACAGTGCCACCTCCTGTTGTTCTTGACAGGCGATTCCAGGAGCTCACTGGAAACCAGCATCAACAGCAAAGAATCAGACAACAATACGTTCCAGTCTATTACCAAGCACACAGGCCTTATCATAATCATTATCACCATCACCATCATCACAATAACCATCCTCCTGCACCTCAAACAATATTGGTACCTCCTCCTGCTCCTGGTAAGTCAGTTAATCATCAGTACCAGGCAAACAGTATTTTCCCATCTACAACTTCTGGTGTGTCCTCCAACAATGACCTATGGGAGACACAGTTGGCGACAATTGCAGCCTCATCAACCACTCAATCGCACCAGCAGCCTCACATACGTGAAACCATCACACATGTGAATAAACAATACTTTGACATAACACCTTCACCTTCAGTACTTCATTTCATTTTAAACAGTGAATTGGCTTCTGCACCTCCATCTTCATCACCACAACTAGTCGTTTTCCCCTCTCCCACCTCCCCACCTGTTCCTACCACTACCACCGCCACTACCACAACAACAAAAGGAACTTCATTCTTGTCTTCAACTATGGAAACGTCCACTGTGCCCAATAGAATCACCACCACAACAATCAACCCTTCTCTAACAACTGATCCTCTATTTTCTCATTATAAGCAACCAGTGAAGCCTATCAAAGGCCCAATGTACTTGATAATTGAAGGACATTCCAAAGTCAAAACGTACGGTCCAGCAAAGTTGGACAAAATATCCGGTATACCTGTTCAGGAAAGTAATGACATATCATCCGATGATAATAGCCGATATGAAAGGTCTCCTAGATAGATAAGACTACATTTCATATAATAGAATTTCAATTGGACCACAACTCTTTTCAATGTATACTTTATTTGTTGAAAGTTATTCAGTAGGTAGCCAAAGATTTTATTTAAATAACGGTATACTATATTATTTTATTATTGGTCTGTAACTTTATTCAAATAAATTTGAAGTAATGTGTTGAAAAAATATGCTATTTGAACTATGAGAGCAAAATAGTGACTGAAAAAGAATATATATATAACCCCTTCCAAATTGGAATTATAAGAATTTGATCTTGAAAATAAAGCTCATCATGAATTAAGACTTCGAAAAATTTTGTCTATTTTCAAACAAATTTTGAAGATTGAAGTCGATTCTCCAATAGAAAGTGCCCTTTATTTGGAAACTTCTAATTTTATTTTAAACAAAACTTGATCAGAAACAAAACTTTTGAATGGAAAAATGACCATTAATTATTTTTGTTCATCGTATCGATTGATTAATAATATTTGAGTTGTAATAATAGGCAAGGCTACTTATAGAGATCTATCTATCTATCTATAGGTATATAATATTGTTGTAGTTCAAATGCAGATACAGTGGTAGGCTATCAAAATATTTCGATAGGCCTACCGTAAAAATTCCTTTAAGTCAGTTTCGTTAATGAAGGTTGCCAGGTTGTTGAGTCTTCATTTCAAACATGGAAAATGTATTAAAAGTTACCATCTTGATTCTATTACTTGAATATTCTTAACTCCATTTTAATTCAATAGGAATATACCGGTATATAACGTTATGTAAGGAAAACGTTTTTTATGTTTCACTTTTATCTACCGCATTGAAATTGGTAGAATAGCATAGTACGTTAGCAATAAGAAGGGAGAAAAATTTTGGTACAATGTTTCAAGTTAATTTTTTCCTAAGATTTATTTTGAACTAAATTTTTCTATTATCATTCTGAAATATTTTTGGCCAAATTCTGAAGCAATAGCGGATGCAATTTGACTCAATTCCATTACAAGAATAATTAAAATTGTTTTGATGGTACCCTAAATTGGCGAGAAGAAAAATTTACGTTTAATTTCACCTAACCAGTTGTGTGATTTAAATTCATTATTTATTCAATTTCATTTAGGAAAAGTAAACGAAATTAATCATTTATATTCTTTGAGTTGGACAGAAATTTGAAATTTCTAATAATTTGACTGTTGTTTCACATTTTTGTACTAGCTAATTTTGCTTCAACTTTGTCAGCTATTGAAAAATTAATGTTATTGATAGGAATGTTATGTACCTGATGTTTTGTTTTTGAGATAATTGGAAATTGTTATGTAATATGTATAAAAAGTGAGCATATTTTATAAAATAATCGAGTGTTCTTTCAATCGTACGAATAATAATCATGCATGTCTCCACATCTTTATTAATACATTCAGTTTACCAATAATAATACAAGTGACGAGAATCCACATTTCAAATAATACAGACCACAGTGAGATCAAGAGAAGAACACAATTATATCAGACTTTCTCAATCAAGAAAGGTTTGAATCAATTGTAAAAATGTAAAATAGAGAAAGGAAAAAAGAGTATGTGAGATATTCCATATCAATAACAGCTCCATTGACTACTATAATAGATGGTGCTGAAAATTAATTCCAAGTCTCTAAAAGGGTAGGCTACTAGTACAGATAAGAGCAGCATCCAATACTCGATGATAATCACCATCGCAAAATCAAGCACATGCTGTGGATCAGACACACTGTTCCCATCCGTCACACACCAATCTAAAGCATGTGTTTTATTTTTCCATGTTGAAGTTCATTGAATATTTGGTGCTCCAAAGATATACGATACGACTACTAGATTTTGTAAACTTTTTATTATAGATGTTGTCTTAGCACATTCATTTATAATCGAACACCAAATAAAATTCGAAAATAGGCTAAAATAATTGACCGAACGAAAAGAGGTCTCTGTTTGGAGTCGACCGTTTTGCATTTGTTTGTCTGTAACGCATTTACGGCTAAACACGTGGACCAAATTCTATGAAATTTTGCCTGAAACTTTTCTTTCTTTAAGGAATGCTCAGCGATGCACGTGTAAGGACTTTCAAAATTCATTTTCATTTAAAGTATATTTGGTAGGAAAAAGGAAGACAGTCAGACTTCTTCTACAGAAACAAACGATTTTTAAAATTAGCTCCATCATATGCAATTGGAATCAGATTTCAAGATAGTCCTCAGGCTCTCCTATTCATCTTATAGTAGGCTACTGGTTGAGCCTTCATATAATAATAAAACATTTGTTTGAGAAGAACAAATCATTTTTAATATTTCAATCATGTATAATACTAGTAGTTCTGTGGACAGTTGACACTCTCACCCAACACTACTCACTCAAAAGGGTGAATGATATTAATTTATGAAAAACTTTGAAGAGAAATTTTGACTGAATTTTCATTGCTTAATCTTTCATTCTTGATATAAACTGCAAATATTAATATTTTAAAGGCACATTTTTCACACCCTCTAGAAATTACTCCTTATATCTAATATATACATTTTTATGTATATATACATTTTTTGCAACCTTCAATCATAAAAAATTAGAATTATCCATTTATAAAAAAGTTCAAAATTTGTTAACCCCCCTCGCCATTCCTCAGAGAAAACCATATTTCTGCCCCTAGCTTCAAAGAGGATTATTTTTGTCTATTTTTTTCGAATGGGAGACTCCTGAGAATATATTATTTATGCTCTACCTGTTGAGAAGACGAATTTCCCAATTATTTGAATATTTGATTTTTTTTTAATTCTCTCGCCCCCTCACCAATATTCAAAGTGTAGTTCAGTGTCAACCTACTTATTATACAGTTATATCTTCCACTTCTAATCAGAAAAAGCAGAAATTATGCGCAAAATGTGTTTTTGAAAAAGTAAATTTTCCCAACCTCCAATTCTCAATTTATCAAAATTTTAGTACGTACCATTCCACTCGGTTTAAAAAGCCCTACAAAAAAGAAAGAAATTTGAAAAAATCTCAATATGAAGATTTTTTAGATTTTGAACGCCTTTAACGCCTTCGTTGGGTTTATCGAATTTTTTCACGGATTAAACCGCCTCTTAAATCGTCTTAATTTTAATTTGAAACCTTCCGCAACCAAATCACACTCCAATAATCGGGGGTGAATTGGAGCCCCCATAGAAAAGATGGGGGGAATTTTCGAAAAAACCTTACACATAAGTCGCTGGGAATTTCTTAAAGGAAGATCCATACAAAATTTCATTAAATTTGGTTCATGTGTTTAGTCGTTACAGACAGACAAATGCAAAACGGTCGACTTGAAACAGAGACTTCTCTTCGATCGGTCAACAAGTGATTACTAAAGAAATGATAATTATACAAATTTTATTAATATTGTTCTATAAACTTATTCATCAGACATGTGAAATCTGATCTGTTTTGAGCAATCAGTTGTCTGGAAAATAGAAACACAGCCTAGGTGATGTGATACAGAGTGAAATTGTGAAAAACAGACATGAAATGGACTACGCAAATTGAATCACGGGTTAGGTCTGATGATTGAGTTTAATTTTGCGATGGTAGTAATTATGATTGAGTATATCGAGTATGTTCCTCTGTGTAAGCACTCTTATTCTTCGGTGTGAGGTCTAGTGTTCACATAACTACTAGTAGACTAAACCAAATAGCAAAAAGCTATTTTTCCCTATTTATGAATCATTCACATGAAGTCATACAGCAGAGATAAATAAACTAGATCTACACCAAAATCAATGTACAAAATCGAGAGCTTAAAGCATTATGAAGCAGTGTAAATTCTGACTAGACAAGCTGAGACAGGAGCTCCATCGATCACACAGTTCTAGCTGAAATCTACTTTGCTAGATCTGCTCTAGGCTCTCAATTCATACTCTATCATAATTCTCAAGTGTCGCTCTTGTCTTTACCATCAATCAACAGTTTTGGCGGCCACACGCAATCTCGATAAGATAGAACAATATCAAGATTGATAATGAAGTAACAACTGAAACTACAGTCTCTGATACTAAATAGATGTAATTATAACAGCGTAGAGTTCAAATATTAAATTGAAACATTAGCCAAAGTCTGCATTCGTTAATGCAATAAATTATATATTGCAATAGTGAAAAACAATAATAAACAAAAAAAGTGAAAAGCATGAACTTGATTGGTGTATATCTACTGAAACAGCAGTATTTCTATAGTTATGTCCAATAATGTGATTGCAACGGTTGTAACTTCGACACCAGACCTGAGCCAGCTATGATATTGTTAGGAAACCCATGGAAAAAAATAGTTCTGCGCTGCCCATTGTGTCAACAGTACTTCCATTTACATTGATTGATAAGAGGTTCTTTTAAACAGAATTTATTAATTTCGAATTCCTTTAATTGCTATTACTTTATACTGAAGACTTCCGCAATGGCGGATATTGACAAAAGCATTGAACAGCTGATGGGAATCGATGAATGCTACTGTACAAAAATGCTACTGTAGTCAGACTTTCTTTACAGTTTATACAAGTACACATAACTGTGCTATTTTATTAAAGTGACAGACTGTGCCTCGTAAGTGTTCCATTTATTTATTGAGTGTTTAACTGTTTTTAAGACATTTCTTTTTACATCAATAAACAGTTTATTAGATAGTTATCTATTAAACTATTGACCGGCCTATCGCCAGTTAGTAATTTAGTTTTTGTACAGTGATATAGTAGCCTAAATTCGTTATTAGCTGACGAACGTTTGTTTGTTATTGGTTTTTCTTGTGTGATATAACTGATTAGTGCGTGTTGTAAGTAATTTGTATACATAAAGTTTGTGTGCTACTTTCAAGTGTTGCCAGCATTATTTAGTGATAGAGCCTATAACAATATTGTTACTAAGTGATTGTGACATTTTATTTATAATGAATACATGGCGTTATCTGCTTTTTTATGACTTACCTGGTGGTTCGGTACCCACTCAAAACAGCAGGTCCACCATTCATAGCACCACCGTATGAAGTTGATTCATCGATCATTTACCCCATTACCATGCACAAGTCTCAGAGGACTCATGTGGGCTTCACAAGCAAGAAAACTAAAAAATATCCATCACTATCACCAAAATACAAAACGAATATTATTGAAATATTTTGAAACTAACCAAAATGAATAGCTGATGAAAGGGAACTGTTTTCTAAGATTATGAAGATATTTTGAAGCAGATTTGATATCAATATAATTCTTAATAGAATGAGCTGAGAGAAAAAATATTCCTTGTTCGGAAGTGAATCCGGACCGAATGCAGCCGGACTCTGACTTATCCCGGATATGTTGAGAATAGTGCTCAATACCGAACAAAGTACATCAGTAAAGCACAATGTGTGCTTTATCAATTCCGTCTTGGTCAGGATAGTTCCGGACAGCTTTTTTTTGCAAGATCCTATCAATAGAATGAAAACGCGTTTTCTCAATTCTTTCCATTTTGTCGCAACTGTTTTAATCCAGTTTAAAAGTGAAGTTCATCTGTTCTTAACTAGCACATCAACACGTTTGTCTCCGAAACAGTAGACCTACCGCGTATTACTTGCAGACATCTGTACTGTACAATTGTGTTGGATGAAATATTATTTATTCATTCACCAACACACACAATAACATTTACAAGACTTGTCCAAACGAAATTCAAATGTTATCTTAAATGTACTATGATACTTAATGTTCTTCATCAAACATCTTGAAATTCTATGTTGGATGCATTCAGACACTTTCCAATGTTGTATGTGCATTCATGAGTACCCGAATGATAAATAATAAGCTTATTGCTTCTATTCAGTGACGCACACAAAGGGGTGCACAAAGGGGGGGGGGGTTCAAGAACCCGGGGTTTTTAAATTTTTTTGATAATTTTCAAGCAAATTGACTGTAGGGAGTATGTGCTCCAAGCTGATTAGTGTTGGTACATTTCTTGTTCTCACACTTTTCAAGTAGAATAATGTTCATAATCAGTGGCTTACATTGGGGCTCTGGGTCCTGAAATCCTTATCAAAATGTTGAAATTTTTCAAGCGATTTGACTTTGTAATATGGACTCTAGACCGTACAGTTCACACTTGTTTCAATAGGATAGTGTTTATAACAATATTGTTACACTATTAAGATGTATATTTCGAGTACCATAGGTGGAAATGAAGTTTCTAGCCTGGCATAATTCAATTTGACTAAACGGTTGGGTTCAGATAATAAAAATAATTCGTTTCACTCATATTAATCTGGCAATCATTTAATGTAATACAGGATCTCTAGCCTCTAGAACCTCCTGGACCTGTAATACATTTGATGTTACAGTAATAATGTAATGTATTTCTTGAAGAATGAGGCCCAAATAGGTCAGGGGTAATGAGTTGGATTTACTATTTTAGGTGAAGTCCGTATCACCGGGAAGTGATTTTATAGCAGAAAACAGGGTATTATTTGATGACTGATCCAATTGGTCACCCTTACAAAGAGGGCCCAGGAATTTGCAGCTTTTCTGACTGAACAGATACCTGCCACTGCTCTCAGCTATCACTTTCCTAAAAAAGTAATACAGGTGTTTGCGGAATCTTCCAGATTGCAAAAGCTTATTCCTTTGGAAACGCTTCATTACAGAAATAAAGATAGCTGAAGAGTGGAGCAATCTTAATCAATAAATTAGTACTCATTCAAAAAACTTTAGAATTCTAGAGCTCTAAAATTATTGAATTATTTTATAAAATTTGCAAAAAATGTCCAAAAGATGGCGTTTTTAAGATTGAAAGGTATGAATTTGGTTATTGATTGCGAATAACGCACCCACAGTTCATAAAATCAGAATTAGAATTGAATTAAAACACACAAGCAAGAAGAAGCATTCGTGCAAAATTCGTGTGCTTTGATTCAATAAAACTCGATTTTATAAACTTCGGGAGCGCTTACAATATTAGTTTTCGTTCACTTCATTACCCACGTACAAGTCTCAGAATGATGTAGGCATCATATAAATGTATGGTAGTAAATCTTGTAGCACGTTTCAACTAATTCTACATTTATTTACACCACCTTCATGAAGGAATTGGAGATTTCTGAATGAATGATCGGAATAGCTGTAATCCTCCGCCCTCTTTATTTCTGAAACAAAGCGTTTCTGGACCTGAATTCATGTAAATTTTTTATTTTATGCAGTCTGGCAGAATTATCTTGAACTCTTGAAACACTACAAAAAAGACACATGATGGACACATTTTGTTTCCTCATAGGTTCCCTTAAAAAGTCAAGTAATGATCCCCCCCTCAAGGAACTTTATTGGGTAACAATCTTCTAAAAAGAGGTCTGCAAAATCTAAATTTTACACAAAATTTTACCTGGTAGGACGGGTAAGCCCCCTCCAAACCAAAAGTCTCGGTGCGCCCCTGCTTCTATTGGTGGATATTTCCATTGGCAATAGAATAGAGATTTCAAGGGAAGTAATTAAGAGAGATAGAGGAGAGTATTTTTTTTAAATACAGTGGGTAGTTCCACCTTCCCATTGGAACCACCCAGATACCCTGTACCGTAGGTACTAGATATTTCAGATGTGTTAGGGACCGGCAGGGCCTTAATGAAATCGTTGTCCGTCTGTCCGTGCTCTAGTGCTTGAAAGAAAGATTCTAGACCTTGAAACTTGGTGTATAGCTTCCTCATAGTCCAAGTGAGATCCCTATTGATTTTGAATTTGGGAATCGAAAAGAAAAATAATTATGATGTAAAACAGGTTACTATAGGATCTAGGTTAATTTTGGCCAGCAAAAATCCAAAACATTGCACATTTGGTTAATTTTGAACACAAAAAAATTAAATACTATTACGAAGGTTGTTGCTTAGTCCAGTTATCCACTTTATTCTTAAAGTGCAAGCGTTGCCGTTTTTTCAGTTGTTTGAGTTTAATTTTTATTAAATTCTTTTTTAATTAATTAATTTTTATTAATTTTTTTTCATCGTCAAATTGAAAAAAAAACAAGAGAAAATTTGAGGCATGATATATGAGATCTTTTTAACAAGAAGAAGCAAATAGGTTTTTCAAGAACTGCCAATGTGCATTTTTAGTGACTCGGAAATACGATGTTTATCAGCCTAAATCAGCACAACTGATCACAAATTATCAGGTTTATAGTAATAAAATCGATCACTACTGTTTCATCTACAATTAACCTGCAAGATTCCTTGTCGATAGAAAGCAGTCCCAGAATTTTTTTGGTTAAAATTCAGTAGAATAGACCGATAAAAGAAACCAACAAATTTACGTAAATAATACTAATTATTATTATTGTTACAGGTTCTATGTCTAGAATAACGCTGGCAACACTTAAATTTATCACTTGCACTTTATTAACACAAATAATCTACAACTCACACTGTTCAGTAATTTCTTACAGAAAAATAAGCAATTAAAAACAGATAAAAAGATGCAAAGAAACAGTATTTCACAGAGCGATTAGGCGATCTCAAAGATTCAAAAAAACATGGAAAGTAATAAACGAAATTCCAGATGATAGAAGGACAAAAACACAAATTAAGGAAGTTATTGTAGAAGGGGAAGAGCTAAAAATAGGTGAGAATGATGTTGATATTGCCAACTCTTTCAACAAGTTTTTCACAAGCATTGGATCTAAACTGGTACAGGATATACTTAAAGAAAACCATAACACAGAAGAGGAACCTCAAGCAACTAGAAATAGGATATGACAATCTCTTTTTTTACACCAGTAATAAAAGAGGAAATGATGAAAATAGTTAGCAGTCTTAAAGGAGATAGTGCACCAGGGCCAGACGACTTCCAGCCAGAGCTCTTCAAAAGAAATAGTTTAATTCTTTCCAAACCACTTACATACATTGCAAATAAAATGTTTCAGGATGGGATTTTTCCCCAGCAATTAAAAGAGGCAGTAATTTGTCCAGTCTTCAAGACAGGGGATAGGAAAGATATAAACTGCTACAGGCCAATCTCACTTTTGAACATTCTATGAAAAATATTGGAAAAGTGTATCAAGGTCAGACTGGTTAGTTTCCTGGAGAAGCACAGCATTCTGTCACCAAACCAATATGGATTTAGAGACAACTACAGCACTAATGATGCTATTCAACATATTACTTCAGAAATAATAGAAAAAATCAATGCAAAGGAAAAACCGATGACAGTATTTTTGGATTTGAAGAAGGCTTTTGATACTGTATCACATGATGTGCTGTTGGGTAGACTGAGAAAGTATGGCATACGAGGAGTAGCTTGGAATTTATTCAAAAGCTATTCAACAAACAGAACTCTTACAGTGTGTAAGAGTAAATGGGCACTTGAGTAGCAGACTGGTGGTGGAGTATGGAGTGCCTGACGGCACAGTATTGGGCCCAATATTGTTTCTATTGTACATCAAACCTTTATGTGATTTGCAGATTGATGGAACGGTCACCACGTTTGCTGATGACACAGTCCTACTGTTTTCAGGGGCAACATGGGAGATTTGCTGGGAAAGAGCTGAGTTTGGTCTGCAAAATGTGGCACATTGACTCAACAGGAACCTACTCACAATGAATTATCAGAAAACAAACTTCCTATGTTTCTCAGGTACGCAACATGGTCAACCCAGTAAGGACAGTCTATAAATACAACATGGACCAGGTAGAGCACCAAGTATGATCCTCAGGAAGCAGTCACAAAAGTATCTGGGAGTGACAATTGATGCATTTCTGCGCTGGGATAAGCATATTGATGGACTCTGCAAAAAACTGCAAAGAACCATCTATAAATTCAGGATGCTGAGACCAGTTGTCAACTTGGAATGTATGCGGATGGTTTATTGTTCCATTGTGCAGTCACTGCTCATGTATGGAATTGTCGGATGGGGTGGAGCCTGTACTGTACATATCAACCCCCTAAAAACAGTGCAGAAGCTTATAATAAAGATCATCACAAAGAAGCCAACCCATTACCCCTCTGAGCTTCTGTTTGGTGATTTCAAAGTATTAGATCTCAGACAGCTGTATGCAAAGGCAGACAAATCTGCCTTCCAGAATAGGAATCACCACCACAACACCAGATACAGGCATCTCCTCATATCAAACAGGGCAAAAAAGGCTCTCTATCAAAGACACTACAACCATCTAGCACCAAAAATCTACAACTTAATTCCTGAAAACATTAAAGCAATATGACATATCAAAAAATTCATGCAACAGCTTCATAACTGGCTAATAAATATTGACAGACAGCATATAGAGAGGATTTTTTCATACAATTATGATGGAAACTTGTAATTTTGAAAACTTACCAATCCTTAATCCTATATCCTATTTTTAACTAAACCTCCTTTTTCCTCTACTAACACCTATTCTAGAACATGGCATGCCATAGTGGGGTAGGATGATTTCCAAAATATATGTTTTATTTATTATATGTAACTTATTACCTGAATATAATTATTGAACTGCATGGTTAAAATTCTTTGTATTGTATATAGACAAATGGAAATAAAATTATTATTTATTTATTTAAAACGATATTGTTCAACTGATGATGAGTTTTCAATACAGTAGACTCCCGATTATCTGCGGTAATGGGTGGCTGAGCGATCGTGTATAATCGAAATCGCGGATAAACCAAACCTAACCTGAAATACACTTGAAATAGTTAAAAACGACTGTGAAAGCAAAATAAGTCCTTAATAACCTTTAGGCTACTGAATGTTAGGTTTAATAATGTGAAAGACTTCAAATACAAAATTACTGTGTGCACCTTTTAATAAACACACAATTATTTTACAAACAATATTTTCACATTGGTAAAAAAAACAGTCCAATTTCTTTTTTTGCCTATCGCGGATAAGCCGCAACGCGGATAATCGGGAGTCCACTGTATTACCATACAAAAATCAATCACTAAATTTCAAAAGGCCGATCTAATATTAAATAATAACTGTCCAATAATATTCAAAAAGAATCATCTAAAAAGAACAATTAATTTACATAGCACAAGTCCATAATACAGTAATAGGTAAAAGAATTATCACTACAGACAACAAAAGTTCATTAGATGGTTTGTAACAGCGCCAACGGAATTGCACTGTCGGTATTAATGGGAACTTTCACTACTTGTTTATCATGACGAATTTCAAACAAGACTGAACTCATTTTACAAAAGTCTCTCTCTTTTTATATAATTTTCCATAATCGAGATCTCTCAATTTTTCTATCAACTTCTACCGAATTCTAAAACAAACAGATAAAGTTGCTTGCACCTTCCACAATATTCGATAATATTCCATTAAAGTCTAATCAAACATCTAGGACATTCTGCAAAGTACCAAGTAAACACCATAAAATTGTCAAAAGAAGAGTAGGCCTAATTAATAGTTTAGAAGTAAACATTTACATATAGCAGATAACACCAATAACGACTGTTCCTTCTTTCTCTCTCTCTATTTTCACATCCTCTCACATCCCAGATTTTGTTATGGCCAATGGACAAATACCCTTCTGTATGTCAGCTCACGATCTTATATATGTTATATATAGTCTTAAGCATGAAATTAAATATTCACCAGGAATTAGGGGCAGAAACCTGAGAAATATTGATTTGGATCAGTGTTTGGCTGATGCTGTTGAGAAGCCTTGGCATGATATTGTACACATGGATAATATTGATGACAAGGTGGATCTCTTCAATTCAATGATTTTTTCAATTTTTGATGAGCATGCACCAGTGCGTGATGTCAAGGTTCACCAAAGGCCATGCCCCTGGTTTAATAGAGAGATTACCCTGCTAAGGCAAGAGAGAGACAAGGCTAGGCGTAATCATCTTAGGACTGGTTGTAAACAGACTTTGTGCACTACAAAGCTCTCAGGAACAAGTTGAGATCTACATGCCGAAGAGCTAAGATTGAGTATTATGGTCGACTTTTTGAGGGGAGGCAATCCACATCGGAACTGTGGAGGAATGTTCGTAAGGTCAAGGTGGTCCCACCCAAGACCAAGTCCACTTCTGTTAATATTCCTTTGGAAGAGCTTAATAATTTCTTTTCTACTCCATCTCCTCCTTTGTCATTTGCTCACCATTCACTGAACTCTATCATGATCAATCAATTCAGCCACACACTTCCACAGGAAAAATTCTTCTTTGTATATGTTCATCCTGAAAAAGTCTCCTCAGTCATCCTCTCAATCAAGAAGAATAATAAAGGTGTTGATAATATACCTGTATCCTTTTACAAAATTATTTTACCAATTATCATACCTGCTATCACTCATATATTCAACTTCTCTCTCCAAATGGGAGTTTTTCCCACTCTGTGGAAGCGTTCTCTAATATGTCCAGTCCCAAAAATTAATAATCCATCCATTCCACAAGATTTTCGTCCCATAAATATAGTTTGCAGCATTTCTAAAGCACTTGAGAGAGTAGTGCATGAACAAGTAACAAAATACCTAGAGTCTTTCAACTTCTTTGATTTATACCAGTCTGGTTTCCGCACTCACCATAGTACCTCCACAGCCCTATTGAAAATTACTGATGACATTCGAAATGCAATGGATCATCGTTCTTTCACTCTTCTTGTTTCATTCGATTTTTCAAAAGCCTTTGATAATGTTTGTCATTCTGTCCTCCTCCATAAACTTTCTTCTCAATGTAATTTGTCATCATCTGCAATTTCCTGGTTCAAGTCCTATCTTACAAATAGACATCAGTGTGTCAGGATGGCTGATGAGAAGACTTCTGGGTGGTTGCCAGTGGTTGCAGGCGTCCCCCAGGGTACAATTCTGGGTCCCCTTCTCTTCTCTGTCTATGTAAATAACCTCTCATTAATCTTTCGTGATTTGTCTTATCATATTTATGCTGATGACCTTGTCTGCTACAGTCATTTCCCTTCAGGTCACTTTTCTCATGCCAATAATGCTGTTGCTGCTATGAACGTGAACATATCATCTCTGGTTATATGGGCAAAGGCACATTGCCTGAGCCTTAATGCTAACAAATGCAAAAGTATCATAATTGCTTATGGTAGGTTGTACAACCAGCTTGACTTGACTGCTGTGCCCAGGGTCATGCTTGTTGGTCATGCTTTGCAATATGAGGATTGTGTGAAGGTTTTAGGAGTGTATATTGACAGAAATCTCAATTGGACTGCACATATTAATACTTTGTCAAGGCGGATCTTTGCTGCAATGCACCAGCTGAAGAGGTTAAGAAAATTCCTCCCAACCAACCTATGTGTTGCACTTGTGCAGAGCCTGGTTTTTCCCATTGTTGATTATGGTAGTATGGTCTATAATGACATGACTGAGGAGCTGAATTTGAAACTTCAGCGTGCCTTAAACTATGCTGTTAGGTTCATCTTCGATGCAAGAAGAGATGATCACATAACACCTTTTTATAGAAGACTTCAATGGCTAAAGTTGAAAGACAGAAGACAATACTTCTTGTTGTGTCTTGCCTATCATCTCATTGTTGAAGGCAGAGGTCCACAGTACTTGAAGGAAAGGTTTACTCTTCTTAGACAGGTTCATTCCAGGAACACCCGGCAGCATGACTATTTTCTGCAGATTCCCCTCCATTGCACGGTCATGTATAATTCTTCATTCACTGTTACAGCTGCTCGAATGTGGAACAGTCTAGCATCAGAGCTTATTTTTTCGCCTTCTTTCAAAACTTTCAAATCACGGCTCTTGTTATCCTTGATTAATGATACATTGGCATAAAATCTTTCAAAATTGCTTTTATTATCATTTTCTAATCATCACTTAACTTTTCTTTTTTTTTGTTTTCAACCTTCAAATAATTACTTTCTGGAATCAGTTATGATTATTATAATTTCTTCTCATTTTTATATTTATTATTTCACATGAAAATGCATAATTTATCTTATAATTTAGTTTTGTAATGTGTTACTGAATCTAGGTATCTGGATGGTAATTATTTTTCAAATGTTTTGTAATTATTATCTTTATTCTGTAGTTATATATTCTGTAACTATTATTTCCAATACTTTGTATTTATTTATTATTTTGTAAAATCAAATAATTTGTAAACTGTATGTTACAATAGGTGAAAGCCTTGTGACAATTGACAATAAAATCTATCTATCTATCTATCTATTTTCACTACATTATCATTATTAATTGGGTGGATAAGCCTATGCACCATTCAACTTATATTATTTCTATATATTATGCCCCCCAATTCACAAAAAATGCACATTGTTCTTGAAAAAAATGTTTTGTATTATGGAGGCCACTATTTTACAGTGCGCAACAGCGGAACAAGTTTAACCTAACCTCGTTAGATAGTGAGTCCCGTTTAATGGGAATGCACATAAGATTCAATTAATACATTATTCAATTCTGTATCTAGGAATTCACGGTCTAGCGAGGTAAGGTTAAGCTTGTTCCATTTAACCTCTGTATTATATTTAAGTACCTATGAGGGTAGTAAATACCTGGAACGTTTAAAAAAATGCGTTAAAAGCACCTTTTTCAAACTATTGATTGACGCTTGCTCATCAACAGAGCTGTTTCTTATAAACTGTCATTTCGTGCTGCAATGATTACTTATCAATTGAGAGGTTACCAAATAGAGAAGTCTTTCCTGCCTGGGCACAATCAAAGAAGTTACAGTATACTGGTATGTATGTCAATTTAGAAATAAATAGCTTTAGGTTAGAACTAAAAAGCCTTGATTTTAGAACTGATTATCTCAAATGTTACCAAATCTACTTCAATACATCAACTTTTTGTAATGAAATGAATTGGAAAGGCATTCCTGCCCGGGCACAAGCAAAGAAAAACATTGTCAAAAAACGCAAATTCGAATGCACTTTATAACACTTTCTGGTATTTGTGACATTTTCATTTTTCTGTGTTCTTTATAGTATTCTGCATAATATGTGTAAATTTCAAGTACATGAGTCTGCTTTTATAAGCAGAAGTCGTAATGAATTCGTAAGTCTACCATAGGCTCAAAAACGCAATTTTGAATGCATTTTTTGCACACTTTCTGGTGTTTGCGACACTTAATTTTATTAACTTTTCATGTGAATTTAACGACTTGCAGTCAAATATTCATTAAGAATATTAAGTATAACTTACTTAATCTGTAGGCCGAGCGCTTTCGAATCTTTGAGATCCATCTTCAGAGGCGTGGGTTCCTAGATCATCAAGTCAGTTTTTTGGTTAGAAGTGTTGTGGTTTTTGTAAAATGTGATCAAAAAGTTTGTGTGATTTAAAATTTAGTTGTTCATTGAGAATGTTTTGTTTGTTGTGTGTGGTGTGTTTGTATATTTCAAATTGTTCCAAGGTGTTGAGTTCGTGTACTTTAGATTTTATATGTAAAATGTGTAGGTTGGTACTGATGTTAGTAAAAGTGTGTCCAGTTTGAATGATATGGTCGGCGAAATTCGATTCAGCTATTGATGTCAGGGCTTGAAAATGTTCCTTGTAACGTTGTTTGAATGTGCGGCCTGTTTGTCCTACGTAGAATTTCTTACAATCAGAGCAGTTCAGTTTGTAGATCCCTGGGAGATCGTATTTGTTTGTGTTCAGTGTGGTTTTGAGTGTAAGTGCATTTTTTATTTTGTTTTTTTGTTCTGAATGAGATGGTGTGGCCGGCTTTTTTGAAGATTTTTGCTAGTCTGTTTGATTGTGGATTAATGTATGTCATTGTGATGTATTTTTTGTCAGTGGTGTTGGTGTTTTGTTTCTTATTTTATGATTGAGTTTGTCAATTAGGTCGTCTTTGTAGCCGTTTTCTTGTGCTAGGTATTTTATTGTATTTAGTTCAGTGTTGTAATTGTCGGTGGATAGTGGTGTTTTGTTGAGTCTGTGTAGCATTGACCTGAATGCTGAGTGTTTGTGTTGTGTTGGATGATTGGAGGTGCTGTGTATTAGGGTATCTGTCATTGTTGGTTTTCTGTAGATGTTGAAGCTGTGTTGTTGGTTTGTGTTCTTTGTAATTGAGAGGTCTAGGAAGTTTATTGAATTGTTTTGCTCATATTCAGCTGTGTATTGAATGTTCATATGTATTTTGTTTATGTGTGATCGAAGTTGTTCACATTGTCTTTTGTTTCCTCTGTATAGCAATAGAACATCATCTACATATCTGTGCCAGTAGGCTATATTATGTTCTGTGAAAATGTGTTATTAAAGAGTATATGAGTAAGAATATACTTATTCTTAATGAATATTTGACTGCAAGTCGTTAAATTCACATGAAAAGTTAATATTAACAACGCAGTTCGTCATGGAACAAGAAATCCAGGAACTTAATTTTATTTTTTCTGTGCTCAGAAAAGGCTACATAATAGGCTATAATATGTGAATTTCAAGAAAAGGTGACCCATATTTGCTTCAAAGTTATCTAACTTCGAAATTTATGCGACGGTGCGCAAAGTAGGCTAATGCATGTTGAACCCTTCAAGTAGTTAACATCACTAGTCAAGAACATGGATGAAGAAAAACATTTAGACACAGGAAACATGCTTGCCTATGGTACAGATTGAAAGAAGATTGCAGAGGATTTATTGCACTTTTAGAATTATTTAAGGCATTATTCACTAAATTCCAATAATAATAATTCAAGACTGATATTCTATCCAAGACCAGATCCCAACACAGGTGATAGGTCTCTATCTCAACACTAAAAATAATTTTAAAACCAAGTGTCGCTTCAGACTAGTATTCGTTTGAACATTTAAATGTAATTTTTAAGAGCAATAAATAGTAGCTTCTGAAAAACCTGATTAATTTTACTTTTAATTTTGTGATGTGTTCACTGTTGTATTACTGTACCGGTACGGTACTTACAGAGAAAGAGGTTACCTTTTCAGAGCTGACAAGTTATTTAAAACGTCATAAATCTGTGTAGGATATAAAAATAAGAAGCATTATCAGTGTGGATAAAATTCAAATGTATATAAATAACAAACCTACCAATTTTGCATCTTAAATTTTCAAATCCAAATTTCAAAGCGTTTTATACTAAATACGAAACTAGGTCATGAGGTTTATAGGTTAGGACAACACAGCTGATCGAGTTTACATATCGCACGCCAGTCGGCCAGTCACGTGAGACTCATCTCATAACCAATATGGCGTCATAATTTTTTAACTGTGTGATGAGATTGTATTGTAAACAAATTTTCTGTCGTTGTTTCTTTATAATTGAGTGATGGGAAATGCGAGTAGTGCTGCTGGACGAGATCGTAACAAATCAGGAGATAATCAACCACCTCATTCCCCCACTAAGGACGAACAGGCTTTTGTGTTTGATAAAAAACCGACCACCAAACTTGTTTTTCAATCTTCACACGACGATGAGGAACCGTATTTTACAAGGGGCCAAGCACCGACTAATGTAAGTAGCCTCCTGAAGGAGTTTACCTTGAATTTATTCTAGTAGCAAAATAATATCTTAGCTTTGTGCAGGACTGATTAGTCTTCTAAACTACATCAGTATGGATTGTAGAGGTAGAAGTAGAGGTCATTGCCAATTTGTGTTAGTTTCCATTCCAACTGCGAATTTCTCGACATATTGCCTTTCAAAATATCAATTGTAATTTATTAGTAATAACTCTTGTTCACAGTATTATAACTTTACTTTATTAAACACACAATCCAAGTATCGACATACTCTACTTGAATGAAAAATGAATAGCTCAAATTACACACTTGGCGATTGTAAAATAGTTATTTCTCCTCCTCCAACTAAAAAATCTCCTCGTTTGAAAGAAAGGAAATGGAATTCACTCCACAATCTACCCACCACTAAGGTATGTTGTAACCTTTACCAGGGACCACCTCATGAATTATTCTTCAGCAAAACTGTTCTTGACAGTATAAAGTTATAGTAAATTATTTAGACATAACTTTTATAATAAGCTATATACAAAATAACATGATTTCAAGAGGAGTATCATAATGCTTTTTAATTTCACGGGTTTCAAGATTTGTCACTATTCATAAAAAAAGGGCTTCAACGCACATATGAGCCAATTATTTTTCAAAATGTGTGCATGATTACAGGTTTATAATCACAGAGAATCCCCTGCTTTTAACTTGGGTTTTGTTCATATTTTCAATTGGTTTTACTTCTGTTATTTGAAATAGTTCATTTAATCAATAATTTTGACTATAAATTGTATTAATGTCTTCAGTTTATCATTAGAGTAATCAGACTATTGGTGGCTTGTCATACCAAACTTTCACCAATAGCAATGGTATATAATAAAATAATAATGAAGATGAGTTGTAGATTTTTTTTATTGCTGATGATGCCCACATGAGTCAGAGACTTGTGCGTGGGTAATGAGGTGGATGATAACATGTTATGTATTAGATGCATTACCGTATAATTTTACTCAATATGTAACTGATACGGGTAGTTTTAGAAAATCTATGACCTATTATCACTCTTGACTTAACTTTTGGTAACAAAGCAGTATAATGGTTTGCAACAAAAAAAATGTAAAAATGATTATTTATGTCTCGTATCCAGAACAGGGAATTCTTCATATTATTCTTTTGATGATTTAAATCAGCGTTTCTGTAATTTAACTTACTTTTGTTAATTTTTCTGAGGCTGAGACTCCATAGAATCTTACATTTCATCCTGAAATATTGGTGGATTATGTACCTAATTTATTCATTTGAAAATTTTTTGTTCTAGGAAAATGAATTTGGAGTTGCCCCAAGGCAGCGTTCAGCAACGGTATCAGAAGGCACCAAGGTTAATGAAAAGGCCCTACCGACTGTATTCAAATGGGAAGGGGGTGGAAAAAATGTCTTGATCAGTGGTACATTTTCCAACTGGAAAACCATCCCAATGGTGAAAAGGTAAGAAAACAATAATTCACTCCATAGAAATACTAATAAGTTTTTACCCTCCCTAAACCATAAATCTAAACATAGTTAAAATGTCAAAATTCAGCAGGATAGATTGGGAATATATTATACCTCATTCAGCAGTTAAAATTTCCGGTGTTCTACAATAAGTAGAGAAATAACAGTTTGAATATATTTTATCAAATTATGGGACCGAAATGAAGAGGCACTTGATATAATTTTATGTACAAAACTGATTTTATTGAGTTCTTTACGGGTTATCTATTTCAGTGTTTTGAATTTATAACAAAACGGCTAAAAAAAGTGACTCATTCAAAGTTATCAGTGGTAATTCACTATATATATTTGTGTTCTCCTTTTGTTTGAAGATATAGAAACCAAACTTCGCAATAAACAAACAATTTTTTTATTAGTGCTGAAAGGAGATTGTACATACACACGTATTAATTATTAAATGTATGGTGTTTCTTTTTCAGTCATGGCGATTTCGTCACAATTATCGATCTCCCAGAAGGGGAGCACCAATATAAGTTTTTCGTAGATGGAGAATGGAAGCATGATCCCACAGTGGTAAGTTTATAAGTAGCTTTCTATTACAATAATCTCAGGTAATTGAAGTTTCGTAACAGGCGTCACAGACAATAAAAGAAATATAACTAATTGGAGTTGGAAACATTGCAATTGTATCAAATTTACTTTTTCCTTGCTGGTGAAGCCTACATAAATCTGAGACTTGTGCGTGGGTAGTGAGGCGAAACACTAATAAAAATAAATGTTAAAAATGTAATTGATCATCTTTTTTTTAGCTATATTATATATGGCAAACTCAGCAGAATATTATGGTTCAAAATACTGTAATAATAACTTTTTAGAATTACTCTGTAGATTAGATTTCTTTCTCCATGTAAATTTTCGAATTTTGTAGCCAGTGATTTTAAAACAATAACTTTACATAGACTGAGATGGGAGATGAGAAATCATTTCTACGTCCTATATCGTATTATGTGAATGAGGGTGGACCTAATAAAAAATTAATTCACTAGGTTATCAATTTCAATGTGCCATTAGATTGACTTCTCGCATCCAAATATACAAGGAGGCTTTTTGCAATAAGAGAGAATTGTTCCTCTTCAATTTATTTTATAATCAGAGAGTGTTATTACATTTTTAACAAAAACCCAAAAATAGCAACGTTTGGATTCTTTGGATTCGTTTGGTTACGTTTTGGACATCTATTATAAGGATGGTTTACTGTGTGTGTGATGAGTACCTTAAATTTAGCATACTTTTGAAGTATAATCAAGAAGATGATCTTTTTCAGCTCATCTTAATTCTTTTTATCTAATCATTGCTGCTTCATGTTCCATTATTTATTACAATATTCTGTAAGTGATTAATCACTTGCTATCAGTCAATGCAAGTTAATAAAATCAGCTGCGATTGTAGATCATCTTTTAACTGAAATACCAGAGATGTACTCTTTGTTCATTTCAAAAAATCCATTTCCAGAGAATCATTGATAACGGAATTGGCTCAAAAAATAATCTTGTGACAGTCAAAAAGAGTGATTTTGAAGTTTTCCAAGCACTAGCCATGGACAGTGAAAGTATATCCTCCAACCAACAAAGTAAGTTTGAAATAACTTTGAATAAGCATGCTCTTTTCACAAGTAAATTATGTAAATTGAATCTATTGGTAGTGGCTATTACTTTCGAATAAGATTCCAGATTCTTGTCGAATCATTAAAATAGCTTGCATTCAAATTACGCATTTCATAGTTGATATTTGGTACAGTATATTTACTCATTACATCTCACACCGTAGATTGTGGTGTTTGAAACAGGAGGTAAATGCAACTTTTTGAGAAGAGATCGGTCGACAGCCTAATGGAAGATCTGAACGCTACGTTTTGTCATTTGTTTTCTAGTCGGGTGAACATTACCCTACTCCCTAACCGCTTTCGATGTAGAGTCTTGTTTACTCGGCAAACAACAAAGCATAGCACCAAAAACATAGTCTAGAATCCCCTTGAAACATAGAAGTTAGCGAGGATGTGAACTTTATATTATATGCAAATTGAATAGTAGAGTGAATTTAGAAGTACCGTCTTTTGAGGCTGATTTGGTTCAGTCTCAAGAAGAGTATAAGATAGATAGAATGATATGTTTGAGTAATAATGTGTGTGAAATGATGGGTGAATCTTTTGGAGACTGGCTGTAGTGAATTTTGTAGGATTGATTTCTGTGTACTGGCTCGAGGTTTAAAATCTATTTATTTTGTGCTGTTGTTAACGACTTTATTTACAATTCGAAATTTGCCATTCAACTTCTACTTGTCTTAATACTATTTGTTGATTACTTCATGAGTATTGTAAGAATGAGCTTGAAATGACTTCCAGTATGGCAGCGCCTTATTTGCAGAGGGCTTGTAAAATTCATTCAAGCCAAAGTTCATTGCCTCTTGCCTTATCTCAAGCAAGCACTTTTTTCTCTATCTCTTTTACTCTCATTTGTTGAATGGGCTTCTGGTATTTTCAAACATTTCCAAGATAACAGTTTATCTGTCTAAATATAAAGGTTTGGAGCTTTCTGTAAACAGTCCAAGCTATGTAAAGGGCTGTCCTTGTGAGTTTAAATTTCGCAGGACTTGTGATAAGTATATATGATAATTCTTTCTTTAGTGGCAGTATACACAGGGCTATTTTTGATTTCGCTTGTGCCATAACAGACATTGTGCTTTGTCAGTGCTTAGTTTATTATTTAGTGTATTAGCCAGTTATTAGGCATTTCTTATCTTATTGGGGTTCTCTTATCCATCCTGATCAGATAACTGATAATTACTGATGTGTGTCTTTTTTGAGTAAGTTGTGTTCATAGTCAGTGCTAATTTCATGTTTTGCCAGCATTATGTTAGTGATAGAACTCATTACAGTATATTTTCTTAAAAGGTTAACATAACATTCATTTTGTACTTTTCCAGCTGAATATTCCCAAGATATGCCACAAAGTAGGCCATGGGAAAAACCATCAGGCCCTCCTATACTGCCTCCACACCTACTGCAAGTCATCCTGAACAAAGATACACCTCTATCTGTAAGTAATCCAATTTTTATAATTGCCTCAGAATTATTCCTGTTGTATGCTTTTTGACCGAATGGAGTGAGGTCTATCCTTCAGATGATTGGAATTCTCTGTCTCACGATTACAGACGAACGCCTAGACCAATTGTTATAATTTTTTAAAAGAATGTTCCTTATTCCTAGGCACAGTGATGTATATATTTTATTTTTTCGGCTTGGGGATCTGTGATGGGTCCACATTTATTTTATACCTGTAGTGTACAGGGCAACAGGCTGATGGGTTGTGGGAGAGTACAGCTATTGTTCCTAGATCTATGAATGCCCATTGTTGATGACTAGTATGAGAACTGGACCCAAAGGCGATTTGCCATCTGAAGAGAGCACGATTTGGAGTAATATGGAGTAATGTGACAATATCTCAATAAAGTGACAATGCTTGAGAGTTGATTCTCTATTAGTGAAGATTGTAAGCGATTCATGATTTGCTTTCAAATCAACAAAGAAGTGCCGAGATGTGGGTATTGAATATATGCAGATTATTTTGTTCTTATATACCCTACTTCAGGAATTTACAGAGAGTTTTCTTGTAACTGAATTGGAACAAAATATGAAAGATTTTAAGTCAAATACAATTTTAATATTGATGTTAATATTGCCTATTAGATTACCTATTTCCTATAGATTCAGTTACCTCACGGGCAGTAACTCCTCCTCCCCCCCCCCCCCCCCCGCTACTTCAATAATATACTATCTTTAGTACATTTTGGAATTCTCCAAAATTGAATTATTTTGTTTACCCAGATCTACACAGATTAGTGAGATATTTCACAATATCCTAGACATGAGCCTAGAATCTCTTGAAATACGATTTTAGAGGGACTACTTATCAAAATTTCCATACCCCCCAGGGCAAACCAAATCGCTGTGCTAATGGACGAAGCTTTTCTTTTTTGTAAACTATTCTTAGAGACTATTTTTCTTCTCCTATCTATCCATTCCATAGAACCTGAAAGGACATTGAAATACTTACAAGTTCCATTGATTACACAACAGTTTTTGTTTCACAACTCCACAAAATATCTACTCCAAAATGTGCACTCTATAGTCAACACCAACAAGGAAGGCTCAAAATCAACAAATTGGTCAAACTTTCAAACTATTATAAAACAATAGAAAAAGGATGAAGGAAGGGATATTTCCATCTTTACAAACAATAGGACAACCCTTTCCGATCCCATCAACTTGTTGCTTCCTCAACCTTCAGGTAGAAAATAAATGTGGACCCACCACAGATCCCGAAGCCATTTTTTCAAATTCAATATTGTGGCCAAATTTTTTTTAAATCGGTCTAAACGCTGACTGTTATAATGATGATATTATTTTGATTATCAGTGGAATATTATTCCATTTTTGCAAGACTCAATACCAGGAATTTCATGAAAAACTTCAGCTATCTACAGCCCACCCAGATTCATACAATTCATAATTTTCTTGGTCCTATAATTTTAATGACTACATATTACTATTTTTTTAAAATGTTTTTATTCATTTCTATTATAATATATACTATTTTAGTACGTTGTTTACCAGACTATAAAAACCAACTTTCTCAATTATGGATATTTTTCAATTTTGTTGATATTCTCAGTCTTTTTAGGCAGAACTCGAGGTCGCTGAAAACGAATCTGCAATCAAAAAATGTCTATCTTTATCTATGTTGAAATAAAATTTCGAAGATTTAAACCGCACATGCATTCTGTGTGCATCAGGCTTTAATGTCTGGACTATAATAAAAAATATATATATTGAAATTGTAAAGTTTGCTTAGAAAATGACAAAATACAGGTTTAGATTGTTTGAACGTCTGTTGCTTGTTATAGAATACATAATGGCTCACCCGCTATTGCATTCTTATTATTTATCATGCTGAATAATGACGTTTGTTTTTTGCAAGTGGGCAATTATTTTTTGTTTTCTTTACAGTGTGAACCGACTCTTCTACCTGAACCAAATCATGTTATGCTGAACCACCTTTATGCACTGTCAATCAAAGATGGCGTAATGGTATTGAGTGCTACTCACCGATATAGAAAAAAATATGTCACCACTCTGCTCTACAAACCAATTTGATAGTTTTCTTTTGTGTAAATTGCTGGTTTCACTGTATATTTTGATAGCTACAGGATTGGCCGAATCTAAACAATGATTGGTGTATAGATAAGTTTTGGAGTGATTCGATATTAGAGCCTAGAGCTGTGAAATCAAACACATGCTGTAGAATTGGTGTAGACACATTAGAGAAGCAAGCGATAAGTGCGTCAAGGCTCATTGATCAAACTTTGTTCATTCTTGGATATATTATCGAAGCTTCACTGTGCAAGCACCCTACAGTTGTTGTAAGACAAAAAGGCTCTAACAATATTCAAGAATCATATCATTTTTTCTTGAGTAATGCTGTAATAATATACAGAGCATTATTCAAGAAGAAAAAATGATAACTACATATGTCAAGTTATGATACTTATGATACTTACAGTCCACTAACTTTCTGGAATAAACTTTTGACGTGAATGTATTAGGTTCAACTGAACTATAAAATATTTTAGTTCTACATTATCTAATACTTGAATTGTTTTATTTATCGATTGACAAATGCAATTTTTAATTGGACTGTATGTAGTCTTCATATTACGGTCAAAATACCTGTAAACTACTGCATGTTATTGCTATCATTCTGATGAACATGATTCTCTTAGTTTAAGCCCTGGCTCTGTTAAAAAATATGATTTCTAGAAGGATTACTCTTAACATTATACATTAACATTAATGTTAGCAAATTAATTAATTCATTTTATTTTTAATCAAATCTGCTTACAAAAAGTACCGTAGCTTGAATATATTCAAATATATTTCTCATAATACAGTAACTGGATATCTTTTATTACCATACCGGTACCACTAATTATATATGAATTAATTAGTTTTAAAAAGTGAGGAACTTCCTAGGTTCTGCATTCATAATTTTTGTAGGATTTTACTATTTGTGTTATATCTAGATTAAGTAATATTAAGGACATTTTGTTATTCGTTATATTATGATAATAGTATTATGAATTTATTAATAAATGTTGTTTGTTCAGATTTTATTTCACTTGCGTACTCCAATTGAATCATGTTTGCATTCCAGTTTTCCACAGTTCGAATAGTTATTATCAAGGTCTTCATTTCAATTTCTAAATGGTCGTTTTTAATGGATAAATAATGAAAAGCATAAGCATAGATTGCAAAAAATAATTTCAATGAGGAAACCAGCTAACTTGATGAGCCAAAGGAATAACCGATCCTTAATAAAGCACTTGTCCAACCACTTTATAATAAAATTGAAAATGATGGACATGGAAACTATTATCTATAATATAATTATAACAATGGAAAACAGGCACAGCTTTTCTTTTAACCAAGTCAGCAATTTGGAACATACCTCAATTATCTACAGTCTACAAATTTCATATTCCAAAAAAATATTTTAAAAGTTTATACAAATCATAACAATAAGCAATAATAACCAAGCTACTAATCATGAGGATATCACAATAAATTTTCTGCATGTAAAAACTTTGGTATAATAAATTGATATTCAACAATAATTATAGTACAGTATATACTTGTTCGCTGACTTGAAAGAACAAGTTCAAGTATCTTTAGTCCTTAATGGCATTTAGTATCTTATAAGTTCATTAGAATGCACACTTTGTTCATTAGAATCATAAAAATTGTATTGTTACATCACTGGTACATCATAGAAGTAGGCAGCCAGAGGATATCGGATCATGAACGCAATACAGCTACATGAAACCTGAAATAGAAGCAATTTTTTAGAAGTCGCAAAAGGTGTGAGAATTTTAGTGCTCAAAGAATTAAATACCAAATTTAAAAAAATAGAAATGTAATATAAATTATTGCAAATTTCACGCCTAGATTTACATCTGGTAACATAGTCTGGATGACACTGAGAATAAAATCTCAAATGAATTGCTTTTATTCAACTCTCTATTTCTAGTCGTCTAGATTGGCATTAGCGTATTACTACTTATACAAAAACAGCTAAAGTGCCCGAGAAAGTTCTTCCTACACGGAGTCGGGGAAGCGAACTTCCACCACTACACATGCTCTGTATTGTAGACACGTGGATGGGAAGAAGAGAGGAGTCTGACCTGCGCACAGCTGAATGCACAATGACACTTTCTCTGTCATCCTTGCGATGAACAGAACGACTCTCAGCTCATAAAGCCAGCCTGTTAGCAAGACATGGTGGCGAGCGCTGAGAATAAGAGAGAGAGAGAGAGTCCAGCGTAGGGGAGTAAATGCTGCTATGTGGTGGGAGTGAATTGTAAGGGATAGAGCATCGGACCTCTCTCTCTCTCTGTCATCTTGGGCTGTGATGGAAGTATTTTCTCGGGGACTTTTTGCACCTTTCTCATTATGATTTTATGCTGATGGCCTCACGGTTCCTTTCAACATGGTACAAAGTCTGAAGTTTGTGCTGGTTACTCAAGGTACCTCTCTCTCTACTAGGTCAAAGGGGTTATTTAATCTAAATTGAATTCCACGCTTCAAACAGTATTGCTTAAACCATGCGATTCATCTACAATGTGTAGAAGATCAAATCTTAAGGTTAAGTTTCTTTAGTAGGTTGATGCTTGAACCTCATGTCTTTCAAGACATGACAGTTTCTTAGCAAACATGAAATTATTATGAGAGGCTACTGTCTCAAAAGAGGTTTGTAGTAATGAGGAAAGTCCAAGCTTTTATTGGGTATATAATATTTCACATTTTTCTGCTGATGATGCTCACATGAGTTTAAGACTTGTGCGTGGGTGATGATGTAATGGATAGTGACCTACAGTTTTCGGTGGGCTCCACCAGGTGATTGATGATAAAGCAGTAATGTAATCAATTATTATTGTGTCTATATCTCCTTAATAGGACAAGTCTCAGACTTGATAAAGCAGTAATGTAATCAATTATTATTGTGTCTATATCTCCTTAATAGGACAAGTCTCAGACTTTGTGAGCATCCTCCATTTGAAAAAATGAGCTGTAATAAACAATATTTCTGTTGTATTATAAAAAAACAATATAGGTAATGAATTGTTGATAATGCTATGTGAAGGTTTTATTGATAACAATGCTAAATTAAATTATTAGCTAAAACATACCTGAACAAGGAGAAGTGCCATAGTCAACTTGTCCTCATGCATGGGTCCACACCAAATAAGAATTAAATTTATCAGTGTCATATTATTCACTTGAGCTATTTTGGAATTATCATCTTGTTTGTCGATCAGGCCGAACAGAGAGAATATTTTTAGAATAAATCGACTTGAAAACGGCATACTTTCAGTTGATAATTGGAACCTGCTTGCTTCCAACAGTCCAGCCTTATTCAATCTGAAAAGACAAAATTAAAAACATAAAAAAATTATGCACAAAGATAGTACCTATAAAATTTGAAGAATTGAAAAAGCGATCATAGAGTATTTATTATTCATCACAAATACAAAATAAAAAACAGATATCAAATTGATAAACAAATTTAAAACAACTGCTGTCATTATAATTTGACTGCAGCCTTTGATACTGTGTGAAAATCAGCAGTCTTGATAAAATTTTTAAATGCACTCTTATAAAATTATTTGATAGTCTTTTTTCAAACAGATGCTTCAGAGTGCTCTTCGAAAAGCAAATTAGGAAGAAAATAGTGCTGTACATTGAGGTAAACCAGGGATCAGTTCTGTCAACAGTTCTATTTAATATCTACACATAAGACATCCATCCACCAAAGGCATGTATGCAGATGTGCTCAAGAAAAGGAAAAAATAAAAAGGATAAGAAAATAAAGGAGAGTCTTCAAAGTTGCTCACAAGCAAGAAAGATGAGACAGCAATGCAAACCAACAATTAAATTTCTGTTGCAAATACTGTAAGCTTTAGGACTTTATCTGTTAATAGTATCAGTTCCAAAAGGTGTTTCTCAACTCTGTGGCATGGCTGAGGACTACCGCATGGCAGAAAACAGACTCGTGTTCGATTCAATAGTCAACAGAAAGTTGACTCTGTGACACTCAGATATCACCCTAGAACCTCAAAAATTTGTTCAGAGGTCTTCGGAATCTGGTGATTTCAGGGTTTTTCAACTACGAACAATGTATGAAATTTTTCTTGTAAATTTCATTTTTCTTTAGCCCTTTGTGTCGGTGGCGTAACTATGGGATGGAATAGATGCACAAAAGATGTTTGGAATCGCTATAGATGTGGTTTTAGAGAAATTATTTTTCAAAAAGTTTCCTGTGGAGCACCCCTTCGAGCCACCTTTAGAAAGAAATTTTCACTACTGTACAGTAGCCCAATATCAAAGTGGGAGTTTCAAGTAGGCCTGCTTCAAATTTATTTTACAGTGAGGGACGGATCTCCAATTGACAGAAACAAAAGAACTAGATAACATTTTTTTGACCGATAGCATAAATTTTATTCTAGTAAAGTTCATATTCAAAACATTACATTGTGATATTCCCATTTGATGTTTATGTTAGATGCAACATTAAAGTATGGGTTAAGCTTAAATTTTTCACTACATTAGATATTTATTGTATTTACACTTACGTTGTATTTACACTTACTATTAGTTTTACTTTGTATTTGGCAGTATAGGACGTGGTAAAGGCATTTCATCAAGAATCAGGGAGTATCTACAGTATAATCTTCTATATATATAAAAATGAATGTCTGTATGTATGTATGTATGCATGTATGTATGTATGTATGTATGTATTTTCCCTATAGACTTCAAAACTACTTGACAGATCGGCACGAAACTTTGGGAACATGTTGGGTGAATATTGGGGATGGTTTCTGACCATAAATTTTAATAGGGGGGCTAATAATAACTATTAATTAATCCATTTTACAGACCTAACTTACTGAACTTGCCGGGCAAACAGCTGATAGAAGTCAACAGTTTTTAATCATATGGCAGGCCCCTTAGCGGCGTTATTTACGCTGTCTGGAACGCAGACTTTGCATGTAGGCTACCGTTCAGTCGGAGCCTTTCAGTATGTAGGAAACATATGACTGGGTATGATAAGTAAATTAGTAAATTCGTATGGCTTGTGGGGAGACCCTTACGGGTATGATGAAATGTAATTATGCCGGGTTGATGACATCTGTTAACCAATGGAGCTAGAAATTTGAAATGTAGTCTCAGTAGGAGGTGGCGAATAATAAAATCAAAAACCTAGCTTCTACTCTAATAGTCGTAGGAGGTTTAAATTTGAAATGTTCATTGAGAGGTGGTGAGTAAGGTCTTACTGTGTAAGAAAACAACGAAGGAGGCCTCTCTGATCAGTTGGAAGAACCCTAGGACTAACTTCTTCCCTAATAGTCCTAGAAGGTTGAAATTTGAAATGTAACTTCAGTGGGAGGTGGCAAATAATAAAATCAAGAAATTTTTATGAGAACGCAGCAACGCGCGTCGGGCCAGCTAGTATTATATAATTAGAGGTAATAGGTGAGCAATTGAAATATTGTTAAACTAAAACGAATTTTGTTAAGTGTTTTAAGCAAGAAAGATTTTCAACAGTTGAAAGTTGGTTTTATTTCAATTGAAATAAAAATAAAGATTCACAATTTTAGGCCTTATTTTCAAACACCCCCTCCTTCCCACCAATGATTCCCCCACGTGTTTCCTCCCCCCTCCCAAAAAAATCTGCTGCTGGATTTGCCCATGCTTGAAATACAGTTACTTCAGACTTACCTTGGCATTCGATGTCTCGGACATGGTACAAAATGGAATAGCTGTGGCACAGAGTAGACGAAATTAAATATTTGAGGCACAAAGAATAGCATCATAGTTTTACTAAAATGACCCAAAATACCGACGGCAGCAAACGTCATTCCAGCAAAGTAGCAGAATGTATCACCCACAAACACCTTTGACGGATACCTGTAGGCAAATAATTTTAATTTGAGGAGTACACTCCAATATGGGCTGAATTATACCAAATTATAAGTCTGGTCTCGAGTTCTTTTCTCTCAAGCACACATTGAAAAATAATACAGCAATTAATAACCCATATACCTTGTTATCAATTTAATGACAAGACAAATTAGAAACTGATAATTTTGAAAAATGGAGGAGTTACAAGAAATACAAGCAAACAAATTGACTATTGAAGTTGCATTGTGTGCTTTATTTTCATTCTAGTTTTTTCCCCTAAAAACAACTAGTTTGAAATTATTAGCAATAACTATTGTTATTGTAGATAATAACAGTTATTGCTTCAAATAAGATGTTACTAACTTACTGCAATTTACAGAGCAGCGATAAAACGCTGAACAGTTAGGTAAAAAAAGTCCTACGGAAGTAGAGAAAGATTCTTACCAATTATGTTTAAGAAGAGCAGCTGTGGCTGCAATAAATGGCAACATCAGGTACAACGAAAATTGATGAGTCTTATACAGAGGACCAGCCAGTTCAATAAAGTTGAATACGGTAACGGAGCAAGCTATAACAAGTGCCTGACCTGCTTCTAAACCATTGACACCGGCCAAAATGTTGATCGCATTTGTACAGAATACTGCCGTAAGCAGCATATACAAGTAGTAGAACATGCCTGCAAAAAAAAAAACAATTTAAATTAATTAATCTGGCAAAAGAGTGCATTTGGTAACCGACCAGCAGATACGTTTAGATATACAATAGAGCGTCGATACTGCGGACTTTTTTAATTGAATTGGAATTTATTTCATCAACATTTGAAATTTACAAAATACATAACACATTTCCAGGATAGACAGTGAATTACAAAATACATAGTGAAAAGATATGTTATAATAAAAAATATCCCTATTATATAATATATAGATTTGAAATTCAATTGAATTTTTTTTTCAATTTTCATTGCATCAAAAGACATAACAAAATGGTCCCGCTAAACCTGAAAAGGTTTTACAGCAGGTGCCTATAATAAAATAAAACACAATAATAAAATGAATGCTTACAATGAATTAAATAATAAAAAGAACTAAAAGAAAACGTTTTACAAGTTTCAAAATGAACTTTAAGGTAAATGGAAGGGGAGTAATTGGGGTTGGAAATTGTTGAAAGGAAAAGGTTAGGGGGGAGAAAAAAGAATAAAGATAATGGCCTACTATAAATTGAAAGTTAAAATTAAAAATAAAAGAATATGCTATAAAATGAAAGATAATACTAAATATAAAAACTACAATAATTGAATGAAAATGCTGTAATAGATTACGGTATTTATATATAGTTTGGTCGCTCTAGTGTGGCGGCGGTGTACTATATTATTTCAAAACTAATAAATGTTTATCTTCACCAGCAATCGGTGGATTTATTTTTATTTATATTTTCAAACTATCCATTATTGAAATAATATGAGCCCACAGACCTATTTGGTCTGTATTGTGAGTCAAAAAGTCCAGTACATTGACATAAATTTATGCTACTTTTTTATTAATATATATTTTTTATATTCAAATTCAAACATAGGCGTTCTCCAATATTCCAGTTTAGTTTCTTCTTTCAAACTATGGGAAGTGGTTTGCTGACAAACATTCCATCACAGCAAACATGCAAAATAACTTGCAAAAGTGTTGTCTATTCATTTAATTAATGAAAAATATATTAATGGTAGGGTTCTCCTGAAAAAATCCAGCTATCCGAATTTATTATCTGAATGGGGTCCGATCCCAATTGATGCGGATGGTTGGAGTTCTATTGTACTTACAATCATTAGTAACCAACACCATCTGGGAACAGGTTTTTATAGGAGCACATATTTGCAGGTGGCGTTTTCAATTCCTAAGGATTAATAAATTGATTTGTTAGGTTAGGTTAGGTATTGAATAGAATTTCAATTTAACTATTTTTAGGCCAAGTTACGCTTATTTAGAATGTTTAATTAAATTGTTGATATCTAATAATTTCACATGAACTTCTTTATCTCACTTCGATCTAAGGTCTTCCAAAAGTGAGTGATAATAACTTGACGTTGTCAATTCCTAAGGATTAATAAATTGATAGGTTAGGTTAGGTATTGAATAGAAATTGAATTTAATTCCTTTTAGGCCAAGTTATGGTTACTTAGAATGTTTAATTAAATTATTGCTATGTAAAAATTTCACATGAACTTCTTTATCTCACTTCGATCTAAGGTCTTCCAAAAGTGAGTGATAATAACTAAGACTGCAGCACACTGAAATAATAATCAAGTACCCACCTAAATTTACTGAAGCGGCTCCCAGCCAGGCCCGAGCTGGTATGGGCACCATAATAATGGTGGAATTGAAGTTGACGAAGTAAACCATAAGAATAGGAAGGGAAGCGACAGAAGGGAAGAGCAGCTTGTAGCGCCATGCCAGATCGAGAACGTCATCAGCAAAGCCCAGCAACAGCATGCAACAGATTGAGAGCAGGGCAGCAATCAACTCCACAAACTGCAACATAAATTATAAAATATTGTTAAAGGTTCTAACACTAAAATAAAGCTGACAACAAAATAGCACACAAAACCTTATCAACACAATTAACTAACATCAGTCACTAATAAGTAATTATCACCCAAGAGATCAATAAAACAAACAGTTCAATCAGTTTTAACCAGCAAAGAATACTTCAATAGCAATATTAATTATTGTCCAAGACTAATAAATCAATATTTATTACCCACAAAATATATTATTAAAACGATATTTTCAACCTAGGCTATATCCAACTAATTTGTTATTTCAAGAATTTAATTTAATGACTAAGACAACTTTACTTGAAAAGTTTAGCAAAATATATTATTAAGTATAAAAAAAATGTTCAATAATTAATAGAACTCAATACAATTTTAGACCACATATAACCTATAAATACGAAGTTTATCAAACGAAATTGAGTGTAGTTAGAAGGCAGTTAATTTATATATGCAAGTTTATAAATATATTGCCTTTCAATCTGGAAAATAAAATTAGTAATAAAACAGTTAATGACTGGATAGCGGACAACTATTTCCTTTCAATAGAAAATATAATTTAAGGATAAAAGTAATTTCTGAAAACACAGCTTTTTCATAATTTTAACCCCAGGAATGATACAATATTGAAGATTATTTATTTTTTCAACCGCAACGGTCACCAGCGGGCAAAGCTTTCTTTTTGCTGGTGATGCCATACATGCATAAAGAGATATTTATGTTTCTGTATTATTTATACTGTTAGTTTGTATTTATGATTTATGATTGTTATGTATTTTATTTCTTTCATTATTTCACGATTATGATTGTTTAAATTTTCATGGCGAATTAATAAATAAATCAATAATATCAATAATTTGATTAAATTGAAATAATAATTAACTCTTGTCAACCAAACTAAGAGCTTTAATCAAATCAAAATTCGTGTACATCACATAACAGAATAGGCCTACTGAAATAAGGCTAATAGCATGTAAACTGTTTATTATTATAGCTTGTCTCCATAGAGACCGATTGGTCATGTGATATTTATCATATCAGGTACATCAAAGTGAGACGCTTGAGCTGGTTAGGTCATGTAGAAAGAATGAACGATTCAAGAGCCGTTAAAAGAGTTTTCAGAGAAAACCCAGGTGGAAGAAGGCTGAAAGGACGTCTGGCTGGAGGATGTAGAAGATGATCTTCGGAAAATAGGTGTTGAGGGATGGAGACGTAAGGCTGCTGACAGAGAGGAGTGGAGATGCATTCTAGAGGAGGCCAAGGCCCTGAATGGGCTGTAGCGCCATGGAGTAAGTAAGTAATATCAGGTAGGCCGATCTATTACAATTAATGTCCAATAAACTCAATAATAAGCTATGCCGTTATAGTGTAGTAGAAATAGCTCAAAAAAGGCCTTGACCTCGAACAAATTGGAACACATATGATTCCAGGTGGAAATAATATACCTATCAACATACTCAAAGTGTAAATCCTGACTGCTGCTAGAAATGCGATTTTTTGGCCGCTATATTGAAAATGTTACGTACATTTCTCAGTATTTTTCTGAATACTTGCAAATTAATAGTCTTAGCGAAAACCGTATGTGGACTATTATTAAACTATATAAAAATATCTACAATTTAAGACTAAAACCAAGTTTCTATCTTCAACACTTCTGGAGATAGGGAATTTTCAAAATACTTGATTTTTTCACAAAAAAGTTTCCATTTTTTCATAGTTCGTGTCCAGTAGCAAGTAAATAATGGGTTTTATGCTCCAGTTCCACTAGACATAATTTAAACATGAGGTAAATACAGTAGCCAACTATAGAGACAAGAATCATTTCCTCAGCTTTATCAATCATAAGATACAAAATGTTAAAATTTTCTTGACATCTTAAGGAAAACCAATTGTGGACCAATAAATCAGTTTTATGGATTGAAATAATTGGAATAAATAATAACTCCTGCAAATGATATGTGATGAGTGACTTAACAGTGCATCATTATACAAGTTTGTGAAATTTCTGAAAATTTGATTTTGGACGCCATCTTGAGAAAGATGGAAAATGTTTGTGAAATTTCCAATGTGGTATCAAATTATAGTCCAGTGAAACTTGAAATGAAGAATGTCGAACTGCCACATATGAACTTGTTATCAGGAGATACAAATCAAGACTGACTCACTATCAGCAAGCGTCCCCATATTAATACAAAAACATTTTTCCTGTGCCATCGTTTATGTCTCACCTTTCTTTGTAGTAGCGAAGGTGATATTGTGGAAGATATCCATAATGTTGTCACAACCACATTTATAAATGCACAACTTCAACTCTTATTATTCGTTTATGTATAATTTGTTTACACAGTAAACTCCAGAACAGAGTAGAATAGTGTAGAGTTATCCAGATTCACATTTAATGAATGAGAGTGAGCAAGAGCGAGGAGACAGAGAGAAGCAACAAGCATCTTAACTGTTTACATAGCACAATGGTCGAGCCATTGTGTAAACATAAAAATCCAATGTAAACAAAGTCGCGAGGATTATGTTAACACATTGTAGGCGCTTGAAGGACGCTCTCCTTTTCATTTGAGTTTTGTAGCACAATATAAAATGTTGAAATACAGAATGACTGTAGAGTCGCGCCCAAGCTACAAAGAACTGTTCTAGAGTACCTTTTTTTCAACTTACTAAATCACAAAACAAGATAATGATTATAAACGTTTTATTTAGTCTATAATAAGTGCTGGAAATGTCCACCATCATTCTCAATGCATGACTCATCACGTCTTCTTAAATTGGATGCAACCGTTTTCAGTGAAGCAGCAGTGATTTTTGATATGCAGTTCTCAAGAATTTTTCAGTTCATCTGATTTGGGGACATTCAGCACATGCCAGAGACATCTTCTTGCTTCAAAAAAAGGTGCTTCATGTGTTTGGTCTCTTTGTCACGATGGCTGATAAAGAAGAGTTATTACAGTGTTGACGATTTTTTTTGGTGATAGCTTTGCTGATCTGTGGCGCTGTTGCCATCTGATCTAAGATTTAAATTATTTAGTGACCATAGTATGTATCGTATTTAACGTTTCTAGAAGTGAAACTTGACACGATCTATCCCGGAAGGTCTGGTCAACGATCAAGATTTGAATATTGGTTGTTTGAATACACTTTGTTTTTTTCAAAAAGTACCACAAAAAATATGGAGGGGGACGGGGGAAGACTCATGTACTTGCATTGCTCTAGCGATATTGTATCTCGGACTAAACAAACTGGTGAATGGTCTATAGCAAAGCTCTACGAGCATACAAGTACTGTAACAATCAATTTCCCTACCCGCAATATCTTTTGCTTGCAACTCCAAATGCCATTCCTGTAGAAAAAATTGAGATGCACGACTTATCAGTCACTCTGTAACGGATGCATCAAACGGCAAGTTATTATTTCTTCCGTTTTTAATTTAATTTACTATAATTTTAATCAAAACTTCAATGTAACCTATGCTTACAAATATTTGGACTCTTGTAAAAATTTAGTAATAGAGACAGTTTTAGGCTAAGACCCTGTTCTTTCTTGACTGTATCGATAGATAAATAATCTTTAAAAATATGATAGTCAGACAAACCATTGGATTGTCAAGACTTAAATTGAATATGGCTTGATCATGCAGCGAATACATAAATAAAACTACATGAAATCATTCACAGCACTGTTGTGGGATTCGGGAGTCTATCTTTTCCAAAGTTACATATCATTGGTGGGCAAACCAAATGAACTCAATTAGTTGCAATCTTGAACATCACAAATCACTTGTGATCACATTATATTCTATTAAAATATCCAGTAAAAACGTAATAATAGGCTCTAGATATAATACTAGTTGTTAATCCATCTTTATTTCCATAGGATAAATAGTCAATTAACATGAAATAATTTCATTTCTATTTTTTGTAGAATTCATATTTTTGCGTGACAGCCGCTTTGCGCTGCAGTGACACTCCAGACACAATTTTTGTGTTTGTAGTGTTCTGTTAGCTGGATGGTTTGTGCTAAGGGATCACTGTTCATTTTCATCTAGAATGAAAAGAAAATTTACAAACCTCATTATGTGGAAAATTGCCATCACTGATGAAAGCTCGCCCAAATGGCACAGGTATGAAGAAAAATAATGCCAACAAATAGATGCATCCAACGACTACTCCAAACGCTTCAGGACTGGAAAAAATACTCTATTATTATCGATTTTTCTCTCTGTTTTTCATTCAATTCAAATGAGGGGATATCCAAAATTATTTAGTGATCTAATTAACATCTATCAATTCACAACAAAAAAAATATTAAGCCTATTCAACTTAGGCGTAAGATCAATTCAAGAAAAATCAGTAATATCAAATATTTTACATTCAAAAATTCTTTCCACAAATAATGTACAGGAAATTAGTCTACCTCACTGTATAAAGCCCATAACATAGGGTTTTTATAATCAATTTTTTATAACTTGTTCATACAAAATTGAGCCAGATTTGCTTCTTCAATTTGCTTTTGCGTGCTTATTCGAGATAATAATTTAATGTAGGGTATTGTTTGGATATCACCAGGTAGGTTGTAAATTGTCGGTGCTGAATGGTAGACTGTACAAACAAGAGGCACATAATGTGAATGGAAATCGACAAATTCTAAATTAAATTATAGTTTTCATGCAGAATCTGCAGTTACAATTTCCCTAACAGGAGAGTTCTGGCGACGAGAACGAAGTTCTGAGTACGGTATGCTATCATTTCCAACACCTCTATTCCTTCACAACAAGTTGCCTTAATTGAACTCAGTTGCAACTGCTCAGCATAGGCTAATCTCCAGAAAGAAAAAATAGATCTTCACTAATTGTATCTAGTGATGTGGACCGGGTAAATACCCAATGGGTAGGTATTTCTAAATTGGGTATTTACCCCAGACCAGGGTAAATACCCAAAAACTAGGTATTTATAATTTTTATTGAATTTAAAGAAGATTGAGTTGTCTTTTTGCAATAACTATCCTGTAAGGATAGTAAAATGGTGATAAAATGTGTTTAGCAATTTTTCATATGGTCCCCACTAGCATTTTACTTTAGAGCATGATCGATATAAATACCCAGGTCCTGGGTATTTATGATTTTCTTCCTTCTTTGTTGGGATTTTATTGAAAATGACAAAAAGAGTTTAGAAAAGTAATAATTATTATTTAGAGAGAGGAAAATTTGACCTAGTATGTGTAAACTAACCAAAGGAAACAATAAAAACTCGGTCTGTAGGATGGTAAAATTCAATAATAATTTTGAAGAATTTTTGTTCAGGATCTTTTGGTTAATATTGAAATAAAGCATACTTAAACTCATACAAAACATAACTTTAACAAACATAAACTCTACGACACAAAGGTTCAATATTAAAATTAGACCAAAAGACAGAAGCAATTTTTAAAAATAGTTTTATCCCGATTGGAGCAAAGAGGCAACACTGAATACCTGCTTATTTAACTACATTAGAAAATTTTATTACTTTTTTAATATTATCCCTACATGTCAGTTAGGCCTACTTGCAATCCATTTTCTAAAATAAAAAGCATAGCATAATTTAATAGTAAGGAGTATGTAGAAGTACAGTAGAAGTATGTTCACTATTTTTCTAATGTGGTGCTGTCTTGATTTCATATCATAAGGAATTTTTAGTTTTGGACATTCCAGGGTTGCATCACTGCACACCTGCCTACCTCCTACAAGTCTTTTGTTATGAGTCACAGTCTCACCAGCAGAATTACTTTTATTTACCTAGTTTCTTCTCTTTATGCAGATTTTAGACACGAAAAAAATCCTGTTTATTTACTAACTATGGGTAATATTTAAAAATAATATCAATATATCATACAATAATGAATAAAAGACGAAATTGTCACAACCACATTTATTAAAACTTCAAGAAACTAGTTTCGGTTGTTACACCATTATCAATCTCAGACTAAAAGATTTTAGTCTGATTGAGATTGATAATGGTGTAACAACCGAAACTAGTTTCTCTAAGTTTTAATAAATGTGGTTGTGACAATTTCGTCTTTTATTCATTATAGATACCTTCCACAATATCACCTTCGCCACTACAAAGAAAGATATCATACAATGATAATAATAACATATTCAGGGCTTAACATCAATTAATCATGCTCGATTTCATAAATACCCAGGTATTTACCCCGAGTTTTAAATACGGTGCCTGGGTATTTTACATCACTAATTGTATCATATCATAGTCGATGTAACGTAGACTGATGACGTGGGTGATATAAATTACAGAAGCCAGGGGTGCCCACAGGGGGGGGGGGGGGCTATGACGCAGACTGCGTCATTGAAATTCTTGGGGGGGGGGGGGGTTCCAAAAAACGTTTGGGGGGGGGCGAAAAGTTGATTGAAACCGTGTTTAACGTGACAACATTCAAAAATATACTACGAAGTCACCAGATAGAATGTCAATTAATGAAAATATATTTATAATTATTATTATACAACAATTGAATATGAATTAGCTAAAATAGTTATGTTTAGGATTTGTGCAGGAAGTTATTATTCAAACTTAGCAAGACGCTAAGCGAGTGCTCTGAAAGTGGTTTATACAACTTTACTCTCCTTAACAGTTACTAGTTAATCAGCAGAAAGAGCAATAAGTCGATTTAAAATTATCAAAAACAGACTCAGATCATCTATGGGAGACTCATGGTTGTCCAATCTAATGGTTCTAGCTGCAGAAAAAGATGTACTTGAGTCTATTTCTAACAAATAAATAATTGAAAGGTTTTCTGTTTCCTCATCCCAAAGACAATAACGTCTATGTGGGGTTTAGAGAGATAGATTCAGCAAGCTTAGAAGGTGCCTAGCTAACATGTAGATGGTCACAGCCTACAAATTTAAAATTTTTGACTTCAAACTGTTGATGTTTTTCATGTATTTTACGATAACTACTTACTAATAAGTAAGTACTGCTATAGAAAAACTTACTAAATACTTAAAATTCAGTAATTTTTCATAACTATGTCTTTTTGTTTTTGAAAGACACTTCTTTCGATTGTGCCATGGAATGTGTGCCTTTTATGTACTTCATCCATACATAAATTCTCCCAAGATACTACACTAAGTAAATAACCTGTTGTTTAACTACTGTCCAATAAATGACTTAGTATTTTGAATTTTTGTGTTTTACAAATGAAGTTATTAACTCATTGTTTTCACTTCCTTCAAAGGAACAACTTTGTAGAATTATTAAACCTTAATGTAATTGGTACACCGAACATAAACTTATAGGTATTTCATTTTTATTGAACATTGTGTATTTGTAATAATATTTTATTGTTTAAAAACCATTTAGGTTCAAATTCTTATTTAGTTATTTTGCAATTAAGTTTATTGAGCAGAAGTTTATATATTCATTTCATTGAATTTCTATTTTACCTTTACAAAAAAATGTTACCTATGTAAAGAATCTCAAGAAATACACATGCATTTTGTATATTATCGACTGGTTTTGAATTTTTTCAATAGTTATAAAAATCTTCTTTTAGTTTTAGAAAGAATACGGGGGGCTTTTTTCGCATTTTTTGGGGGGGGGGGTGCGTCATGAGGCTTAGGGGGGGTGGGCAACCCCTGCAGAAGCTAATTCCAATCTTCGTGAGATTACCTCGACATAACAGCTCAAAAAAGTCAAAGAAAAAACAGGAACTAATGTAAAATATCATCACGTGGAATTGTATAACAATTTTTCACCATTTAGTAACTGTTTCTAGTAAAACATCACACATCACAGTGGAAGAAACATCAAACTGAGAAAATAGTTTGCAGTTTTACTGAATTTCTTTGTCAAGTGTAAGAAAAATTATGAAAGACTTACACTTTGTTCCGAGACTTTTTGTTTACATCTATACCAAAGAGATTGGCTTTTAAAAATTTATCGGTCAATTTCGGTATCAATCTCACTGTCGTACAATAAACGAGAATAGATAAACAAAAATTTATCACTAGCGGTAACCATAGATCCCAGATTAATGAGTTTTGACTCATGGCGGAAACACATTTGGAAGATTAATCACACAGTATTTCAGTAATATTCATAATTGAAGAAATAATTGGGTATCACTGATACTTTTTTTCACAATGATAAGAGACACGAAACATCACAGATCAGCTTAATTTTTTAGGTTAAGAGGTTAAGACATCTGCATCTGCATTCTGCACTTCGTGGAAGTGGAACAGTGGAAGTGCAGGAAACCTACGACTACAGTCAATGCCTTCTAGATGAGCTCTAGAAGGCCTTTCCCAATTGATATGACGTCATCTTATCTGGTTTTCCTACTTTTTATTTTCAAATTAAGATATTCAATTTTTAAATCAGCTGTAGCAATATTCCTTTGGAAGATGAGGTGAAAGTATGGTGAACATGGTATTGTTTCAGCTCTGAAGTTTCTAGTGAAATTAAGTATCCTCTTTATTGGGACTCTTTGTTCAGAGCATATTTTAAATTGATTTGTTTTATTGATTATCTTTAAGTCAATAAGACTCCTATGAACTAATTGAATAATTTAAACAATTTTGCCCAAAATAAAAATAATCAAAATTATAATACTAGAACGATCTCTGATCTTCTTACTCCTTATATAAGATTGTCAAAAACTCATAAAAGTCATCTATACCAGAGATGTGTAATATTTAATAAGCTTCCTCTTGTAATAAGAATATCACCAGAAAAAACTTTAAATCAATAATAAACAAATGGTTGAAAAAAGGCCATTCTATAATTTGAATGAATACATGGATTGTGATATTAGTGACTTGAAAATATAATTTTAATTTTTGTTTATTCTTGAGGTGTAGTTTAATTTAAGTATTTTGTATTTTAATTTTTAGTTTAAGGAAAAATTACAATATTATCCATTTGTATGAGCTGAGAATCAACATCTTATACTATGTTACAATTATATTGATGTAGCCTATTGCCATGTTTATTGTTTAATGGCAAATAAAGATTCTGAAGATTTAAAAATAACATTAGTGAGTTAGACATGTGTGAACCAATGTAACCTTCAAAGATTTTTATAGACAATCTAATATTAAAACTGACACTGTATTTCACTTTTATGTTTTACTCACATATATTGGAGATGCTTGAGGGATGCATTTCACTTCTGAAAAGTTGAATACAGTGTCAGTTTTAATATTAGATAGTTCATTAAGTATTTTGTCATGGAAAACATCACAGATGTTTATAAACTTTTCAATTGAGAGTTGGTGAGAATAAGTTTTGTAGGTACTAAAATCCTGTTTGAATGTAGATGAATTAATGAATAGATTAATAAATGATGTGGATCAGAATAGTTTGTGTGTTTTAAATACATTGTTTATCATGTTTTGCATTATTTCTTTATTAATGTGAAGCAGGTAAGTTCAGGAACCAGGCATTATTGCTATTCTAGTCTTCCTCGTACAGCAGGAATGTATTATAATTCATTAAATTGTACAGTGTCCAGCATAATAAAATTAATCATTATTGAAAATTGAATTGAAATCTCAATGTTGTTTATCTACATTTTCCATTAAATAATTCAATTTTTTAGCATGCCATGTGATGAGAGCATGAATAACCACCTATACAGGTTAATGAGCCATGACAATGGATATGATATTAGCCTTTCTATGAAACAACTCAATTATTGTCTTTCAATATTGTATGAAAATAATATAAAACTGTTCTGAACACTAATGTTCACTACTTAAAATCATGTGTAGAAAGGTGAGTGCAGGAAGGGAAGTGATAGTCATGAGCTGTAGCAGGTATTTGTTCAATCAGATAAAGATAAGCTGCGTTCTCCTGGGCACTCTTTGTAAGGGTGACCAATTAGTTTGGCCAGCAAAAAAGACACTGTTCTCCACTATAAATAACTTCCCAGTGGTTCAGAACCCACCTAAAACTGTAGGTCTAGCTCATCAATCACCATCATTTAACTCATTATCCACGCACAGGTTTCAGACCTATGTGGGCTTCTTCCTCCAAAAAACTCTCTTAACTGAAGTAATTCTTCAAATTTGATTGGTTGAATTTTCAACAGTAATTCTTAAGATGAATCTAAAGATCTACATTCAAATTCATTCAATAATCAAGGTTTCTATTTTCTTGGCTCATAGGTCAGATTTTATTGACGATTTTATAGTAGCTGCTTGAAATTTTTAGTGATGCAATTGGAGGTAATACAGGGGTTCGTTTTATTGAGTAGATTTGTATGGAAAAGTAGTAAGATTGAATGGAATGACTATTCTAATAATTATTATATGAAGTGAGCTCAATTGTATAAATTCATCTATAATAATCTTCCTATGACTAATCATAAATATGAGTGTAGAATTATGTGTTATTGTAAATAATGATTTAGCTTGGGATTGATGAAGAAATGAAACCATTTATTTGGTAAGTAATTGGGTTTTCAGTCTTTGCCCCAACATTCCCCAATATGTTTGTTTTTATGATGTTGAAGATCCATCTTGTTTCCACTAATATGTAATCTAAACTAAAAAAAAAACCACTTTTAAATGGAAATTCACTCACGTTATGGCATGACGGCCATTTCGCTCTGTTGTCTAGAGCATCATCAGACGACCCACAGTACACTGACTTAAGGTATGAGTTTGAGGGTTATGTATGTTGGAATGGTGCTGGGGTGGGGGGATGAGTAGGTGGGAGGTTTGAAATTGGGATTATTTTGTCAAATAGAGTATGTGAGAAGAAGTTAAGTTGATCATTTAAAATGTTGTCAGGTTGCTGCTTTGCATGTTTGTAAATCTCATATTGTTCTAAAACATTGAGTTTCTGGCTTTTGTGAGTGAAGTGTAGTGTGTCTAAATTAGTGTTAATGTCTGTATAACTGTGGCCTGTTGAAATGATGTGTTCAGCAAAAGTGGAATGCGTGTTTGGGTGTGAGATGGCTCTTGTGTGTTCTTTGAATCTAGTGGTGAATGTCCTGCCAGTTTGTCCTATATAGAACTTGGTGCAGTCATCACATTTCAATTTGTAAATTCTAGATCTGTTGTGCTTGTTTTGAGATGTTGTCTGAGAATGCAGGTGTTTTTTGAGTGAATTAGTTGTTCTGTAAGCTATTTTATATTTGAGTTTCCTGAATGAAGCTGCTATTCTATGAGTTTTGTTGAGGTAGGTAAGTGTGATGAATGTATGGGGGTTGTCATTCTGTTTGTTGCTGGTGTGAGTGATTGCATGGTTTTGTTGATATTCTGTGCAGTAGTTTGTTTTTAGTAACTTTCTAAGGACCTGTCAGTGCTTTATTATCTTTCAATATTACAGAATCAGTGTCTGCAAATAGCATGTATTGCAATATTTGCATGTGGTAAGTATTCCTTAGCTTGATCAATAATTATTTTTTGTTACATTGTGAAATTCTTACAGAACGATATCCTTTCAAGTTATGTATTTAAAAGAAAAACATGCAGTCATCATGATATAAATTTAGATTGATAGATTTTTTGTAAACTCATGTTCTTTAATTTATGGAAAATGGGAATAAGTTATTACTCGGCTAATCAACTCTACCTCATGATTTTGAGCAGTAGCACTAAATGAGACTCCGTCATTGATCAGTCTCAAGGCCTTTTGTAACGTAGGCCACGCGTAACCTAACCTGAAGATGTTACGAATGTACGCTTTACATCTTCAAAAAATTTAGTTTACGTAAAGTCTGTCAACTGGTAGGGTCGGGCAACTGGAACTCACCTGCAAGTGTGATCTGAGCCTAAAATAAACAGATGTTCTTGTTTGAAGGTTATGTTCAGTCTCAGAGATCACAGCTTGCGGCTTGCGAGTCTTTTCTTCTTTCTCAGTTCAGTTTTCATTTTCAGAGCGTGAGCTTCATATCTCAGCACTATAGATACAACGAAGAATTTAGTGTGGGAGTATGAAAAGTGAATGATTATGAATTTTAACAGTTCCTTATCTTTACAGGACGCAACTTTATAAAGATGTGAGTAGCTATCTACTTTATTTCTAAATATTTTTATTTCTAAATATTTTTATTTCTAAATATTTGTTGATTGCTTAGATATGTTATCTACAGTTCCTCGGAATGTGTCCAAAATTCATGGGTGTAAGGGTGCGCACACACATGATGTTTCCACACAGGGCTTTCACAATAGAACAGCTAATTTACTGCTGAATATGGTTTCTATTTAGTTTAGGTATGTCTTGGATACTCCTGTTATAAGACAAGTCAGTGTTACAATGTAGCAGTGTAAGTGTAACAGTGTAACAAGTATAAGACAAGTCAGATCAACAATTATACAATGTTATACATTATATAAATTAGTTGAGGAGAGGCTTAATTTTGATGTGAAAGGAACTCTTGTACACTATAAAAAGCGTTATCAAGTAGATATTTTTCAATTGTTTTAATATTTATATATTTTCAAGACTTTAGACACTGCGGTAGCTTGTTGTAGAGGTTCCTACCAATATAACTAGGTTTTTGTTTAAATAAGCTACTATTGTTCCTCACCAAGTGATAATCTCCTCGGCTTCTTGTATTATAATCGTGTACGTCATGGTGTTGATTAATATCACTCTTTTTACTAAATAAATATAAAGTAGCTTCATACACATATTATAAGCATGGTATGAGACCGAGTCTCTTGAACAACGGCCTTCATGAATCTAATCTACTCTTTCCAAACACCTAACATCTTTCTTTTGGATCCTTAACACCCTATCAAGGTTTTTGTTTTGATGAATTACCCCATACTAAGATTGCATACCTAATATGTAATAGGTAAGCTGAAAAGGTACTTTTTTGTAATTTAAACTAGCAAGCTGTCGCAGGACAAATACCCCAGATGAAAATTTACAACAAATTTTCTTGATGTATGGAGCCCAGGTCAATCATCTATCCAACAAAACTAGAAATGCAATGTTTTCTTCCTGGTCGAGTTGATTATCGTTTACAAACACGTTTATAGCCCTATCTTCATTTGAATTATGTTTGTTTTTGAATTGAAGGTATTGGCATGTTTTACTATTTATTGTTAATTTCAACTGGTTTAAGAATAAAATTGTATATTAATTTATAAATTATCTAGAACGGAATTGCGAAAAATGAGTGATGCAAATAAGAGGGCTCTACTACTAATTAATTCTTTAGGTAAACGGTTGACATATAACAAAAAAAAAGTAATGGGCGTAGTATTCAACCCTGAGGCACTCCATTTTGGGCCTCCAATTTATCAGATTTATAACTACTGTAGTTAAGTTCTACACATTGTTTTCTCCCAATAAGATATGATTCAAACTATATATAGATATGATTCTATACTATAGATTCTATACTATGATTCTATAGATATTATATACTATAGATATGATTCAGCTCAACCCCATTTACGCCTACATTTTGCAGTATTTCCAATAAAATTCTATGATTAACACAATCAAATGCCTTTGATAGATCTAAGAAGATTGCAGTAGCTTTATCACCCCAATATATTATATCTATTAGTTTTTCAACTAGAGAAACTATGGCTGTCTTTGTTGATCTCCCTTTCTGGAAGCCATGTTGTTCATCACAGATGTAGTCAGCTTCTTGGAGGTGCAGAAGTAACCTATTTAGAACTACTCTTTCAAAATGTTTACTAATTACATATAAAATACTAATGGGTCTATAGTTTTCCACCTTTTCTCTATCACCACTTTTGAAGATTGGCAAGATCTTCCCCTCTTTCAAATTCTCGGGAAAAACACCTTGTTCTAATGAATGATTGATCAGATGAATCAAAGGGTCTATCAATATTGATCTTTATATTCTATTCAAATTTTACTGGTTACCTCATTCTTTCTTACAGTTTTTTAATTATTCAAATTATCAATGATATTTGACAACTCGTCTTGGGTTACTGGATGAAATTTTAATTCATTCAGGATCGCCTCAGTATTCCACATGTTTGATTTACTAATACCGGTATTAAGAGATTTTTGAAGATTCTTAGCAGCCCGTTGGTAATATTTGTTAAAGAAATTACAGACGTCTAAACTATCATCAATATTATTTCGTTAATTATTCTGGGGACACTAATTATTCTAGTATAAGCATCTTCATGAGCTACATGCCTATTTTTGTTTATTACACCCCACACTGCTGTGTTAATGTTCACACTATTATTCAAAATTTCCACTATTTTCTTACATATGGCTCTTCACTTCTTTCGTATAGCTTTTCTTTAGAGCTTTGTAATTATCTTCATTTAACATATTTCTAGATAGTTTGAATTCATCATATGCATCTCTAACCCTATTTCTTTCTGCAAGGGTATCATCAATTATCCACGCTTCAATTTTGTACAATTTGTTTTTAAAGGGGTTTTTAACTGGACAACTCATAGTAATATGAAACCTTAAAATATTAATGAAACTATCATATTCGTTTTTTAAACTATTGCTGTTGTAAACCCTACTCCAGTTTTCTTGTAACAGATTCTGCTTCAAACAATTGATATTCCCCTATTCACATTGTTGAATTTCTTTCATTACTTTACTTTTTTAATTATGGCCTTCAACCCTACCTCTAAGATTTGATAGTTATGGTCAGATAGTTTCAAACCGCCTAATTTCGTTCTACAGTAATCTATATTTGTTAGGATGTTATAAATTATTGTTTGTGATGTTCTTTTGACTCTTGTATATTCGTAAACTTTCATGTAACACAATAATAACATCACTGTTAAAGAAATTTCAAATCTACGTTAGAGATGTTCGATTGATTTTCTGAGCTTCAAAATGATATTTATTCATTCTTTTCGTTCAGTAAAAGAAGTATGTAAGTGAATGAGAAATCAATACATCAATTGTTCTGGGTTCTTATTGATAATGTAGCTGATAATTCCCATTAGTATCTGTTGCTTAGCTAGTTGTATTGGATGTGCCTTCGATAAGTATCATTAATGAGCTCATTACTAGTTTAATTTTTGAGCTGCCTGCTTTTCGTCAATCACAAATACATTAGTTGATCAACCACATTAAATTTGAGCTCTTAACATTTATTCTTTGAATTTTTTCAACATCTGTCTTCATCATTCTCATTGATTGCAATTTATAACAAACTGTTGTACATTTTAGAGAAAGAAACATATTTAACAATGCCTTTACCTTTGGTTGTAAAGGCATTATCAAATGCCTGTTTTCTTGTAAATTATGGTTTTAATCGATCTGTCATGATATTCTGGCTTTAAAACAAAAATCATTTTTTGACGCTCTCCTTTAGTTAATTTAATAAACGAGTTCAAAATACCTCCAGTTTGAGGTTGAGTTTACGGTTTTAGGCCGTTCGTTTACCATGGAGAGATTGAGCGACGGATTTACAGTGCCACTCTCTGGGTGTACTAATATTTTACTATTTCTACCATTCCTTATCGTTTTATATTTTTTTTGTTACAGGGAATTTAGAATACTATTTTTACTACTCTGTGTAAATTATTCGGCACAAATAGTTGATGACTATTACGAGCTTCTTGGTGTGAATCGTGATGCCGACAATAAAGCAATTAGAAAAGCATTTAAAAGACTGGCTGTAACTCTTCATCCTGATAAGAAAAAGGTATAAAATGACTAATTTTTTATAATAATATTTTGTTTTGATAAAAGATTATTATAGAATTTGGAATTTGTTTTGAAGCACAACATGATTATAAGAGTGGCTCACACTTCAGTGGTGAACATTAGTCAGTACATTATGCACATCGTTTGTTGTTTTCGTGCTGATAACGCCCACATGAGTCCGTGACTTGTGCGTGCGCGATGAATGGAAGATAATGATGTTATGGATGGACCTACAGTTTCAGGTGGACGATAATAATAAAGCAAATAACGTCATGATATTTTTGGCCGGTCACCCTTCTAATCGCAGTCCTAAGCGCTCGTGACTGAGCATCACGACCGCCCAAACACTGCCTTTGGAGAGCAACCATCACTAAGTGTTGTATCCTCTGGTTCTTGCTCATCATTCAAACGATTCATTTAGGCTATTTTCAAAAAGAGATTTGGCAAAAGGTGTACTATGACCTCTGAGCTGGATTCGAACAAAGAAAAGTACAGCATCATTGGGCAAGCCGAGTGCGAGGATGTGTTGATAAATTGAAATGCTTAAAATTGTATTCGCATTAAGTTGGGGAAGTAAATGTTTATTCAGTTTAAATTCTCTTCATGTGTTTTATTAGGTACTTTGCTTAAGAACAGTACTACTACTACTGTTTTGTTGCCGTATTTAATTGCAAGTAGTCCAGTACCTGACACTAGAGGCGGTGGCAACATTCTTCGCTACCAGCGAAAAGAAATAAGTTTCATACTTGAATAAACAAGCTCACTCTGTTAGAAGTATTTAATATTCTAGAGTTGAAGTCTTCAATAATCTAGAGTTGAGTCCACTTTTTATTGTTGTATAATATGGTAGTAGAGAATTCAGTAGAGTTCATTATTTTAATTCTTAATCACTAAGCACATTGAGCGTTTGTCAAGCTTGGGGTCGACTACATGCTTCAAATAAATATATGAATTTATTCAACAATACACTTGAACATTGCAATCAAATAATGATACAAATTAATTCTAAACACTAGACAGATAATTCAAAATTGTTAATTGGTGACACCCACTTTATAAATATGTGTTGATATGCCACTGGATTAGTCAAAAATATAGGTTTAGATTAGAGGTTAGGTTTAGGTATAGAGATAGAAGTTTTATTGTGCGAAAAATCTATGTACACTAAATAATAGTTATATAATTACAAAAAACAGAGTAGAGAGTTTTCTGAATACTATTTACAAATCCAAATTTAATTGTTTCTATGAGCTTATGAAAGTAGTATTCAGTGACCTATTAACCATATTGATCTCTGAGCAAATGAGGTATTCATCCTAGGAATTACTAAATCTAAATTTCTTCTACATGTATTATAGGAATGCTCAATGTTGAAAAATTTGTGGGTTTCCCTTGATGAAAGTAAGAATTCTGTGATATATATTTGTCTAACGCTTAGAACGCAGCTTTCTGGAAAAATATATACAGATGGAAAAGTGGATGCTTGAAACCTATTATCTTTTGATCTTTGCTGGGCGATTCTATATGGCAGAAATTTGTTGCCTCCAAGCCAATATGTCATATCTTGTTATCGACTCAACCAATGAGTAATATACTTTCTTTAATATTTCTGTTGACAAAATTTGCCTTAGTTGAATACACTTACAGTTTTCTAATTTTTGATGAGCTGTGTGTGATGTGTTTATCGCATCGTAGAGGTCATCTATTGTAACTCCTAGATATTTTATATTGTCTGTGCGCTCGATTGATGGACAATCACAGTTATTTATTCTATTATCCTTGCAGTGATGAAGTTCCTCTGTTGTTTTGGGGTCTCTGTTAATGAAAATGTGATGCATCTTGTTGAGTATTAATGATCAAATCATTCTCCAATTAATTTCAGGATGACCCAAATGCTCACGATATTTTCATTAAACTAACTAGAGCCTACGAAGTTCTGAAAGATCCATCTCAAAGGAAGCATTATGATTTATATGGAGATGAAAAGACTGACAACTATAGGCAAAATAGCCAATATCACAGCTACTCTTACTATAGAGATCACTTTGGCATTTATGACGATGATCCAGAGATAATCACTTTGAACAAAGATGACTTTGGTAAGTTAGCAATGTATAGATTGTCAGTGTAGCGATGTAATAGATGATATAAATCTATTGCTTATTTTAAGATATTATGTTTTGTAACTAGTGGCCGACAACAAGTGTAACAAGTTTAACCAGTCGGTTTTCGACTCCTGTTTGTGTTATACTACCTAACGTGAAAATATTAGTTCCATGTTCAGGACGATGAATGGCTGTTGTGCCGAAAGTCTATCGAGCGAGGGGAGGTAGTCAGCCGAATTTTAGCTTTCCTGACACCGCATGTAAAAAGAGAAGGAGTGAACCTTGCGAGAGAGAGAGAGAGATAGAGAGAGTATTATCCCTACTATGCCATACACGCTTTCAAGTGGTGAAACCACTCAACAAGCGGCCTCTACAGAAAACAAAAAGATTGAAATTTCTGGCTGAATTAAATTCTTTATACTTCACTAAAGTCAATATTTCATGTTTAAACTTGTACATACTCAAGTTCAGAGATTTTCTGTCAACAATTTTGATAGAAACTAGAGAATTGCATAGAAAAGACCAACATTTGAAGGTTCATCACCTATTGACCTCCAGATGTATGTTGCTCAAATAACACTTCTGTATAAAATTATGTGTTTATTTAGATAGTGGTTATGATTTTCATGGGATTAAAAATATAATTAGAAGAATCTGTGGACTTGAATCGAAAAATGTTTTGTCACTGAAGCAAAAAATTGTAAATAACCTTGTCTATAACAGATATTTAGCAGTCATTATGAATGGCAATCGTAAAACTGTGGAAATTATCTGATAGATTGACTAACATGTTCCAACCATGGAGGTATAAGTGGAGGGTGCATAACGAATACTGCCAATGTTAAAAAAGTGTGACTGGAAATGGAAGCAAGCTAGGTCTCCTACTGCTTGGGATCTGACGCCATAAAACCGCGAATTTAAAACTTAGTAGATCGCTTTACAAAATTTCACTTTCATGTTAGTCTAGTCAAATTAGACAAATTGAGAGAAATTATTCCCGGAATTTTGAAAATTGACACATGGTCCTTGGAACATATATTTTAAGAAAATAAAGAGGTGGTGGGGCACAAGCATTGGTGACCCTGTTAGGTTACCCTGTTTAGGTAATGTTTTTCAGTTTTTTGGTTCTGGAACCAAAATGTCAATCATTTTTTAATTATAAAGTCAAGAAAAAATAAATAAATATCAAAATTAATAAATAACATGATGTGTCTTACATTAAAATATGTATTTATATCATACTGAAATGAATGTTGAAAAGATTATTCAAATTACGAAACAGATTGAATTGAAAATAATATAAGTATTGTAGTAATTCATAAATAAAACGATGTCTTCAAGTCTTCTCTTGAGGATTGATTGTCTTGTACAGAGCCCTTGCAGTTTCCACATAGTGTTCAGCAGAAAACGCCGGAAGTCGCTGGATAGCCGCTCAAGATTCTCGGCTACACTTTTCTGACTTAATGCTCCCTCCACTTTCTTATACCTGCATGGTTCCAACGCTATAAATACAGTAATTTTTAAACTGCCTATACATATAAAAATTATGAACATAACCCACCAATAATTGCATGATGATGGAACCAGTTTTTTCCGCTCCTCCAGTGACTTTTCTAATTTGTATTCTTGTATCAAAGCTATTGTCAATACTATAACAATGTCCTAAAATACATACAATCAATCTCATTGAAACAAAATTATTCGCTGATTTGGGTATTTGCTATCTCTTTATTATTTTATAACACTTGATGATCTACAGTATATTAGTCATAATAATCTGAAAATTGAAATGGCATTCTAACATTATTGTAAAAATTAACAGTTAAAACCAAGGATTGTATTAGATTTAGTATCCTTCACTTAACTTTAGAATGAATTTGTATTGAATTATTGTGTATAAAATCCTGAAAAATGAAGTTTTGTGGGATAATTTGGCATTTTATCAAATACAGTACCCAAATCAGCGAATAATTTTGTTTCAATGAGATTGATTGTATGTATTTTTCAAATTTCTAGGTATTTTTCATTGTTATAGTAGTGACAGTAGCTTTCATACAAGAATACAAATTATTTACTCTTAATCTATATTACTCTTTTAAAGAATTTCTTCTTGTTCTTCAGAAGCGAATGTTATTGGATCTGATTTACAATGGTTTGTGAATTTCTACTCGCCACTGTGCTCTCACTGTCATGAGCTGGCTCCTGCTTGGCGTGCATTGGCCAAGGAACTCAAAGGCGTTGTTATGTTTGCTGCTGTCAATTGTGAAGATGACTGGAATCTATGTCGGCAGCAGAACATACGATCATATCCGTCCCTCATGTTTTATCCCAAGGTGAATTATATAAAACGTTTTTCAAGAGTTTCCACCCTAACTTCTCCAAAATATCTCAAATCAGGAAATGAAGTAGTCTATCACTCTAAACATTAAAAAAGATTTGTCATTTTTTATTTAAACTCAAGCCAAAAAATACTAAACATGTCACTATTGTGATGAATAGTAATTTATCAATAACAATTGCAACAATTCAATGTAACAACAGCCGGAAATAACTTCTGGCATGGCAGCGCCTTATCTGCAGAGGTCTCATAAATTGCCTCTTGCTTTATCTCAAGCGAGCACCTTATCTTATCTCGCATCTTTTTTGCTATTGTATGTCTAATATGTTCGAGCATTTCCGAGATAACGTTATCTGTTTTGATTGAAATTTTTGGAATGAAGATTTCTAGAACAAACAAGCTGATGAAAGCGGCTGTGCATGTCAGCAGGAAGTCAGTTGTTATTTGGATATGAACGTGTTAATGTCCAAATAACAACTGACTACAGGTGATAATATACATTCTTTCTTTGTTCGTGGCAGTATAAACAGTGGTATTGTGATTCAGCAGTAATTTTGCGTAGTTTATTATTGAGTATGTTAACAGTTTATTAGACATTTCTTATTAAGTCATTGGACACGTATTGAATTATTGATTGGCCTATTGGCAGTTACTAATTAATTTTGTAGAGTGATTATTCTTGTTATAGAAATATTCATTATTAGTTGAAAGTTATTGAATTGTTGTTTCTTTATTGATTTTGTTGTGTGATAGTAACTTATCAGTGTGTGTTTTGAGTTAATTGTGTAAATAAAGTTCGAGTGTTCCTTTCAAGTGTTTCCAGCATTATTTTAGTGATGGAACCTCTAACAGTAATTGAGTTATAAGAATAACAGTTTGTTCCTTACTGATATTTCAAAGATTGGTATATGTACTACATTATACATTAAATGTGATATTCTAACAGATTCAATAATAATTATTATTTTTCTACGCAATCTGAGGATTTTGAGTCTACTGATTATGCACCTATTTTTCAGGGTGAAAAGTTTCAAGGGCCGAGAACTCAAGATAAACTTTTTCGATACATTCTGAGCCAAGTGAAAGTGGACCTAACTGCTGTCAACGGCCCAGATGATTGGGATTTAATAATGAATGACGAGAGGCAGAGTTCGTGGATTCTGTTGCTGTGTAATAGTAAAGATCTTCCGAAATGCCCCGTAGGCGATGATCGTACTAAAATAGCCGGTGTTTTGGTAATTTAATTTATTATTTGAAAATACTGCGAAAATTGATGTTCAGTGATAACTAAAGCTCAAATCAATATTTTTTCCTTTTAATTCCGTCATTACACTATCATTTTTTCATTTCATTGCATACTAACTTTCATTATTATACTATTCATTTCAGTGCAGCCTATTAAATATTTCTTTTTCAGTTTGCATAAATACATCAAACACAAATGCAAAAACCATTCATGACATTAACCCATAAACCCTATCAGCGCCATTAATTTTGACTTACTCTAGTAACAATGTTGTTTTTCCAGTTTAGATCTTTGAAACATCAGCGATATCTAGAAAATAGAATAAGATAATTGCAAAGTAACCCATTTAGAATAAATAACATTTTTGCTATTTTCTATCACGGAGTAAAATTACTTTATTATGAGTAAAATTAGTAGTACTTCATTCATAACAGTCAAGTAACAGTGATGCTTTTCCATTTACATTATTCAGCACAAACGAAAACAAGACAATCTAGTAAAAGAGAAGTCTATTAAAAAGATTTGAAATAATAGCTATCAGTAGAAATTACTAGTAGAAATGTAGCGTGAAACAAATTAAAGCAGTTTTAATTAACAATCACTGCTAGATATCTCAACATTACTTTTTGACCTTCTTCACTATCTGATCATAAAGTAGCATTACTAATACACTAGTTGCAGTGCAGAACAAACATTCATCCAATAGTTTGTCTAAATAAAAATGAAATTTCCAGTTTTAACTGTTGCTTACTTGCTTGATGTGACTTTAATTTGTTTTCTTGTCAAATATACTTCTATAATACTCAAATATTCAGAAAATTTTTTGAAATTTTTTTACTAGAAACCTCATTTAATTAAACCTGCATTAATTGTTAGCAAAATAATTCAGCTAATGTAGTGGCTCTGAATCAGATTTCACTGTTGTTTAGTGATTCCTGACTATTGACAAGTATTTTTCAATTACTCCAATTACTCATATCATTTCCAAAGAAGAAGCTCCAAGCTGATGTAGGAAAAATTTGTTCCCAATTATGGAGCGAATAAATAAATGAATGTATGAATGAATAATAAATGAATAGAACATATATCTCTGAAATATTCATTAATATATTGATTAATTTTGCACATTTCGTTCATTCAACGTGAAAAATCAATGCTTTTAGTTTTCAACTGAGAAAAAATTCATCATCATCATGAATTGCAATTTTAAATCAGCACAGTTAGCTACAATTCACTTTGTAGCACAGAAGAGTTATTCTTTCTGCTTTCGAATTTGTTCACAGTCTGGCTTAGTGGGTATAGCTGTGGTTGATTGTAAAAGATTAGCCCAATGTTCATCTTTGACTGATAACACAGAATCCAGCATTGTTTATTGGCAAAAAGTGTCTGCATCCTGGTCTGCGCGCAGTATTAGAAGTACTCAATCGAATGCCCAGCATGTATTGAAAGAAGTTTTAGATTTCCTACCAGACTTGGTTCAACTTGATAATGAAGCTTTCAAGGTAAAATAATAAAATTGTCAATAAGGTTTCCGTTATTTTATTATTATTAAATTATTTTATTATTATTCCGTTATTTATTAAGGTTAATATGATATTTCTATACCCTGAATCAACAACTTTACACTTCATATAAAATATCTACATTTATTAAATAACTGTATGCAAATGAATCATTTTTTAATTAATACATTAACAGAATGCGCAACAATAACCGTCATCGATAATCGTTTCGATTTTTAGTTGTAGTAATTTATGCTTTTTTCAAAGACTTAATAATGTGAATTTACCACATTTTACAACGTATTATGTTTGTATAGAGAAAATTTGATTTGAATTTTAAATTTGAACTACTTTAGTACTAAAGTTACTGTAACTATTAATCTTCTCTTAAATATAAGCAGATTGGTTTTCTGCTTCACATGTGATCAAAGAAGTATAACATAACCACAGTACAGTGATAACATCCAAAGAACCACCTAATCTAAATAATAAACAATGAATTGAGCATGCGGCCAAACATGTTGAAAATATTTGTCATGAATGCTGAATCCGAATATCACATCCTCAATTTTGTGAGAAGGCTGCGTCACCCTGAAACATTGAAATAACCCCAACTTTCATCGTGAAAAATCTTGAATTTATCTGTTTTTTGCAATTATCGTAAAAGATATGAAGTTTTCGAGACAAAACTGTAGGTCCAGCTCAATAGTTACCATCATCCAACTCATTACCCACGCACAGGTCTCAGACCTATGTGTGCTTCATCCTCATTTCAAAAAAAAGAAAAGAATTAGGTTGAAATTACCTATAATTCTTTCTCCATAATCTGTTCTGAATTCTGTTTTTAAGAAAAAACTATTGTTTCTAAATTTATCAGATAAGTATAAATGAATAAATCTATACTTTAATAAATAAATCCAATGCATTTTAGTAACTTGATTTTAAATTAATAATTAAGGTCACTTTCAAATTGATAAAATTGATTGAAAATAACATTAATAGAATAAAAAATTGATAGATGCAAATAGAGCTTTTTCATCATAAATGAATATTTTAAATCCAAGTCATTTGGTAAACTGGGATTTTATGGAGATTATTTTCCCCCCATTAATTTGAATAAAATCAATAACATAATATCACTTGAAATTTAGCTCATTTTACAATAGTTTGGCCTCAAACAGAGAGTTTAAGAATGATATTTCTCGATTATTCATCTATTACAGTGAAAAATTCTGATAATCTTTTTTTTTTTTTTATGCCCACATGAGACTTGTACGTGGGTAATGAGGTGAATGATTACACATAAATGTGCCTGACGGTGGAGCTGGATTCGAACCACCCACGACCCGCTTAAACGACAGCAAGCTGAAGTTGTGACGCCCCAACCAACTGGACTAATAATTAATTTACTAAATAAAGTCTACTTAAATAAGCCTTCGTTTATTTTTCTAATAAGCAATAATAATTTATAATTAATATTGAAAAAATTGAGATATTAATGAATTTATTGTATGGAGGTGAAAAATAATAATAATGTTAGAAATGTGGATAGAAAAAATCATGAATAGCTATGCTTAGTATACAAGGAGTTTAATTTTAATAATTTTTAATAAATTTGTCTGACCTAGTTATAATTGGCAATGCGCAATCAAGCGAAAGTGTTCAAGGATGATGATGATGATGATGATGACTGCATTTATAGGGAGTTTTTAAATAAGTAGAAAAATTATCATTAACATTCATTACTTCCTCAACTCTAGTGCAAAGCCTGGCTTTTTCTAGTATATACATATACGTATTGTCTCATATTCTGTCATATAACTTCCTCATAAGCTTTTCAATTGTTATATGATTATTATTATTATTGATGGTTGAAATGAACCTGCTAGCCACGCTTAACTCTACTCCATCTATATAACCTCTACTAGAAAAAGCCAGGCCTTGCATTGACTTTCTTTTCATTTAAAATCTCCTTATAAACGCAATTATTGGTGCAATTATCACATCACCATTTTCGATAAATGTTTTTTTATTACACTCTGTTAATTATAAATGGGTCAGACAAATTTATTGAAGTTAAATTCCTCATATACCGAACACGATGGTTATTCATGATATTGTCTCTCTTCCACTTCTATCGTTATTATTTTTATTATTATTTTTCACCTCCATACAATTAATTTATTTATTCCTCCATTTAAAAGAAATATTATTATTACTATTGGTCATTGAAAAAATAAATGAATAGAAATTTTTAACATTTTTAGAGAAAGATCATTTCTTTTTCAAATATTTATTAATAATGAAAAAGCTCTATTTAAATTAAATTAATTTAATAATTTGAATAAATTTTTCTATTTTATTAATGTAATTTTCAAGTTAATCTTATCAATTTAAGTGAACTTTGATTTTTAATTTAAAATCAAGTAACCAAGTTTTATTAGTTTTATTTATTCAAGAGAATTTAAATTCAATTTAGATTTATTTATGTTAATCTGATACATTAAGATACAATATTTTTTCTTATAAACAGAGTTTAGAACAGATTATGAAGAAAAATATAAGAAATAGAATTATTCCAACTCAATTTGCCTCTAAAAATAAAATGTTATTCCTAGAAATTTGGAATAGTAAAAAGAAAAGATGACACCTACCGCAGATTCAAACCCAGGGCGATTGCGTGACAGTACAGCACTCATGAGGCTATGGCGGAATTATGAAATGTGGTGAAATAAGAAGCATTTGAATTACGGCAGTTAACACTGCTAGTGTACTGAATTAGGGCTTTTACTTTCAGCATAATCTTTTGTACAAAGTTTTGTATTTATCAAATGCTTGCAGTTTCTGCGGAATTCGCTAGACAAACTCACAAAGAGCAATATTATGACTATGAGCAATATTATTGTTCAATGAACAATAATTTCAACATTTTTGGTTGTGTTATATTCTCGGGAAACAGCTGTTGTAAGTTACAAAAATGAAATTTTTAGTAGTGAAATGCTATGATAAATCCTTCAAATAATTACATTATAAACGAAAATCAATAATTGTTTTATGACAAATATTTTCAACGTTTTGGCTGCATGCTCAATTAATTTTAAGTTTAGATTAACTTAACTGTGGGTATGTTGTACTTCTTTTATCAAGCGTGAAGCAGAAAATCAATCAGCTTATGTATAAGAGAAGATACCTTTATGCCTCTATTTTCTAACTGGTAGACATAAAGCAATTAGTTGCGTGTTATGTGAATAGTCTTGAAACTTCAATTTTCAAGTAATACTTTTCTTTCTAACTAGTGTAGTAACAGGTAATCGAATATTGTTTTGTTATTCCAGGTAATGATTAAAGAACTTGAACAGGGTGCAAGTCAGTCGTGGTTGGTTTACTTTCACATAGGTGCTGTCACAGATTTTGATTTGGAAGTGAAGAAGCTATTAGCTATGCTTCCCTTTATGCGAATTGGTGGGTATCAGAATAGTCTCTTTTTATTTCTGTTTTAAGCATTATACCCGTATTTTCAAGTTATAAAGACTTTCATTTTATTTTTACTTTTTCTAGCTGTTGCTCTGTTCAAATTGATTCACTTCAAATCTCCACGTCATCACTAGCGTTCTATCTGTCGGTGTCGGTGTAAATCTGCACGTAGATTATTTTCCTAGATCCGTTCCTAGCCAAAATGTTATACTTTGCTTTGAAATAGAAAGCTACAGTTGATTATCTTTATCCCAATTATTTTAATGTTCCATTAAGCTAGATGCACACAGAATGCGGTTGTGGATGGCGGTTGCGGGTATGTGCTGACGTTGTAAACAATGCATTTGCAATAGCCCCGTTCCCGTAGGACGCGGGCCAACCGCGGCGGGTCTTTTTCAAGTTTTTAAATTTACAAGCTTAAGGTCAGCCGCCGCGGATGGGTACTTGGAACGCTGACTTCTTATCTTAGACCATTATCTCAGTACACCTCAGGTTGTGAATTCCAAATTGGACCAAACTAAATGCACTTCAATTTCGACTGCCCTGATTTATTTAAAAAAAAAAAAAATAGCTGGTATTTTATAATGCTGGGCTCTTACCCGCCATAGAATTTTATATAATTTATTTTCAATAATATATTTTACGTAATTTATTTATTATAGGGTACTATTAAAAAAATTTTATTCATCTTTATTATACTTTATGGTAAGGTACTTGAGTCTTTTGTCTGCAAGGCTATAAAAACTAACTTTCTCAATTATGAATATTTTAAAAATTTGTTGACATTCTCAGCCTTTAGGTAGAACTTGAGGTCGCTGAAAACGAATCTGCAATCAAAAATTTTCTATCTCTTGTCTACGTTAAAATAACATTTCGAATATTTCAACTGCACCCGCGTTCTGTGTGCATCGTCTTAGTATTATTTTTCTGCCCATTGCCAGTTTGCTATAAAATTGAATATCCTCTTTTCAAATCTTTATTGCGATTAAGAGTTGAGAAAAAAATCAGCAAGATAGTCAAAATAATTTATTTCAATTTAAATAAATAAATCTTGTTCCACTAAAATTCAACAGAATTAGTTAACCTCATTGGTTCTTTACATTTAGCGAAATTCCAAAGATTACATATTATTACGACTTTGATACACATTTTACTTCTAGTCTAGTACAATTACCAAGCCCGTATTCATGACCCTACCTTGAAGCTTCCTCAATTAAATGAATACTTGAGCATTCTTTCAAAATGCTTTTCAAGGATCCCTTGAATTGAGATAGGTTCATAGACACAAACCTTAATAATCACAGTACTTTTTTAATTATTTTTTATTCTATCAGGGCGAGTAAATTGTGGACGATCAGCTGATTTGTGTGCAGGGATGCACATATCACATTATCCTTGCTTTGTTGTCTTCAAAAAAGGCGGCGGTTATGAATTCTATCATGGGCAAGTGACAACGCACAGTATTGCCAACTTTGCTAAGGAAAGTTCGACGGCTACAAATTTGCGCACAATCTCACAAACGGATTTTTCCAACTTAATCAACGGAGAAGATGGTATCTTTCTCAATTTATTTGTTGTAATTAGTTCTTAGAAAACTTGACATATATTTTCCATTGAATACATTACATTATTTATTATGTGTTTCTCGATCTGACAGCTTCTTTCAATTAAGTACTCAGCTTATCTAATATTTAAGATAATAGATATCGAATAATAACTCTTATAATAATTACCGTTAATAACCGTGTATTCTTATTCCATGTTCAGCAGTAAGGAATTGAAATTTTGAGATTTAATTTTACCTGCCCTATTGGTCTGGATACGTTCCTCCATCCGCCATTATTCTGTTTTCGGATCCCAGCTATGTTTGGCATTTGTATTTAATTTTATTTTGTGTACAAGAATCCACTATGATAAATATTTTGAAACCTTCAAAAGTTGTCCAAAGAAGAAATGTCTTATTTGTTAGCTTGTAAATTCAGTATATACAGTAATACTTGAAATTAAAGAGAATAACATTTTATTATTCTACACTATTGTACCTAACATCGTACAACAGCATACTACAACATGTCATAACAGCTTCTATATTTATTGCTAGATTTCTTAATGATTAGCTTTCTCAATCTATTTCAGACCACCTCAAGAAGTTCTATTTTCGAAATTTGATGGCTCTATTCTTTTGATTCTTTTGGGGTGTAAGTTTCAAATCTTAGTCTTAACAATTATTACTGTGTATTGTAAACTTACTTCAGGATTCTTAAAACAGTTTAAATTAATTTAAAGTTTAGTAATTATTGCGTGTTGCTTACATTGTGTAGTTTGTTTGAAAGTAATTTTGAGTTTACAATCACAACCCTTGAACAATCATTCTACAATCTATAAAAATAACACATCCATAAACAGCAATCGTCCCCATTAATTGCATAAGCATTATTTGAAGTTGGTGACATTCTTTTACTTTAAACTTGATCATATTTCTTTAAACTATGTGTAATTGGTGGCTTAATTTACTCTCCGGCACTTTTTGTTTGAAAAAATTTAGCTTCATGCGTTCCTGAAAGCTAATAGGTTTTTAGTTGACTAAAAGTGCTTACACAGTGGAGCTTTCATACTGGAGTGAAGAGCATAGATGTGAAATCAAACACATGCTATAGAATGGTTCTAATCGGGTGGAGCAGCGAGCGATTAGTGCCTCAAGGCCCATTGATCAAGCACTCTGTTCACTAATGAATAATAAGACGAAATTGTCACAACCATATTTATTAGAAATATTGAGAAACTAGTTTCGGTTGTTATACCATTATCAATCTCAATCAAACTAAAACTAAACTACAGAGAAGCTTAATATATACTGAACATGGAATGATATTATTGGCTAATCGAGAAAGTGGCTGACCTTCATCGAAGGTTGTGATTGGCTGACAAGTCACGCCCCCTGGTGGGAGGAATAACAAGCAAAAATACGAGTTAAATCAATAACTAAAAACTGTGAACATCAAGAAAGCAACGAAGAAGAAAAATACGTAATAAGGCTAGAATTGAATCAAATTAAAACCAACCAACTTGGTTTCATCATAATTCCAGCCTACATTAAAAAACCAGTTCTTTCGTGTTTTTCTCGTTTGACCTTGACTGCATTTCAGTGAGCTTCTAATTTTTCAGTTTCAATTTGATTCAATTCTTGCCTTGTTGCTTTCTAGATGTCCACAGTTTTTAGTTATTGATTTGAATCGTATTTTTGCTTGTTACTCCTCCCACCAGGGGGCGTGATTTGTCAGCCAATCACAACCTTCGATGAAGGTCAGCCTCTTTATCGATTAGCCAATAGTATCATTCCATGTTCAGTATATATTAAGCTTCTCTGTAGTTTAGTTTTAGTTTGAGATTGATAATGGTATAACAACCGAAACTAGTTTCTCAATATTTTTAATAAATGTGGTTGTGACAATTTCGTCTTATTATTCATTATGGATACCTTCCACAATATCACCCTCGCCACTACAAAGAAAGTTAAGGACTGTTCACTCATGGATCATGTGTCACTCTCGAAACTAGTGAATCAAAACTCCACTTAGCAAGCACCCCAAGGGTATGAGAAGCACAAGTGGGTCGCGGTGGCACTGGTCAAGTCGCGGTCGATGTCGTTAGCACACAGCTAGCAAGTCACCTACGCTGCTCACCGAGCACGCATTTAGTACGCTGTTGAGTGTCGTAGCGATGTAATGGCTGAAAAGTGCCTAGGTGGGTCGTCTGCATGGAGGGTACGAGACGGTCCATGAACAGACCAATCAGAGCGAAGCAGCCTGCTAGACATTAAGGTAAGCATCTATTTAAATGCAAATGAGTTGTTTTCGAAAAGCATCTATGTAAGATCGTGGAGGGCATCGCGATGCACCTCCACCTGGACTGGGCCGTAATGCTCAGTTTTGAATGTTACAATGTGTTCGATTTACTGCATATGGATGTCGACATCGACCGCGACCTCGACCTATACATCCACCTCCACCTATACTTCAAGCGTGGAATCCACTTCAGGCTTTAAATAAATGGTTATCATTGTGTACGTTCTGGGAGTCTGCTCTGGTGCATGGAACTGGACGCGTGATTGGTCTATGAACGTCTATCCTATTCTCGTGCCCCGGTGCAGGCTTCCAGGACGTGTATATTGATGGAGTGTAACCTGACTGTGACGACTATAAATACAGTCATTTATTTTAAGAGTGGAATTGACTTGACGGTTTGTAAACGCTCCATGAACAAACTGCTTTAAACGCCATAGGTGCATTCTATTCGGATAAACTTGAAATATTTTTTATACTTATCCTTTCTTTCTTTCAGGTAAAGGTACAGCCTGGTTCATAGATTTTTATGCACCCTGGTGCCCACCATGCATGCGACTGTTGCCAGAGTTTCGGAAGGCTAGTCGTCTGTTCGATGACATTGTAAGATTCGGCACAGTTGACTGTACAATACACAGCGAACTGTGCAGGCAGCAAAACATCAATTCCTATCCGACAACTGTGCTGTTCAATTCCACCCGGCCTGTGCAAATGTTCAGAGGAAGGCATGCGGCCAGTAGTATATCGGAATTCCTCACAGAAATCGTCAATCCTAAGTGTAAGCAATTAATGTTCTATTTTTAAATTATTTCATCCACAAGCTTCAGCCTAGGTAATTGGAAGTTTGTTGTCAAATTGATGAAAATTCTACTGAACCTTGAATTAAAGCTGCATTTACACTATGCAACAAAACCTGTTATAGCAAAAGTTACATAATAACAAAAATAATGCTGTGATGTTTTCCATGACAAAATACTTGAACGATCTAATATTAAAACTGACACTGTATTTCACTTTTATGTATTGTTTTACTCACTTATATTGGAGATGCTTGAGGGATGCATTTCACTTCTGAAAAGAAGCTTCGTCAGCCTGCCGCTAGGGGTCATGCTTTGTTGAGGTTGAATACATAATGGCCGCTCATCCTAACCTCAACAAAGCATAACCCTTGGCGGCAGGCTAACGAAGCTTGTTTTCAGAACAGAAGTGAAATGCATCCCTCAAGCATCTCCAATATAAGTGAGTAAAACAATTTATAAAAGTGAAATACAGTGTCAGTTTTAATATTAGAAAAATAATGCATTTAGTTAAACTCAAATCTTAGAAATATTACATCTAGCATATTACGATGCTGCATGTAATGTCCGTCGCTCATAACTTGGCCTGTGAAAGGAATGCAGTCGATCTATTTCTAAACAGAAACAATAGCGTTGATGGCCCAGGCAGCAAGAACACAAACGTGAGAAACAGTGAACGTATCTGGAAAAAGTAGCTTGTTAGTGAGCAAATTTGTTGTCACACATTGCTATTTACTATACACATCGCTAGATATAGCAAATGTTTTATTACAGTTTTCTCCATATAGTGTAAACAGGCGTAACCTTGTGCCCGTTTATACGGTGAATAATTGAATGTTTTATTGAATTGGAGTATTAAATTGCAACTTGTCAAACGACCATGAAAAAGCGCGGATGAGTACGTGACGGAGCGCCGACTTCTTATCTCAGTACAGTGAGTACACTATGTCCGCTCCACTACAAAACTTGAAAAACATAAAATTTCGGATATTTGAATTTTTTTAAATGTTATATTCTGTTCGCTCCCCTGAGTTTATAGCAGCTTGAATGATTGAACGAGCATAGCGAGTTCTTACTTTGACTCATATTGAGCATTTCAGTCAACAATGGTGACATGAAAACTGTAGCATGACTATTTCATATTATGTTATAACTTAATGCTATCTTTATTTTCACTGGCTTGATCTTTTTTTTTTAATAGAATACAGTAATAATAATTATTATTATTATTATAAAATTGTATATAACGAAAACTCAATAAATAGCATTCAACACGAAATTATTTTTAAATTTTCATTGGAAATTTTATTTTTATTATAATAATAATTATAAAATTGTATGTAACAAAAACTCAATAAATAGCACTCAACACGAAATTATTTTTAAATTTTCATTAGAAATTTTATTTTTGCAGGAAACACATACGCCTAAACAAATGATCTATTTATTCGGTTTGAACAATGCATTGATATGTTTTTCTTTGATTGCTCAATTTTCAGTGCAAGATCTTGACACAGAAGGTTTCAAGAAGTTTATAACAGAAAAAAGTGAAAATAAGATGTGGTTTGTATCTTTTGTCACTGATACTTGTCAAAACTGTCAACAGCTTCACTATGAGATGAAGAAACTCGCTCAGGTAATCAGCTATTATTTATTTAACTGGCTAGCAGGCTCATAATTATAAAATAATTATGATGAAAATTAGGTGGACACTATAGAAACTAGTTATTTTTAGGCTACTACAAATCATAGCATTGCACAGTTGATGTATGAATACAGCAAACATTTTATGTTTGCGTGTCTGATCTGAAAGTATTATATTATGAAGGTTGCTGCTCAGTATTCCCTTTTATTATTACAATGCAAGAGTGGCCGTTTCTATTTTTAATTGCATTGGATAATTTTCTTTTAATTTTCCTTTCCTTAAATTTTAAATTGTAAAATAGAAAATATTCAGGAATGCTATCGAAGATATGTGTGAATCAAGAAGGAGAAGGAGAAGGAGAAGAACTGCTATATAGAGTTGCTGATGTTCATTTTTGTGAATCGGAAACTTGTAATTGTTAAAGAAATCATACAAGTCTAATGGTGCATAGGCATACCAGCACAACTGAAGATAATTATTTTGTGTAAATTCATTGGGTCTTTGGATACTCGATTGTATTGGTTTATTCATTCTTCTTTCATATTAACAGCAGCTTGTAATATTCAATGATGATTAGAAATTCGTTTTAGATCTATAATAATTTAGAAATTAGAACTGACCTGTAAATTTTCACGCGGCTCTTCGATTTTTAATAATTTCTATTGTTCATCATTTGTTGCAGTTGGTTTCTGACTTCACATTTTTATCAATTGGTGAAGTCAACTGTGACACTGAAGTGTCAGTTTGCCGAGACAATAATATAAAGTTTTTCCCAACCATACGCTTATTTCCTTCTGAAAGTAAAGGAATCAATGGACAAGTGTAAGTGAATTTGTTGTAAGCTTACATCAAATGTCAGGTCTGTTTTCTTAAAATTTATGGTTTTACCGATTTGTCATGCTACTCTGACTATAAATCAAACATATTTTTTGACACTCACCTTCAGTTAATTAATAAACTAAGTAAAGAATAACATGTTTGCATTGCACTACCAATGAATCATGGCCATTGAGGATCTTGGTGAGACCTTACAGTAATTTATGGATTAATATCACACAGAATTTCAGAACTGAAAGAAAAAATATAAACAAAAATTTAAAAAAGATGGCTAAAGTTTACATTAAATGCCGGGTCTGTTTTCTTCAAATTAACTGTTTCAATCGATTTCTCATGTTATTCGGACTACAAAACTGTAAAATTGTTTTGGCACTAAGCTCACTTAAGTAATCCCTGTTATCTATCCCATTTACCAATAGATCAATTCATTGATTTAAAAAAAAAATGCTTAATAAGAATATTTGTAAAAGTATTTTTAGTAAAAGTTGAGGTAATCTGTTGTACCTAATCATTGTACCTAAATCATCTGTTTAATCCAAATTACATCAGAAATCATGCTGCTAAAACATTTATTCATTATTAATTAAATGCGTTTTAAGAGCAATTATTTCTGGGGATGCCAACAAATCGTTGGTTTGTATTGGTTTGTTTTCCAAGGGTTAGGTTGATGTTTGAGAGTTGATGTTGAAGCTTGGTTATCTCGAACCGTACTGACTTCATAGTACTGCCTTGAATAATTCAATTATTGAACTTGAACATCGACTTTCAAATGATAAATTTCATCGTTCTAAATTTATCTCATTCTACAAGCTTTTATATCACAAAATGTGAATGCATTGAAGTATATTTAGTAAAAGTTGAGGTAATCTGTTCTGAAATAGAGCTTTTTGGCCAGAAAAACAAATCCACTCGGGTTTAACAGTGTGATTAGACTATTTACTATTGATTCATCAATCTTGATGTTGAACAATGTCAAATTCCATCAACTTAACCTGAAATCGAAAGTATTTTAAACTAGATTATTATTAATTTACTGAAAGTGAGTGCCTTCAATTTGAGGTAAATATTCTAATTACACTGTTAAAACGAGTGGATTAGCTTTTCTGACCAAAAAACCTCTATTTCAGAATAGATTACCTCAAATTTTACTAAATCTACTTCAATGTATTCACATTTTGTAATAAAAAGGCTTGTAGAATGAAAGTCGATTCAAGTTCAATTCGAGGCATTACCTTTTCTAATTATGAAGTCAGTACTGTTCGAGATGACCAAACTTCAACATCATTTCTCAAACATCAACCTAACCATAAACAATGTAGTGGAATTAGGTTCATTTCAAGACAATCTATTATATCATTTCAATGAGGATTTCTAAAGATATGCATCATTTGAGGTTTATCCATCCATATGCCACACTTCCTGCCTTTTCTTATAAGAACATGCATATAATGCATGTATATATTTTCTTATAAGAACATGCTTATGTTCTGAATGATGAAGCTTCTCTTTAGAAGTGAAATGCATCTCTCCAGTATCTCCTGTATAAGTGAGTAAAAATCATAATTTGAATAGATACATTGTCACTTTTGATATTAGATATATTTTTAACATGTATATATTTTCTTTTAAGAACATGCATATGTTCTGATGAAGTTTCTCTTTAGAGGTGAAATGCATCTCTCCAATATCTCCTGTATAAATAAGTGAGTAAAAATCATAATTTGAATAAATACATTGTCAGTTTTGATATTAGATATATTTTTAACTAATACTATACATATGTTACCGTACCCTAAATACTATTACAAAATTTGATTCTTGTAATTAATCAGGCAGGTCAAGTTATTATTTATCAATAATTGATATTATATTTTTAGAGCAATTAGAAAATCAATCACAGCGCATCTCACTTCTTGAAATCATAGTTGCTCTTTAGGGAAATGCGTCATTACATGTTTGCTTGTTGCTTCCAAAACATTTATTGAAAGTGTATATAAATATTGCTCCAAAACTATTTTACAGAGAATACAATGGTGGCTACAGAAAAGATCACGCATCGTTGAGAAAATGGCTATTCCATTTTTTACCAGACTATGTGGAGGAATTGACACCGGAGTTATTTGATGACAACGTGATGAGGAAAGATGATTACTGGCTGGTCGATTTCTATTCGCCATCCTGTGGGCATTGTCATGTTTTTGCCCCAGATTTCACCACAATTGCATATGTAAGCAGAATCCTCTTGAATTCTATTGTAATAAATCATTCTTTTATTCGTTGTTGACAAAATACTTGAAAATTATTAGTATAATACTTGAAAAGTAAAAGTGAATTGACAAAAATGAACAGTAGCATTCATCGATTTCCATCAGCTATTCAATGCTGTTGCCAATATCCGCCATAGCGGAAGTCTTTAGTATAAATTAATAGCACTTTGAGGCTCCAACGTTAATGACTAATTGACTGGCTGACTGACCAACTGACTGACTTTCTTACTGTCTGACTCAGTGACTGATCTTTTGTCCAAACACTGTTCACCCCCGGCTCTGTAGAACCGGCCATCTAGATATAAAAATATCAAAGCACGTGATAGAGCGCTATTGTGTCCTGGAATATCAACACTAGTGGTGTTGTATGTATGTTGTATTCATTCTTTTTCTTTCTTCCTGAAAATTTATTGGTCCACAAATGTATTTCAGGCAACCCAGCGAACGCACAGGCATATATAGCCTATGTTTGCTGATTCCATAGGACCAGCTATATTAATTTATGGAGGCACATTTCATGTTATAATTAAGTGGTTCAAATGAATCTTTGTATAACGTCTGTATTATGTACAATTTCTGAATGGAATAAATTTGATTTGAGAAATTCGACATTAATAAATTCTGTTTCTGTATATTTGTCAGTTTGTTAAACTGTCAGTTCCTTCAAAACTAACTTGTGATATACGAGCCGATACGGCCAAGTCTAGACTCCCATTAACAATAAATCAACCATTTTACCGAGGAAAAGGTGAGGAGCTAACAAAAAGTCTTATTGCCAAGAGCTATAGCCCGTTTTTTTAGAATAAGCCCCTCACACTAATCTTTATGATGTAACTTAAATTGAATAAAATCATCTACTGCAATTTTAATCCGGCTAATATCCGTTTGAATGTGGTCAAATAGGAAGGCAGAAAACTACCAACTAATAGTACCAGAACTGTACTTTAACTTTCTGCAAATCGTTAAGGAAGTTTGAGCCGGTAGTTAGTGCTGTTTGTATTTCATAAAACAAGCCTCCGGTTTGATAATTATGCATATATTTTATTGTATTAGTTGAATGATTTTAATTTTGTTTCGTGTTTCAGAAAATGAAAGACAGAGTGAAATGTGGAAAACTAGACTGTCAGAAATACAGAAACTTCTGCTTCAGGGTTGGAATACAAGCCTACCCAACTGTCATCTGGTACGAGTCCAGTAACCGTAGAAACAAGGGCGTGGAAATTGCAACTCAGTCTATGAAGACAATAGTTGAACTAGTTGAAAGCTATCTTGCAGAACCTGGTGCCGCTGGTGTACGCCACGATGAACTATAGTTTATAATTTAGTACTTACTAGGTTGCCTGTGATCAAAAAATTGATTTATACCATTATTCTAATTAAATGCCCTAATACGATAGCTTATCATGAATCATTTACGTAATTATGGACTTCATGGTGTTAAAAGGCCATAAAATAGAACTGTTAATGTTCGGTGGAATCTCTATTAACCGTCACATTTGAAACGGACTGAGTCGGATAACTAACAGACGGACAAAATAAATCTCATAATATATAAACGAGTTCACCACAGTACCGTAATTGAATTTATTGTAGTATTCATATAACTTGGCAGCGTGTAGCAGATGGGACATGCTATATCTTAACCGAACATACTGCTGCCAAGTTATATGAAAACTACAGTAAAGTGGTTTGACAGTGAAATGAGAATAAGAGCGTGTACAAATCGGTAATACTATTTATTTATACATAATTATTTATTAATTTTCCATTCATTTATTTCTTGCTGATGATGACTGAGACTTGTGAGTGAGTAATAAGGTGAATGATGACACAAAATATGCCAGGCTGAACAGGCATCGAACCCGTGACTGCAGGAGTAGCAGTCGGAGATAGTTTTAGAATATGTCGTCTAGAAGTAGAACGTATTTCATCGTATGAATGTGAAATTTAGATAATGAATCGTAAAATGCTCATTTCACGACGACTAATAACAGAGAGTGATGGCTAATCGAGGTTTTGCTCACAGTGCTTATTGATAGCTGCATGGAATAAACAATATTTGACAAACTTTTAGCCCATAACAGTCGTAGTCCAGTCATTTTAGGAAATGAAAAATAAAATTAGCAGAAGCTGGAGATTTGGCACATTTGTCGTACTTGACAATCATGCTGAATTGCATATCAAAAGTCATACAGCATTTGACTGGTGTGGTGGATGAGGGGGGAATTCTGGGTTATTTGATTCCAGAAAGGTAAATACCTCAACTAACCATTATAAAAATAAACATCGATTTTGTGGGAATTTTCCAACACCAACTGGTTTTTATACAGTGTGGCCATTGCCTTCAGCCAGCATAATATTGTCTCTAATTTATTGACCGAACGAAGTGAGATCTATCCTTTAAGACGATCGGCATTCTCTCTGTCTTTCTCACGATTACACACCTAGACCAATTGTTATGATTTTTCATGTGGATGTTCCTTATTCCTAGGCACAGCGATGTATATGTTTTAATGTGAGGGATTGTCATGCAAGAACTCACCAGAGGTAGACATGGATAAATCAAAGGTAGTTGAACAAGATGAATAATCAAAAAATTAAATGAATTTTACTTATTACTTGGAAATTATGTTTGAAAATAAATAGAAACTGATAAATATGTTGTATTTCAATTAAACTCACCTCACTCCTCGTTTGTGTAGTACGCTCTTTGGACAAAACGTTCGAGGTCCGAAGAGTCACCGACAGTCCAAATCGGCTATGATACTAAACAGAAAGTTTTTGGGGAAATTGTTTTTTGGCCGCCATTTTCCAAGATGGCGGCTTGAGCTCAAGGCTTATCAATGGAGAATTTTTATGTGTTATTCAGCCTGTCAAGTGCGACGTATGTGTCAAATCTCCTGCTTCTGTTTTTTTTCCAACAACCCTTTTTTATCTAAAATGACGACTATGGCCGGCAATAGACGGACTGCTTCAAGCAGTCGCAAGTGTCTGCAAAAGTGCAGTCGGACTCGACAGCAAACCGACTGCTTGAAGCAGTCCTAAAGCAGTCGGGCCATAAACACAATTATTAATAAAATTGCTGAGAATAATTTTCTAGAAATGATTTGAGCACAAATTAATTGAAGAAAAAGACACACTTAATCAGATTCTGAATATGGTTTAAACAAATTTAATAATAATTTGAAAAATTGGTAAATGGCAAGAATTAAAAAATAGATCCTCAAATATTAAATTATAATTAATTTAATATAAGAATACATTATTCTCGTCATACAATGATAAAACGCCACTTTGCGTGAAAAATACAAGAAACATTGCAGTATGCAAAATCACTAAACTATTAATTACAGCCAGCGAATGATTGTAAATTAATAAAAAGATAATATTTCTTGACTTGATCATATCATACAACAAATAGTAATAACCAGTCTAAGTACTAGAATTAAATAAAATTGTTTTTTTTTTTTTTTTTGTTCCATAAGGAGAATACTAACTTGCTTTTGTGAATTGTGGCTTTTGTATAATGTGGTCAAAAAGTTTGTGTGATTCAAAATATAATTTTTCATTGAGCAACTAACAAACGAAGATTAGTTTCCATAACTGGAAAACGGCCAAGTGTGAGTTTAATTATTATTTATTCACCTATAAAAATTGACTTAGTCGTTAAATTTACAATAAAAAGTTAATACTAGAATTATTGAATAGCAATAATTTTATGAAAAGATAGAGCCGGAACCTTCAGCACTGAACCCTTTTTTAATAATGATTTCCATGAAATCACTGGACGGACCCAAAAATTTATTTTAGTCCTACACAGGATGATTCAGTAAATTGAAGTATTTATTTTAAGTGACAGATTTACTTTAAATAACTCCTAGAGCTTACATTACTCAAAATTAGGTGGTAAACTAAATCTTAAACGAGAAAAAGTTCAATTAGGAGAAAATTATGCTAAAAACAAAAATGAAAATATATAATAAAACAGGATCTCTGTCTTTGAAGAAGGCTCTAGTGACAATACAACTAGTTTTGAAACCAACGTGCCATGTTCACAGAATGCATACATAGCTTACTAAAATAAATACACACATGAGTGAAAGATGAGTGGTGGTTCGAGCAGTCGAGTGGACTGCTTGAAGCGGTCCGTGTATTGCCGACCGACTTCACTTTTGCAGTCGGCAGTACCGCGGAACTCGACTGCACATCAACTGCTTGTTTTGTTTGCGACCGCAACTCGACTGCTCAAGCAGTCCGTGTAGTGCGATCTTGATTTTAACGTTGAAATGCGATCCACCCAACTGCGACTGCTTGAAGCAGTCGAACCCGACTGCACCAATGTTGCCAGGCGTAAGCTAAAGTAGGGACCAGGCTAGAAATCACCATACGTTTGATTACTTCGTACAGTAATTACCGTACTTTCAATTATTACCTACGGTAATTTCAAGCCAAATATCCCACAATCTTTTAGCTTGAGTCTGGAAACACGAGTGCGCAGTGCGCTCCACTAAAAAGGTATGGAGCTATGGAAACCCAGCTCAAGTTCCACCATTTTTCCTTAAATTCACGTATTGCTTGAGGGTATTATCGATCCTTTGTCCATGAAATTGTATTGGAGCCCACATACACGAACACAATTTTGCTGAATCGTTCGTGTATACAGGCCCAATTCCATGAAAAGCACAGGTATCAGGTCTCTCACTAATGTTGGGAAATTTCCATTGAGAAATTCCGTATTCTTGTCAGCGTAAGAATATTGCCAAATCATCAAATAGTGTATAGTTTTGTTGAGTTGATGGTCATATTGATCGGATAATTGGAAGAGAGAATTTTAATAAAAATAATTAATACAAAAAGTTGTCTCATTTTACATAAATCATTGTACATACTGTAGTATTCATATAACTTGGCAGCGTGTAGCAGATGGGACATGCTACATCTGAACCCAGCATACTGCTGCCAAGTTATATGAAAACTACAGTACATCTTGATGGATTAACAAACTGCCTACATGATTTTTTTAACAAAGCGATGCCAAACTTAGAAGTGAATTTTTATCTTTAAAATGTGAATTCTGGGTATTAAAACAACGTAAATACCGCTCTTTAAAATGTGAATACTAGGTATTCATACAATTAAAACATAAATACCGGAAATAATAATGAAAACCAACAAACTTGTACATACAATACTGTACCACATACTGACATTATCATAATTTATTTTTATTATACATTTCCATACCTTAGATATACTAAAAAAATCATCTCAATGTTAGTTTATGGACTTCAAGTCTCCCTTGAGTTGAAGATGCCTCAAGATAATTTCATAAATAGAAGGTCTAGAGAAGTATTTCGTTTTTAATTGATTAGAGGCCAAGTCGTGCAGGCGTGCGCCTCGGCGTGACCGGAGTTCCCGGCTCTTTGACACCAGGTGTGACAATTTCCGCTCTTCTACTACCAACCGTGTTCTTCCTTTCCATTTCCTGCTGTCGCTGATTGATTTCCTCTTGAGCAGCCTTCATCTGTCCTTCCATTTCCTGTAAATGCTCCAGAGCTTGCCTTCGTTTCGCGGAGCCTGATCGTCCAGTCTCCTTCACAGAGAAAAACATGGGGCCCAACTCCGCCAACCATTGTCCATCCACAGCTGTCACACACTGCATGTACTCTTTGGCAGTCATTATCAATTCATGATAAACTACATAATCGGGAGTAAACCCCATTCCAAAGAGAGCTGAAGTGGGATGTAAATGACACGGCATTCCAGTCCGACAATTAACATACTCACCAATTCCTTTCAACCTAGCAGCTTGATGGAAGTATGCCGAACAAATACATTTTCTTATGATATCCCAGTCCGATCCACAAGAGATCACTTCTATTTTTTGTTGAACCAAAATATCCTTCAACTGCTGACGTACTTCGCGAACTTTCCTCATTGCTTTAATGTGGATAAAATGTTCATTACACCAGTTCGCCGAGTAATTATTCTGTTTCCACTGGTTGTACACATTTAAAAACGTCAAATGATCCGACTCAGGCACTTGGAATTTTTCTCTAACCGAATCTGCTTCCTCTTCACGACCTTTGGGACGATAAAAAATGCTTGGCACAGACAACATAGAAACTATAATCAGTATGTCGGCGGTGCATTTCATCTGGCAAGAAACAATTAACATTTGACACTGAGGTGGATCAAGAGGAAATTCTGCCATTTGTCTGCCTAGAGGTGTCAATGTGCCAGTGTGATCAAGAGCGCCCAATATCCACAGCTGATACAAAGAGTTCAGTATGTTATCCTGTGGTGGAGGATCCATAAAGTGAAACTGTAGAAGGTCTTGAACACCAAGAGATTTAAGCAGCAGAACTGTGTTGGCAAGGTTAGTCCTCTGGATTTCAGGAACGGTGGTTACTAAAAGTTCTTCTTTGTACTGTCTTTCAGTGTACAAACGAAAACACTGACCCGGCCCAGTACGACCAGCTCTTCCTGATCTTTGATTAGCATTCGCCTGACTTATAGGATAAATTTGCAATGCATCCATACCGATTCTTGGATTGTACACTTTTAATTTACAGTAACCAGAATCCACAACGAACATAATGCCATCGACTGTCAAGGAAGTTTCAGCAATGTTAGTGGCAACAACACACTTCCTAAGTCCTTCTGGTGATCTTTGAAAAATCTTTGCTTGTAAATCAGAAGGCAACTGCGAATAGATTGGGAGGATTGAAAGTTGAGGCGCGTTATCGATCTCTGACAATCGTTCAGCTAAAACTTCACACGTCACTTCAATGTCTTCCTGTCCAGGCATAAAAATAAGAATATCACCTTCCGTAGGCTGCAAATGAATCTGCAACGCTTGTTTCACAGCAGCATCCACATAATCTTCAACCGGATTCTTGCTGAAAAATAATTCCACTGGAAACGTGCGACCAGGAATGGTGAATGTTGGAACATTTCCGAAGAATGTTGAAAATTTCCCAGCGTCCATTGTGGCCGAAGTCACAATTAGTTTCAAATCATGACGGCGAGCTACCACATCTCTCAACAGTCCAAATAACACATCAGTACTCAGCGATCGTTCATGAGCCTCGTCCATTATTACCGCACTATAGTTGTCTAGATCAGCCTCTCTTAGAGATTCTCTTAGTAGAATACCATCAGTCATGTACTTGATTACCGTATCCTGAAAATAAAATTAAATAGTTAGCATAGGTACTCATAAAACAAACTATCAACTCAACGAAATCTTGACATAAATAAATCATCAATGAATAAAATTTTATTCATTTAGAAGATTTTTTAAGTAGTGCCATGAAAAAATCGAGTGAGTAGAATTGCGATGTTTTCAACCAGTCAGTTGACTTCACAAGGAGAAACTGTAGTCGAAAACTTACAGTAGTATAATATTTATAGTTTACAAATTAAAGTACTAAATATATATGTTAATACATTGCTGTTGATCCGTGTATCCTTGTCATATTTATAATTATATTGTTTTTTAAGGCTGTCTACTCTAATACACATATTGCTATAAATGGTCTTATAACTCGAGTAAAACTAGAGTGTAAACGTTCAACTTAAACAAGAGTGATTGCTCTATGAGAGCACTCACTCCTAGACAATTTGACAATGTGTGTTTCTGTTTAAACCATTCTCTGTAGATAGTATAACATTTTGAGCATGCTTTTTCTGCTTTGGCAGTCAGATTTAAGCGGCGCGCAGGTGATGAGCGGAGAAAAGTTTCGGACGGTATAATTCATCTTATAAAAATGAGGCCTGTAGTAAATTGTGCAGTAAGATCTCAAAAATGGCTCTCCTGACTCCAAATTTCGAATTTATTTTCATAATGGCCAAACAGGTCGATAAACATAGAGTAAATTTGCTCAATTTTAACACGTGATTATCAAAAAAAATATAAGTTATAGTCAAATTACAAGTTTACTGCCATTCTAGCAATATTTATTTGCAATTAAAAACCATTCCCGCATCTCTAGCTTGAAGCATAGCGTACGAAACAGTAAACTACCAAGTGCATGTTTTCACCGAGGTAATATGGACTCTTGATAATAGGAAATATATAAGCGTATTTTTTATAGTTCGTACAATTTAGGAAATATTGTAAAATTTATATTTTGAATTTGTTTTATCTACATAATAAGAGAGAATAGGGGTGTGAGTTAGTCTAACGGATCTAACAAGAACGGCAAGGATTTGGGACACTAAATTTGGTTCAAAGCTTTATCTAAACTCAATTCAGAATTTTTTTTAAATGGGTTAGATGCAGGAAAGTCATAGAGAAGCTGATAAATGATTTGTCACTATGATGCTGATATAGATGATACGCCGATACGTCACAAGCCAAAGCAACAAATTAGTTCTGTATCAATATTGCAGCTGCTAATTACCCAGCGTCAAAAACATAGCTTATATGTGCACAACTCTTTTCAAACAGTTGAACTGTTTGGCTAGAAATACTGCAATTTCACTCGCCCTTCCCAATTTCGTAAATTTGTGACCTTTAGCGTAAGTTATCTACCAGGAAAGTGAAACTCCTAACTGGAATCCGGGTAAAATGCTAGTAGTTAATAATAGGATATATTTCCTAATAGAAATAAGTAAGGTTATTTTTTATAGTTCATACAATTAAGGACCTGACTGCAAGGGTGCCTTGTTCACGCAATTGGACGCAGCTAAATTGCTGCTGGTACTCTACTTCACTGGCGGCAGTTACCAATGAAACACATTGTTGGAAAAATCTACGCGAGTAAACAGGTAATACATATAGTGAGACCATTAAACGTTCCAAGTTTCGAAAAATTCCTTTCGAACACATCATTTATAACTGAATAATTCTAATTTTGTTACCTTAAAAGTATTATAGTAACGATTTTATTCTCCAACGCGGACAAGCTCTACAAGTGTTTTGATTTGAGTATTTTTCACCAAATTGTTCGTTCGTTTTCATGAATGATAACTTCAACTGTTATTATTTCTGCTCTGAATAAATCATTTATCTATTTTATATTTATTGACATAGTCCTACCTCTGATGTGCAGTCTTCAAAACGTATGGCATAGCCAACGGTGTCTCCGAGCTTGGAGTTCATCTCATCTGAGACTCTTTTGGCGACTGACATGGCGGCCACACGCCTCGGCTGTGTGCAGCCAATCATGCCGTACTTGCTGTAGCCATCCTCATGCAGATACTGCGTCAGCTGTGTTGTCTTTCCACTCCCCGTCTCCCCAATTATTATCACAACATTGTTCTCACGTACTACGTTCAAAAGCTGCAAACAATTGGACATTGATTACAATCTAACTCAAAAGTGAATAATAAACACATTCTGAAAGTCTCAAACTTAGAAATATTTTTTTTCAATCAGTATTGTCATAATCGATGCATGCGGTAAGTTTGAACCTTGATAAAACACGATGCAGATGACCTACAAATTTACTCCAGTTGTCCTAAGCGATTTACTGTCCTGAACGAATTACTCAATCCCATATTGCAAGCTCAACTCTCACACTCCTGGATCAGAGACTATTCAGAATAATCAAACTTGTCAAAGAAATCCTCAAATATGGCAAATCTAATTAATTAAAATACGATTTCAAATTTGTGTCTGAGGGCAGAAAGAATAATGTTTCACGTACTAGAACCGAGGATAATACCCTTAGGATACCGAACCACCATACTACAATCTATACTAAATCATTTGTTGCAAGTCCTTGTCGAGCTTGGAATGCACTTCCAAATTTCATTACGTGCATTGAGAGTCCTCGGAAATCAGACTGGATTAAAACGGAAAAATTTGGACAAGCAAAAATTTAGATTTGGATGTTGGAATGTTAAAACTTTGACAGAAAAGGAGTTGAACTTGTGGGACAGATGAAGAGGTACAAGATAAAATTGATGGCATTGAGTGAGGTAAAAAGAAAAGGAGCTGGAGGATGGATATGTCCTTCTATACTCAGGAGTTGACCAAAAGGAAAGGGTAAAGAAGGAGTAGGCATAGTACTGACCCCAGAATCAAATGACAAGAGTTAGTGATTGGGATGCTGTTAGCTCTAGAATAATAATGGCAATTTGGATATGGATGTGAGGATCACTATTATCTCTGTGTATGCTCCAACTGAGGACGCAGATATCCTTACAAAAGAGTGCTTCTATGCTGAGCTACAAAGAGTTGTAAGTAAGGCAAGTAATAGGAACAGAGAGATAATAATGACAGGTGACTTCAATGCAAGAACAGGTTGGAACCAAAATGAATCACATGGTACCATTGGTCCCTATAGCAGAGAACAAACTCAGAACGAAAATGGAAGGAGACTGGTAGAGTTCTGTGTTGAGAATAATATGCTGGTCGGAAACTCCTGGTATAATCATAAGCGTATTCATAAAATTACATTTTTGGCAGAGGGAAGAGATGCTGAAAGTATCATTGATTACTTCATATATGGCCCAGGAATGAAAAGGAGAGTGTTATATGTCAAAGTCATTCGAGGGGCGGAGTTGAGTACTGATCATAGATTGCTGATTATGGATGCGAGGTTTCAAATTTTGGTAAAGCAAAAAGTATTCAAGAGTGAAAATAAAAGTTTTTAAAGAGTTAGCCAAAAGAGAGGAGTATAGAGAAAGTATAAGGGAAGTCTGGAAGGATTGAGGAGGCCAGAGGAGATGGAAGTGGAAGAGTTGTGGGCATTCGTGAAAACGGCAATGCTGAGAGCAATAGAGGAAACGTTTGGGAAAACAATAATAAACACCAAGCTGAAAAGAACCAAATGGTGGAATGCCATTGTAAAGAGTACAGTGCATGAGAAAAAAATTGCTTGGAAAAGATACCTGGAGAAAAAGTCAGAGGAAAATAGGAGGGCATATGTAGAAAAAAGGAATAAAACTAAGAGAATTGTCAGGGAAGCAAAAAGCCTATCATGGGAGGAATTTGGAAAAAAAATTCAAGAAACCTACACAGAAAATCAAAAATAGTTTTGGAGCTTAGCAAAAGGACTGAGAGGAAGACGAGTAAAACCAGTTAGACATACAAAAAACAAGGTTGGTATTTTAATAAGTGAGCAAAAAGAAGTATTGAGAGTATGGAAGGAATTTTTTGAGAAGTTCAAAGAAGAAGATGTGGCTGACAGAGAGGAAAATGGGGGTAATGAACAAGAGGGAATAAATTTGCCAAGAAATAACAAGAGAAGAAGTAATCATTGCTGTCAAGAAAATGAAACTGAATAAAGCTCAGGGAATGGATGAAATAATGCCAGAAATGATCAAGTATGGAGGCGATGTGTTGCTGGATTGGATATGGTTGCTTTTCAAGAAGATCTGGGATAAAGGAGCAATGCCAAAAGAGTGGGAGTACAATACAATTGTGCCAATATTCAAGAAGGTTAACCAAAGTGAGTGCAAAAATTATCGCCCAATATGTCTTTCCTCAGTGGTATACAAAAATTTACACAAGAATTCTAGAAGGCAGACTACGAAAAGTACTAGGAAGTAATTTAGAGGATGAGCAAGTGGCTTTCAGACCTGAGCGACAAACTCAGGATCACATCTTTATACTAAGAACCATCATGGAAAAGATTACAGATAGGGCAAGGAACATGTATGTGGCATTTTTGGATTTGAAGGCAGCTTTTGATTTGGTACCAAGGAAGGAGATATGGAAAACTCTGGAAGCAAAAAATGTACCAGCCAAACTTATTATAGGCAATAAAAGCTGTCTATCATAATCCCAAGGGCATAATAAGACTGAATGGTGGGCTCTTGGAGGAATTTTCAATGCAGAAAGGGGTCAAGCAAGGAGACAGTATCAGTCCATTGCTATTTGCAGTTCTGATGGATGAGATAAATAAAACATGCAAGAGACGAACTGCAAAAACAGTTGTGGGAAACTTTAGAATGAGACCAATAGCAGTACAAGCCTTACTATATGCAGATGATGTTATACTCCTGAACAACAGCCCAAATAAACTGAAAACGGCAGTACAGGAATGGAATGAGATTTTGAGATGGAAAGAAATGAGACTCAATATTGAAAAAAGCAAGATAATGCTTGTTAGAAAAGATGAGGAAGAGACTATACAACTTATTCTGGAAGGTAAGCAAATGGAGCAAGTGAATGAATATGAGTATCTGGGAGTTAAAATAAGCAGAGATGGTAGAATTGTCAGTGAGGTATTGAGTAGAATCAGGAAAGCAAATACTATATTCTATTCAATCCACAACACTCTGTTGGGAAAAAGAGAAGTCAGCAAGACTACAAAGAAAAGAATTTATCAGGCGGTGTATGTACCTACCATCCTGTATGGGACAGAAAGTTGGCCAGTCGTTGAGAGGCATGCCCAGAAAATGACAGTCTCTGAAATGAAGTTCCTGAGAAAGATTTCTGGAAAGACAAGGAGGGATAGGATAAGGAATGAGATTATTAGGCAGGAAGTGGAGATGGAACCCCTGATTGAAAAAATGAAGGAAAAACAACTGAAGTGGTTTGGTCATTTAAGTACAATGCCAATTGAGAGATAGGTCAAACAAGTCTGGGAGATGAAACCCATTCGAGTGACACAAAGAGGACGTCCAAGGATGACCTACAAGAAGTATGTGCAAGGATTGGGAGCTACAAGAGGTAAAAACTGGCAGCAGATGAAGAGGATGGCACTGGTTAGGGATGCACGGAGGCGCTGGACCGAGGAATCCTCAAAGCACCCTACGCTGTGAGGCAGGAGGGTTTTGAGAAAGAAGAAGCATTGAGAGTCAAGTGGGCTTTACCTCATCATTGAGTTGGTATCTTTTGGAGAGGATGGCTGTATCTTTTCGACCATAGAGCAACTGCATGACAATCTTCATATTTCATTTTGTAAATAATATCTCATCTCTATTGTTCAGCAAATAAAAAAAGAATAATTTCCGAAATTTTTAAATTTGTATTCAAATTTCATTTCATTGTTACTAATTATATAGTCTCTCAGTTCGAAATTATCAAGGTTAAGTCCAGTATCACGAATTTTTGTCCAGACTTCGCTCTTATTACGTGAATGCTTCACATAAAATATCATTGTTATTATCCAAAACTTTTACCATATATAATCTATTGTTTTGTTAATTCATGCTTTTTAAATAAAGTAATTTTATCTTATCTTATCAATAAAAATAAGGCAACAAGTATCTAGTGGAGTAGCATGCATTTATTTATTATTGATTTTATTTTTCATTTATATTGTCATTTATTCATCATTCATAATGAATATATTTTCAGAAAATATGCTTACAAACAATAACATATCATTCAGTATTCCTCAGCAAATAATTTCTAAATTGTTTACTGTTGTAAATATCAATAATCATTTGAATCAATTGAAAAAATCAACGCCAGTTGCATGAAAGAAAATTAAATTTAACCACCACCATAAGATGACGTCATCTTACGGAGCTAAATAGGGAAGTCGTTGCACTGGCTCTGTCAAATGACGTCATCTTACAGTGGTCAAATTTAATTTTCTTTCGTGCAACTGGCCGTTAGTGTTGTATAATGCTGATTGAGTAAAAACATTAAATGAAATATTGTAATGGGTGATATATAAAATTTACCTCTTGTCTAACAGCAAAAACGGGTAAATAGCGACGCTGCTCAAGTATTGTCTTTTTCTTAGCGAAATCACTGCTCGCCTCTGGTGTATCTCTCATATGGTCTGCAAACTTCTGATCCGTTTTGTAATCAGTTTCATCATTGGCGTTTTGGCGTTCATCCTATGAAATTCAAAATTAATTTAATTGTAATTTGCATGATGTTCTCCATACGATTTTTTCATTCAAAAACATGAAGCAATACTCACAGAAACAAAAATTAGAATCATATAAAAATAACATTATTGTCTGTATATACATTGAAGAACAATCATACAGTAAGTAAACCCCAAGGAAGACAATCTACCTCACTCTTTTTTGTTTTTTATTAAGATTAGCTTTCTCATTGGCATTGCCCGCTTTTTTAGATTAAAACATTATGTTTCGAAATAAAAAGTGACTTAAGATTCAAAATCAACTAATAAATACATAAATGATGATCTTTTGCACGAATTCTCTTCGACAACAGAAGAGAGTTGTACTTTTGAACAGTTGAATTCGTTTTCTTGTTATTTAAAATGATTGAAAATACTGAATTTGAATGTATTACCCTTTATAGTGATTAATATTTTCAATTCTCATAACTCTAATTTATCTAATAACTCAAAACTCTAGTTTCTGAATAAGTAAAAAAGGAGCAGATTAATTTTTTTTAAATCCAGTTCGTTTAATCTATGACTTTATGATTAATCCCTACTCAATTTCATCTACCGTACATTAAAAAATATATAAAAATGGGATTATTTATAAAACTAAATCATAAATACAGAATAAAAGATTTAGCTTTGGTCAATCGGATATAGAAAAAAATTATAGGAACCTAGAGATGCCAAATAACATCCAAACTTCTCAGTAAGATAACGTTCTTTTTCGAAATATTAAAGCAATAAAAGTGAATGAAATAAATACTAGAGCATCACAGCAAAGGCAGCTTACCGATTCCTTCTTCTTTTCTACTCCCATTATGTTTCCTATAGAAGTACCAGCTAATTCCCAATGCTTCTTTTGAGCTTTTCTTCTTTCCTTCTGCTCCCTGTAAACTCGCACCAGAGGCGAACCTTTTCTAGCAACCAAAGCCATGTCGGAAGATGGATCCTAATGCCAAAAATAAAGTAAAAAATTATTTACTAATAATAGCATTGATTACAATTATGACAAGAGTAATTATTATGAAATTTTCAAGTCAGCTGTAATAGGACTGATTCAATGTCAAATATATTACACATAGATTCTTTCTTTATTAATTGAAAATAGGTTAAGCAATGCATTACAAGAACAGAATTAGCAATTTCCTAACTTGAGAACATGGTGATCAAAATGTTATATTCCATGGTTTCCCATTTAGTTACATGCAAAATAATTCAACGATCAGATGTAAGTGCATACAATATAGTAATGGGAATCAATAAGTTTTATTATCAGTGGGTTCGGGACCCACCTAAAATAGTGCGTCCACTATGTTCCCCATATCCCCATATTGCATTATTGTATTTTGGAAACTGTGTGTAAATAAATGAAATGAAAAATATCATGGCTCAAATGGCGAGGCGGAACTACCTGTAAAAGCCTCACCACCAATTGAGGCCATACGCTTATTATTTATTATAGGAACCAATGTGAAACTCCTTACAGCGATAATTGAATAGGAAGCTCTGTTCTAGAGTGGAGTTGTTGAATCTACGAAACACTAGTTCATTCAGAAATACACTACGCAAATGACATTTATGTACACATTCAATTGAATTCAGACTTAAATTAGCAAGAATTCAATTTCAAAACAAAATTTGAATGCTAAATATTAAGCTTGCTGTATATCATACATTACATATTTTAAAAATTGGGCGCATGTCCTTTAGTAGTGGGGAGACCTCATGTAGTTCCACCTGGCCGTTTGAACCATAGGCTATAATTTACGTATTAATGACGAATTACAATGGAATATAAAGACAAAGAAGGCTTCAAGTTCGAATCTGCTTTCTATATAAAATTATGTGAACGAAACATGCTGCCTACATTTTTATACTACTCAACAGTTTCCCAACCTGATTACGCATGAAATACGATTTATAATTTTCAATTAACTACATTAGAATACAACTATTTCTCATACTTTCTTTGTAGTGGTGAAGGTGATATTGTGGAAGGTATCCATAATGAATAATGAGACGAAATTGTCACATCCACATTTATTAAAACTTAGAGAAACTAGTTTCGGTTGTTACACCATTATCAATCTCAATCAAACTAAAAACTAAAGTACAGAGAAGCTTACAGAGAATACTGAACATGTAATTATACTATTTAATGATACTACCAGCCTACATTTAAAAAACAGTTCTTACATGTATTTCTCAGTTGACCTTGATTGCATCTCAGTGAGCTTCAAATTTTTAGTTTTAATTTGATTAAATTCTAGCCTTATTACGTATTTTTCTTCTTTGTTGCATTCTTGATGTTCACAGTGTTTAGTTATTGATTTGACTCGTATTTCTGCTTGTTACTCCTCCCACCAGTGGGCGTGACTTGATAGCAATCACAAAGTCCGATCAAGGTCAGCCTCTTTCCCGCTCAGCCAATAGTATCATTCCATGTTCAGTATATATTATGCTTCTCTGTACTTTAGTTTTTAGTTTGATTGAGATTGATAATGGTGTAACAACCGAAACTAGTTTCTCTAAGTTTTAATAAATGTGGTTGTGACAATTTCGTCTCATTATTCATTATTTTTCATACCTTGACTGGGATAACAGGTTCAGGCTGCTTAGTAAAGACGATCCTGCCATCAAGAAAAGGTGGAACAATATTATGCACCAGTAGATGAACTCTTGCTTCGTTTTCTTCATCGAAATCTTCATCGACGTCAAGTGTCTGCACTACTCCACTAGTCAGCATTCTGTTGCGTTCCCACAGCTCATTGTCCTGAAATACAAAACGCAATTGGATAGATTGTAATCTATTTCAACCGAAATTTCTGCAGCTACAGCATTAAATGGGTTCATGTGCAAATCGTTGAAAAAGGAAAAACAGAATTCCAATTTCCTGTAAATGGGATTATTGAATTATTATAATAATACTGTAATCCAAACATCTTTACACAAAATAAATGAGCCCTACAAGTAAAAAATGTAAAATGTAAATGTAAAAATTAGTAAAAAATGGAGTGATTGATTACTTGTGAAGCGCGGCTTCAGTCACAGATGTTTTGTGTCTATATAAATGGGGTTTAAATTGTAAGATCTTTCGGGAAATGGTTCTACAGTTGAAAATATGGAAGACATTTTCCATTAACATTTTCCAGAGGCCTTGGCCATGATACAAAACGGCAGAACGGCAGATTGGCGCCGCTAGTCTTCTACTCTCAACATTCAATTTTTCTCCCGCCACTCATATTATAGCTGAGACCTTAGAATGCTTGATTAAGAATTAAATATAACGAAAGATCGGAAATTTTCATTTAAATTCAACTTTACTGAAAATAGTAAAATATCAATATTGTTAACTTTTCATGTGAAATTTAACGACATGCAGTCAAATATTTGTTAAGAATAAGTATAATAACTCACTTAAACTGGCCGAGTACTTTCGAATCTATGAGATCCATCATCAGAGGCTCCTAGATCATCATGTCAGTTTTTTGGTTAGAAGTGTTGTGGTTTTTGTAAGATATGATCAAAAAGTTTGTGAGATTTAAAATTTAGTTGTTCATTGAGAATGTTTTGTTTATTGTGTGTGGTGTGTTTGTATATTTCAAATTGTTACAAGGTGTTGAGTTCGTGTACTTTAGATTTTATGTGTAGAATGTGTAGGTTGGTACTGATGTCGGTAAAAGTGTGTCCAGTTTGAATGATATGGTCGGCAAAATTCGATTCAGCTTTGGATGTCAGGGCTTGAAAGTGTTCCTTGTAACGTTGTTTGAATGTGCGGCCTGTTTGTCCTATGTAGAATTTGTTACAATCAGAGCAGTTTAGTTTGTAGATCCCTGGGAGATCGTATTTGTTTGTGTTCAGTGTGGTTTTGAGTGTAAGTGCATTTTTTATTTTGTTTTTTGTTCTGAATGAGATGGTGTGGCCGGTTTTTTTTAAGATTTTTGCTAGTCTGTGTGATTGTGGATTAATGTATGTCATTGTGATGTATTTTTTGTCAGTGGTGTTGGTGTTTTGTTTTTTGTTTCTTATTTTATGATTGAGTTTGTCAATTAGGTCGTGTTTGTAGCCGTTTTCTTGTGCTAGGTATTTTATTGTATTTAGTTCAGTGTGGTAATTGTCGGTGGAAAGCGGTGTGTTGTTGAGTCTGTGTAGCATTGACCTGAATGCTGAGTGTTTGTGTTGTGTTGGATGATTGGAGGTGCTGTGTATTAGGGTATCTGTCATTGTTAGTTTTCTGTAGATGTTGAAGCTGTGTTGTTGGTTTGTGTTCTTTGTAATTGAGAGGTCTAAGAAGTTTATTGAATTGTTTTTCTCATATTCAGCTGTGTATTGAATGTTCTTATGTATTTTGTTTATGTATGATCGAAGTTGTTCACATTGTCTTTTGTTTCCTCTGTATAGCAATAGAACATCATCTACGTATCTGTGCCAGTATATTATGTTCTGTGAAAATTTGTTATTAAAGAGTATATGAGTGTTTTCGCAGTGTTGGAGATAGATTTCAGCAAATATGCTTGAGATTGGTGAGCCCATTGGCAGTCCATCAGGTTGTGAGTAGAATTTGTTGTTGAAGGTAAAGTAATTTTGTTGAGTGATGATTTTTAGGATGTCTATTATTTCATTTATATGTTCTGTAGTTGTGTTGTTGTGAATAAGGATGTTCTGTATTATTTCTATTGTTTCATTGACAGGTATGTTGGTGTATAGGTTTGTTATATCAAAAGATGCAAGAGTGGAGTTGTGAGGAATTTGTGTGTCTTTTATTTTTGCGATAAGATCGCTACTGTTTTTTATGTATGTGTTGTTGTTGATATTAATTAGTTTTCTCAGTGTTTGATCTATGTGTTTTGCTAGTTTATAGGCAGGTGCTTCTTGGTAGTTTACAATTGGTCTAATAGGTATGTCGGGTTTGTGAATTTTGGGAAGTGTTTGAAGTGATGGTGCAGAAGGGTGTATTTGTTTCAGTTTTCTTTTTTGTGAATTATTAATTATATGATTTGTCTTGTTGATTATTTGTTTGATTTTTGTTTGGTAAACATTTGTGGGATCGGTGTGTAGTTGTTTAATGTTGTTTTTGTTTATGTAGTCAAGTGTTTTTTTGTTGAGCTCTTCATTGTTTATGATAACTGTAGTGTTGCCTTTGTCTGCTTTGATATAGGTGAGATTGTGAGTTAGAGCTTTGTGTTTCAATTCTTTTATGGTGTGGTTTTCTGAATTTATGGGAGGGTGTGGTTGTGAGCTGTTTGTTTTTATTGTGTTGTAGGTTTCTATTCTAAGTTCATCATGTATTTGTGGGTCTGTGCGTTGGATGCTTGTTTCTGTTTCAATGACAATGTTTTTTGATGTGGATTTGTTGTTTTTGTAGTTCAGGTTATGTTTGAGACCTTTGTTCAATAAGTTGAGTTCAGTTTCTGTGAAATATACGTTTGTTAGGTTTTACTGTAAAAAATGTGAGGTGATTGAATTGTCGTTTTTGGAGGTGTTAGGTTATGTATTTTTTTGTCATGTCTTTGTTTAATTTTGTTAAGTTTTTGTTGTACCCAAGTGTTTGTTGTTTCTGCTAACTCAAGGAAGAAACTGTGTCCGTATTTTTGTGTGATAGATAGGTGTAGTTTGAGGAGGTCTAAATTGTGTGAGTCTCTGTTTATATAAAAGTTTGATGCTCTCCTTGATGAAGGTAGTTTCTGCTTTATTTTTGGCTATTTGAGCTGGTTTCGATTTGTTGTTGGTTTTGAATTTAGCGTAGTTTGGTGTAATGTTGAGTTTAAGACAGTTTTTATTGAATTGAATGTGTAGATGTTTACTTCTAACCTTAAACACTGTTGATCTGTAGGATAGGATTGTAGCTTGTCTTGCCGAATTAAATTCCTGGATTTCTTGTTTCATGACGAACTGCGTTGTTAATATTAACTAATATTATATTAATTAATATTAACTCGTTAAATTTCACATGAAAAGTTAATATTAACAACGCAGTTCGTCATGGAACAAGAAATCCAGAAATCAATATTGTAGTTGAGATGGAAGACTGCCCGTGCGAATTGAGCTGGTCTTCTATCGGAGGCCTCCCCAGGTGCCGGACAGGGGAATGCCTCTTAGATATGGGTGGTACCGGGAAAATAAAATACTCAGGGAGGACCAAAACCAGCAACTTCAAGCCTCTGTACCCGGAATGGACGGCTTGAGAGAAGCGTCTAACCCATCGTGGGCAATATTAATAAGAATTAATCAATAAGAAACATGAAATTAAGTCCCATAACGACGTAAAACCTGGAAACTCCCCAAAACTTTGTTCGTGGTGTTGACGTGATTTGACAATTGGAACTATCTACTGGATTCTATCTGCTTGCCGAGTTGGTTCAAATACGAAACCACAAAAAAAACCTGAAAACGTCTGAAAAAAAATCATTTGCGGGAGGGGGGTGCCAAGGAGGTCATACATTTAAAAACTTAAGCTATCTACGTGTGATAGCTCATACTACTCATCTCACCAAGGCGGTTGAAATCCACAAATCACATCATGTTAAATTTAATAAAAATCCTTGATTTTTAATTCAAAATAGGTAGGAGGGGGTGGGTAAATCCACTTTTTAATGGTACATGCTATCTTAATACTAGTCATTTTACTCAGCTGATAAAAGCGGTCCAAATCCATATACCAAACATTCATATTTAGTTATATAGATCAAGAATAAGAATTATTGAATACTTAAGCAACAAGTATTATACCTAAAATCCCGTTGCAAAGCACGGGTAAACCACTAGTGTAGGATAAACATAAAGTAAAAGCATACTAACTTTAGAAGTCATGAAAAACTCATAACTTGAATATCTTGATAACTTCAGAACCGAGAAGAATAGAGATAGCATTACTGTGATGAAAGTATGATATGGATATTGTATTAAACGATATCATATTATAATTATACTATAAATGCATTGATATGCAGTATAGGATTATAATAGTATCAGAATAATAATAATAGTTATTGTTATTACAGATTATGGAATGTAAACTAAATTTAAATTCAATAATCTGTAAAAGTAAATTCGTATGGCTTTTCGTGGTGGAGACCCTTACGGGTAGTTCCACCTCGCCGTTTTTTAACGACTGCTTTTTTTTATATGCAACCGGGACCGACGGCTTAAAGTGTCCTCCGAAACACGGGAGTGGCTCGAGAAAAATATATTGTACTCAACTGGGATCGAACCCAGGACCTTTGGCTTATCAGACCAGCGATAAGCCAACTCGGCTACGCCGATAATCTGTTATTTTATTTAACAGCCAGCTTATAGATGGGTAAAATTAATTTTTTATTTATATTTATACTGATAGTTTCCTCAAAATTCTAACTCCTGGTATTGGCTTCTCCGAAGTTGATTCCTATAGTGTTCGATATAATGCGAATCAAATTTCATGGATAAAAATTATTGTAGTGTAATACATTTCAAATAATAACCTTGTTAATCTGGCGTTGTTGTGCAGACAAACGTTTCTTTTTTCTTTGTTCGAGCTGTTGTTCCTTTTTGCGAGCATATTCTTCACTCACATTTGAGAACGGATTTTGCGCTTCATCGAACCCTTCGTCCATGCCATACCATTCTCTATCCAAACGCATTTGCTCTGCTTCCCACTGATCCCTGTCATCAGAATTCTCGCCCCACGCAACTTCATTCTCTGTGAAACAAATTCAACATTAGAATTATACAGAGAAATAAATTATATTGTTTCTCTAATATAATACAAATGAATGAGTATTAAAGCTTCCGACGTTCAAATATGAAGCTTGAAAAATATATTCTGAAATAAGAAAGAAACTCCAATAACGGAAAAGGATTGTGATTCTACAGAAAAGATTTCTAGGAAAAAGATACTATTAAACAAAAAATGAAATTAGAAATTTCGAAATATTTTAAACCGTTAGAAGAAAGGTGTCTGTTTCAAGTCGACCGTTATGCTTTCTGTGAAGGTGATATTATGGAAGATATTCATAATGAATAATAAGACAAAGTTGTCACAACCACATTTATTAAAAATAGTGAGATACTAGTTTCGGTTGTTATACAATTATCAATCTCAAACAAACTCAGCCTGTTTGAGATTGATAATGGTATAACAACCGAAACTAGTATCTCACTATTTTTAATAAATGTGGTTGTGACAACTTCGTCTTATTATTATTCATTACGACCGTTTTGCATTTGTCTGTCTGTTTGTAACTCATTTTCGCGAATACCAAATTCAGTGAAATTTTAAATCTTACTTCAAGGAATGCCCAGCGATGTATGTATAAGGGTTAAACCCCCCCCCCCCCCCATCTTTTTAGGGGGCCCAATTTACTTCCGATTAAACATTTTTGAACTTTTTTGTCAATTGATAATTTTTGCTTTTTATGATTAAGATGATTATTATTAAGAATGCCAAAAATGCATAGTTACGCTTTATTAGGTATAAGGGGTAATTTCTAGAGGGCTTCAAAAGTTTTGGACATTTCAAATATTGGTTTCTGCAGTTTCCATCATGAATGAATGATTAAGCAATGAAAATTGAGCCGAAAGTGCTCTTCAACTTTTTTTTCGAAAATATCATCCCCTTTTGAGTGAGGAGTGTTGGGCGAGTGAGGTCTAATGCTCACAGAAGTACTAATTTACAGTAGAACCTCGATTATCTTTCTGTTATCCGTCATCGTAAAATTGAAAAAGTTCCGATTTATTAGCATATTATACAACAGTAGCTGCTTTACTCTGATTGTAGTCTATTTCTGATGACATAAATCGAATTATCAGTCTTATTTTCGCCACTTTCACAAAGCCATTTCAAATCTAGACTAAATCTAGATAATTTTTATGGCATTTCTATAATCCGTCTATTCAGTTATCCGCCAGGGCCCCGGTCCCGAAGGTGACGGTTAATAGAGGTTGCACTGTACTTATGTAACAAGTATCAAGACAAATAAAGTAGTCCAAGCTACATCGAGTTCACTGTAAATATCAAATTAAAATAAAAGTATATATTTCTCCTTCAGATAAATACATATTTAATTAATTAAAAAGTACAAAGTAAAAAAAAAAACAGAGGAAAATATTTTCCGAATGAACCAAAGCCTGTGCTTGATGAAGAATTGCGCAAAAAATATGTTTCCAAAAAATAAATAAAATAATAATGGAAATTAAACAAAAAAAACTTTGTATGAAACAAAATTTGAAGTAGTCAACAAATTAATAAATCAGACAGTCGGTTTGTAGGTTCAAGTCTAGCTCTCTCAATGTAGTTGACGCTTATTATAACATATAAAAGAAAAAGAAAACTATCATTATTATATTTTTATAATCAACATGAATTGTGCAACACAGCTACATTCATTACAAATAAATACCACTGCTTTAACACTTGAACAAATCATCAAGTTGGAAGAACAAAATGGGCGTGTTAAAGATATAGATTAATAATGAATAATTTGAAATACAAATGCTTTGTATAAAACCTCTATTAATGGTGCTGTGGGTAAAAATAATGGATTCTTAATACATAGGAAAGCTTGTTCAAAAATACCACTCTTAGCTAAGACAAAGAATGAAAAGCCTTACCCTTGCCCGGAAGGGGCGTGGCTCCCGTTCGCTTCCTATCTTTAGCCCAGACATTGAATCGATGGGCGGGAGTGGGCCGGCGACTCCTCTCTGACCAATCACCGGAGTCCGGCCGATGATGCACTTTCGGCGTTGGTAAATCCCACGTCGACTTTCGAGATGGCAAGAAATCATCTTCATCCCAACTGGTTCTAAAACATAACAAAGCATTCTTTTTATTTATTAATTCATTAAGACAAAATTACAATGAAATGCAAAGATACTACAGGCTTAAAGACCAAAACTGTTTTATTCAAAAATTTGACGACTACATTGTACATTATTAACGTATTCGAGGAGAATAAAACAGGGCACTCCTTATGTTCCCCCTATACAAAACATCACTCATTATTCGTAACACTTTTATACCAGACAGTAAGCCATCACATTATTCAGTATAAAAGTGAATCACTTTTTGGTATAAAAGTGTTCTGTTATTCGAGCAATGATAGCTAGATTACAATGCAGCCAACAGAGTTAAATTCCGAGATAAGCTAAATATGAAATTAGAACATAAATTAGTTGAATAATTCGTTATAAATTCAATAATTTGAATAAATCATATTATTATATAGTTTTAAAAGTAAATTAGCTTTTAGAATTATAAAATACATGTATTAGTGACTAGTATTGGCCACTAATGCAAGGCTTATTCTAGGTTATGTTTAGTTATAGTGAGATGGTGCATGTGCCTGAATAATGGAACTACCTTTATACATTTTATACTAGGTATCTGTTCCTCCATTCAAAATAATATATAGATCATACAAATGCTAGCATTTATATAGGTATAATCACGTGCTTTTACATAGTAGCTTGGTATAAAAGTGTTAGAAATGATGAACCATCATAATGATAGGAAGTTTATGCAACCGGGGGGAGTGACTTTTTGTGAAGAGAAGAGTCTCTGTTTCAATTCGACAGTTTTTGTGTCTGTCTGTAACGTATTTACGCGAGGATCTTTTTTGGAGTGCAGACATGAAATAGACTCTTAATTGAATCAAGGGTTAGGTCTAATCCATCTCTGCGTTCCAAAAAATTCAACCTGACTCACATCACTAATCCCGACTGCAGGATAAATTGTATGTGATAGATATGTCATCAATCACCATCATCCAACTCATTACCCACGCACAGGTCTCAGACCTATGTGGGATTCATCCTCAAAAAAATTTAATGTTGTATTGTGGGCGTTGGGTTATATCAAGTCAAGCCATTCTGTATCACAAAAATAAATGTCCATTAATATCTTCTATAGCCAAAATGCATAGAAAAATAATAATACACCTTGCCAATTGTGAATCTCTATACCTATGCCCCCCGCCGCAACCTGCTGCAGAAAGTAGAAGGCTAAATAATATTTTTCAAGCCATACTAGAGACAATGGCTAAAGACATTTCTATCTAGACACTTTTAATGGAGATGAGAAGCTTTTTTAGATGGTTACATTATGTTCAAGTTGTGTTCCTCCAAAACTTCTATAGAGGTCGCCTCAGGCAAGTGTGTCTAATAACTTGTGTTAATAATACCGTAGTAATAATAATAATAATAATAATTATTATTATTATTACTATTATAAATGGCGTTAAGCTGCATCTTTGAGCCGTGCCCAAACATGCCATATGTCAATACATTTAGAAAATTTCTTTGAATGTGATTATTGTGTTTAATTTCGCGATGATAATTATCATCAAGTACATCAAATATTCCTCTGTGTAAAAACTTGGGAAGTGATAGCCGAGTGCCTCAACATCTGTTCAATCAGAGATAAGCTACGAAACTCCTGGGTGCTATTTTTAAGGGTGACCGATTGGATTGGCCAACAAAAAGACTCTGTTCTATGCTGTAAAATCACTTCCCGGAGGTTCAGAACGTACCTAAAACTGTAGGTCCAACTCATTAATCACGATCTTCAAATTCATTGCTTACGCACAGGTCTCAGACCTATGTGGGCTTCATCCTCCGAAAAAACTTTATTCTTGGGCGAAAGGTCTACTGTACACAAAACTACTAGGCCTAGTAATTTTCCTATCCACTTAAATATAGAAATATAGTTGGATAGGATCACTATTTGATCCTTTATCATATTTCATTCATTTACTAAAAAATCCATAGTAATAAATGTTTTATATAGTAGGGATTTCATTCAAAATGCCAAATATTGCTCCATTTCAAAGACATACACTAGAATCGTAACATCAATTATTTGATAAGAGGCACTATAATCCAGAACTTTGTCTAAGTTGATATAAGTTTCTGACGGAAAACTATACGATTTATGCCTATGGTATATACTAATAAACTTACAAGTAAGGAAAAGTAGTTATAAATGAGTTTTGAAAGTTGTTCTTCTAACGATTTAAAACAATATTATAACATTAGATGTACAAAGCACTTGTAAATACCTGGAAGGCGAGTCTTTCACTTTTATGTTGGGGGTGAGTGGCTCATCTTTGAATTTGTAGTTCGGTGTCATCTGTTCAGGTTTCAGTCTCAAATCAGGTGTTTCTTCCCAAGCATTGTTTTTTCTAGATCTTGAGCTGAAATCCTCGTGTTTTTTTCTCTCTTCACTCTTTTCAGATCTGTCATTATCTTTGTAACTGCTTCGCTCCGATCTATCCTTTTTCTTATCTCTGTACCCATCCCTATCCCTATCTCTGCGCCGCTCTCTATCTACAATAAAAAGAAAACGATAAAGGAAATTTTTTTCAAAATTATGGTAGTATGGAATGATTCATATGAGTAGCCAATAAAGAAAATGAAATATTTAAAATTACAACTGGATTTCATTGGATTCTAGTTATATCTGTATTACACTTGGTCTTACACTTGTACAAAATAATCTATGCATTTGTAGATTTGTTGCAATGAATAGAAAATTTCTATTCATTAATAGAAATAGTTCAGTTTTTGCTTAGTAAGTGCCAGAGTAAGTTTCAATAATGTACTAGAAGAATTTGTGAATAATGTTATATTATACCCTAACTAGAAGAAAATTAAAGTAATATCAAGAAGCATAACAATTGTCACAAATTCTTCTAGTACATGATTGAAACTTACTCTGGCACTTCCTAAGCAAAAACTGAACTATTTACAATGTTTGCTACTATAAACAGAAATATTATTAAGGACCCGACAGGGCCTTATTGAAATCATGCCGTTGTCCGTCCGTCTGACTTTGCCATAGCGCTTGAAAGGAAGATTCTAGAATCTTGAAACTTGGTATATAGCTTCCTCATAGTCCAAGTGAGATCGCTATTGATTTTAGACTTTGGGGGTCGAATATAAAAATAATTATGATGTACAGTTGCCGGGATTTAGCTGAGCAATCGTAACCTTGAAACAGAATGATAACGAAGTAAGGTTCGTGGGGTGATATCATGCCTTTCTAGGAACATAAGACTCGACAGCTAGTTTATGTTTGCAACGAAAAAGGGTAATGTTTTCAGTACAGGTAGTGTCGAACTCTCGTGGCCCTCTGCCTGAATGCACAGCTAGCCCAATTATCCACTTTATTTGTTTTATTAAATTATTTTAAATCGTCGAAAAAAAAGAAAATCTTTCTAAACGGTTCAGTTTAATGATGGCTTGGACGCAGGAAGTAGCTCAGAGGTGTGCTAGGTAGTACGCACACTCACCTGTGCAGCCAGACCCTGTATAAAGGTGGGAGTAAACTATCAAGCATAGCGCTTCAGAATTTATTTCGGTGGGCTAGGCAAAGTTCTGTTTGCTCAGTGAGGAAAAAATCAGAACCAGAAACTACCTCACTCCTCGTTTGTTTAATACATTCCACGTTTGTATATTCCATTCATTTTATAGAAAAAATTATATTTTTTTGCAAATTGTGCATCTGTTATCTGTGCCCCCCAATCTGCTGCAGAGAATAGATAAATAATATACTAGAAATATTAGCTGTAAACATACATTTCTATTTTAACACTTTCAATTGAGATTAAATGTTTATTTTTGTTGTTTTTTTAGATGTTTACCCCCTTCCTTATACTTTTTCATGTTATGTTCCTCCAAAGATCCTGAGGGTCGCCTTAGGCATGGGTGTTAATAAATTGTATTATATCTGGAAGATTTCTTTGAATGTGATGATTGTGTTTAATTTTGATATGATTAATTGATTATCATCGATCACATCAAGTATATTCCTCTGTGCAAGCACCCTTATTCTTGTTCGTGAGGTCTACTGTTCATAGTACTACTAGTCATTATTATTATTTTATGTAAAATCGTTGGGTCCTTGGATATTCTGTTGTATTAGTTTATTTTCTACTTACTCATAATCTATACTAGTGGTTTCACCGTGCTTTTCAACGGGATTTAAGGTAGATTTTAATTAAACACGTGATATATGGATTTCAACCGCCAATGCCAATACAACCCCAAAAAATGAATTTAAAGCTGCAATTTCGAAATAGAACATATGCGTTGCTTTGATTTCTGACTTGAAAGCTTATTTGCATCATATTGACGTATTAACTGTTCTATTTTAAAACAGTAATAGTGTCCTTAAGTGAATTTTAAACATTAATTTAAAAATATGTAAAACGAAAATCATAACTCGGGCTTCGATGTGCACTGAATTGAGTTAAGAGTAACCTTTGGGTCAAATTTAGTGTTCAAAATTGCCGTTTTTGTGAAATACGCACGACTGGCACACACATAGCTACTCTCTTTTATTATATAGATTGCCATATGATAAATAATATTCATCACTGATCATCTTTGGCTGGTAGGTCCTATCAGGTGAATTATAATACCTTGCAATATTTGTATTAATTCATCTGATCGGCCCAAACGAGGCATTACATTGTTCAAAGTGAATATTGTTTACTGTAGTTGTCATATAACTTGTCGTAGTCAGGTCCAAATGTACAAATGCGTAGTTCCGAGCGCTTGTGACTGAACATCAAGATCGCCCTGAACATCAGGATCACTCCCAAAATGGCACATTTTGGTGTAATTGACACACATCAAGATGTGACTGCCTATTTTCACTGTCCATCTTGTTATAGTGTAATAATTATTGCCACCTATTACGAACATTGCCTTCTTTTGGCTTGAGGTTGATTAGTCTTATTTATCTCAGATACAAAAAAGGCTACGAATCAATTGTGTTGCTTTCCAAGTCTCTATCGAATGATGGCTTGGACGCAGAAAGTAGCTCAGAGGTGTACTAGATAGTATATGCACTCACCAATGCAGTCAGATCCTGTAGCGGTGGGAGTGGACTGTTAAGCATAGAGCTTCAGAATTTGTTTCAGTAAGCTTGGCAAACTGATAAAACTCTGTTAACTCAGTGACGAAAGCAATTACAAACTGCCTCGTTTGTGTAGTAAACTCTTTGTACTAAAGCTTAACTTTGAGGTCTGAAGAGTCACTCAAAGTCGTAATCGAGTATGACACATATATGAATATAAACATTATGAATATAATATTCTTCTGATGTTATTTATTAAAACATTAGTGGTTTACCCGTTCTTTAGTATATGGATTTGGACCGCCTTTATCAGCTGAATAAAATGAACTATTACACACCGAGATAGGATGTACCGTTAAAAAGTGGATTTTTTGCTCCCTTCCCACCTATTTTTAATATAAAATTTTCAAGTTTGGGACACTAAAGATTTTCTGAATAAATTCAATATGTGATACATGGATTTCAGCCCACTTGGGCAAGATGAGTAGAATGAGTATGATATTATGAGGTAGAGTTGAAATTCTTAAATTTAGGGCTTCCTTGCAACCCCACAAATGAGTTTTCCAGAGGTTTTCAGGTTTTTTGTAGTTTTGTATTTGAACCGCCTTGGCAAAGTAAGGAAAATGAGCTGTCACACGATATAATGCAGTAGATAGTTCAAATTCTCAAATTAAGAGACCGCTCGCCAACCCCGCGAACAAAGTTTTGGGGAGTTTCCAGGTTTTTACGTAGTTATGGGACCTCATTAACATAATGTAATACAACTTTTCCCCTCCAATACTTCTATACCTCCTGAGCTCCACTAATGCTTTTGATTTATTTTACTAAACTAGTGATTCTAGCTTGCATGTACTCAAACATACCCTAAAGTTTCATCTCAATCGGATGATTGGTTTAGAAAGGCAAAAAGGAAATACAGACAAAGCCTACATACAAACATTCATTTTTATTTGTATAGATTACAGAATTTCATTATATTTTTTCCTGCAGATATGAATTAGGAATGCGAGTTAAGAATAATTCACTTACCAGTTTTGCTGTTCCATTCTGTATGTTTTTACTACAAAGCTAATAGAATAATTGGAATAACTGAACAAGATTTTCCTAAATTGCAGCATAAAATGTCACACAACGGATAACTTATCTAAGAATGAAATGTGTATTCCATAATATTCATGCAAATTACCTCTATATTTGTCGATTCTTGGTGATTCATCACTATATTTTCTACCTTTGCTATCTTTTGTACTAGCAGTTACACCTCGGCCATGATGTCGATTACGTTCTTCCAGTCGTTTCTTGGCCTCTTTCGACAATCCTCCTGTGTATGTTGGTGTTTCATCACCCACTTTTCGAAAATACCTGTAATCAAATCAAATATCAATCAATCATTAGAAAATTACGAATTTCTTTTGAATGTGAAATAAATGAATATACTGTATTCTAATTTAAAATTGAGCTAAATTTAAATAAAAAGTGCAAGTAACACTTTCATTGAACTGCAAATATAATTAGAAATCATTCTATACTTCCACTGACAACAAATTTCACCAGCGTTTGCGCAGAACTGTTCTGTTCAAGACAATGAGAATAAATTTCGCTAAAACTCGGTACCGAAATGAATAGGAGTATATTCCAGTAATGTTTCCCAAATTATAAGTTGAAAGAATGTAAGAAAGAAAAGTGAAATATTTGCTATTTTTCATCATATTTTAAAATCAACGACTTGCATACAGTATATTGTTTATATAAGAAGTTATAGATTTACTCAATTGACTGGTACATGCTTTCATATTACTTAGAATCCATTCTCAACCGTATCTCCGTATCGTTCCACCTTATTGAGAATGGATTCCAAGTAATTTGAAAACATGCTACATTCAAGTAAGTAAATTCATGATTTGACATATAAAATATGTCTATAAGTCGTTAACTTCAATATAAAAAGTTACAACAGTTCATGATGGGTCAAACAATTCAAGATTTCTCATTGTTTCATACCTGTCCTTGTCTTTCTTTCTATGTTCGGATCGGTAAGGGCTTTCATCCAACTCAACTTCTTCCTCCTCTTTATAGGACGATATTTTCGATTTCTTGATTTCACGCTCAACTGATTCTTCTTTCTCCTTTCGTCGCTGGACTATGAACAAATAATTAATCTGTCAAGTTATTTTGAAATGTGTATGATAATGAAAAATGTTAATGACTGCACTAAACGAACTTATTATTTCCAGGAGTATTATAAACCTTATATTCATTCAATTCATTAATCTTTTATTTGTCATCAGGGCTATGCCCTATACAAACAGAGTTGCACTACTCAACAATCATGCAAAAATTACAAATACAAGAAAAATAACAATACAAATTAATTTTTTGACTCTTCCAAGGTTAAATTCCGATTTTGATTCCTCTATTTTTTATCATAATATTTGACACAATACATTTTTTGTTATGTTATAACTGCAACAGTAAACAAAGCATGACTAGGAAAAATAAATAATGTAACAAATTATCAACAGCTCAGCACAAGTACCGTATAACAAGCTCAGATTAATAGATAATTTATCAGAACTACAGTTTATGTACGAAGTGAAATTTACAAACAGAGAGTCACAAAAATAACAGTTTAACAAGCACAAGAATAAAAACAACAATAAACGCTTTTAAGTATTACAAGTATAACCGAACCAACAGAATAAAGTAAACAGAATTGATGACTCAATCATAACAAACCAGGGGATAGCCTCTTCTTTCCAGTGAATCAATGATATAGTAGTAAATACTGAGTATTTTACTCATTGTGAAGTTCGATAACAACACCAAGAGATTATCCCCCTCATTGACTATATTATGTACAAAATTAGCAATGTATTTCTCCCTCATCTCCTGATAAACCGAACAATTAAATAGAAAATGTTCTAATGTTTCTTTCTCTAGACTGCAAGAAGGGCAGATTTTGTTATCATCGATTATATATTTCTTATATCCAAAGTTAACCAATGTACCAAGGACTGTGGGTATTCTAAGCTGGGTCAAGCACCTCATAATTTTTATTGGCATTTTGCACGACATTAGTTCCGAAATCTCAGAATTCGGGTTTAGTTTCCAGTACCTATCACAGCTTTGAGAATTGTAAGCACATTGGATATCCAAACTTCTTGTGAATGCCAAATACCTTGCTAATATATTGTTGTAGTTATTTGCAATAGTTACCTCACAAAACCCATAGTCTCCCCAAACATGGCCAAATTCTATAGATTCAAGCTGAGATTTCATATGTGTGACCCAGTTGAACCCCTCTAGACCCCCCTCAAGCAGAAATCTGTAACAAACATAGGGATACCTCGACTCCTGCATGTTTGAGATCCTCAACAACCACAATAAACATAATTTAAATATGTAGAACCTAAGGTGTGGTCTACCAACTTCCAGCCTAACTGCCCAGCCCGGGGTTGCTCGACTAAGTAGCAGCATCCTTCTATAAAAAAATAACTGAGTTTTTTCCAATGCCTCTTCCATGCCTTGAGCCCAAACCTCTGCACCGTACAGCGTTGCTGGAATCAGAATGGATTCGTAAAGCTTGGTCTTGCAATCCCAAGTATCGGACCTGATTCTAGATAATGTATTTATGAGAGTGGCCGCTTCGGCTTTAGATTTATTTAAAGTTCTAAGACTCATATTTTTGAAACCACCCGATGATTGAAAAATAACACCCAGGTAATTATACTCTGTACAAAAATCAATTCTTCCTCCCTGACAATTAACATATTTAGTCTTTCCAGTGCGACCCCGGTGAAATGGCAGTATTTTTGTTTTTTTGTAGTTGAGTTTTAGCTTTAAAGATTCGCTAAATTCCAATAAACAGTGAATCTTGTTTCTGACATCCGGAATACTGTCCGCAAATATAACAATATCATCTGCATACTGGAGCATCAAAATATCATGATCTCTACCAAGGCGCAAACCTCCCAAACCTTTTTGTCTGAAAAAAGACTCCATATTCGACGTGTACAGGGAAAAAAGAAGGGGGCTTAGAGAGACCCCCTGCAACACCCCCCTTGTCACCTTAATCGGTTCAGATTGTGATTGGGCACCATTATTCTCTCTGACCTCAACTCTGAAGTGCGCTTTCGAATATAAATCCTGCAGTACTTTTAATAGAACATTACTGACCCCCAACGACCCCAGCTTGCTCCAGACTTATATGAGGAACTGAGTCAAAAGCAGATTCATAATCCACGAATATTGCATAGATTTTTTTGTGTTTACCCTTCAAATAATATTTAATTAGAGTGTTTATCACAAAGATATTTTCCATGCAACTACGGTTTTTTCGGAAACCCGACTGACTCTCCTCCAATACCCCACAGCGCTCGGTCCACTGGGTTAGCCTTCCACACAAAAATTTGGTTAGAATTTTTAAAATACTATTAATGATCGCGATAGACCTATAATTTTTGGGATCTGACGGACTACCTTTCTTATGTAAAAGGAACATTCTTATTAAAACCCAGCGGTTCGGAATCGTCCCTGTATCTAGTATACGGTTGAATAATTCTGTAATGAACTCTTTCCATTCGGGCGATAAAAATTTGAAAAACTCATATGGGATGCCATCTGGGCCAGGAGATTTACCCTTAGAAGTTTTTCTCAGTATTCTGTCTAGCTCTACCACTGTTACCGGCCTATCAAGGATGGGGTGTCTGACATCAAAACGAAAATTATCTCAGGCAGAGATAGTTCAACTGACCTGTATCTCTCCTGAAAAAATTCAACCCATTCTAACAACCCAATATTATTGGAAACGCATTTTCGCCTATGGTAACGAACAACCCTCCAAAACTCCTTACTATTTCGTACATTTCTGAAATTTTCTCTAACAGTTTCCATGTAGGAAGTTTTTTTTTTAATCTGTATAATTTTATTGTACTCAACCTTTGCTTGTAAAAATTCAGATAAATTGACTGGGTCAAATTTTTTAGTTTTACAAATTCTATATGCCCTTCGTAATTTTCTTTTTAACGATTTACATTGCCTATCGTACCATGGCTTATCTGAATAGCTGCCATTCCTATTTACCGCCTTTATCATCCTAAATTTCTCTGCTCCTTCCGAAATCGACTTTAATAAACACTTGGACAGCTGTTCTACGGTGTTATCATTACTCAAGGAAAGTCTATAAAACAAAGAAGATAAGAAATTGGTATATTCAGCTTGTGCATTCTCTCTCCAACGATAACATTTATTTTCTCTTACGCTAGTAATCGATGCTGTTGATGTTGTTTTACCTAACGTTATATTAGACAATAGATAAATAGGAAGATGATCTGAGGTTAGAACAAAATCTGACACAATAACATCTTTTACTATATGTATTCCTTCTATGTTTGTCCATATTAAATCTATCAAGCTATTTCCGTTGGAGCTATGAAAAGTATAATTCGCTGGTGAATCATTTGATGATCTTCCATTTAAAGCATAAAAGCTTTCCATTAATGACACTAGGCACGGGGCGTATTTTGAGATAACACCGTCCAATGAATTGCGTCCAGCCTTAAGAGTAGTATGCTCAAATATATCATCATCATAACATTGATTTAATTCACCTATCCTGATATTAATGTCTCCTCCAAATACAACCGGTATAGAGAAAAACAAATGTTCGTACTTATCTAAACTATTTTGGAGTATTTTTAGACAGTCTTCTATCAAGTGTGGCTTCCCCAGTGGGTGGGGGTAGTAGAATTGCACCCACAGTATCCCTGCTTGTCGTAAGAGGCGACTAAAAGGGCAACTGTCCGTTGACCTCATTATCCTAGAAACCTATCCTTTATCCTGCTCTTCATCCCAGCCCCTCCCTCCACCCTTTCCTCTATCTGTTACAGGCCAACCCAAGGTGTGATGTGAACCGTGCTGATGGGTGGATGGCACTGGGCCTTTTGTACGGTGTCTCTAACGGTGCCTGCAGGACACCAGGCGACCTCCTGCAGTATGTAGCCTTGCCCGGGCATGCGGGGCTCTGTCCGGGTTGACTCCACTTCCCTAGCTGCTCGTGGGAACCACATGAATTTCCAAAATACAAACGAACCAGAACCAAACCTCAAGGTAACTCCAGAAGTTGCCTTGCCCTCAAACCCATCAGGATCCACCCCATCAGGGCAGGTTCCTCAATTTGAATCAACAGTCAAGGACAATGCCCAGGGTCCTTCAGATCAATTTACATAACAGTAAAGCAGCCTCGGCTGCTTTCTGCCAGTTCTTCCTCAGAGAGGGATTTGACCTGGCACTGATTCAAGAACCATGGCTTCACCAAGGAAGGGTTGCAGGCCTGGGCGATACCAAGGGTAGGTTAATTTACTGTACCTCTCTCAAAAATGTCAGAACCTGCATACTTGTGAAGAGAGGTATGGACTGCCTAACACTCACTGAATTCTGTTCCAGAGATCTCACTGTGGTGTCTATAACCTGGAGCAATGAAGGCAAGGAATGGAGCACAACTGTAGGCTCGGTTTACTTGCCCTATGACTCCGGGGACCTTCCTCCATCAAGAGAACTCGAACTTCTGGTGGAATCATCTTGCGCTGGCGGACAACAACTCCTTTTAGGTTGTGATGCCAATGCTCATCACACAATCGGATGGGGAAGCTCTGACACTAATCCAAGAGGTGAGGCTCTCCTTCAGTTTCTCATATCTAATAATCTTTATGTCTGTAATGTTGGAAACCATCCGAAATTTGTCACACGAAATCGAAGTGAGGTTATTGACATTACACTTTGCTCAGAAGGACTCCTTAGGGTCATTGACAATTGGCACGTAAGTCATGAGGCCTCTTTGTCTGACCACAGGTTCATCTGTTTTAACCTGCAAAGTGAAGGCAGCTCATCCTGCTATCGAGATCCGAGGAGAACAGATTGGTCACTCTATAAGTCTGACCTCCTGTCTCAACTTGGATCATTAGGCAGGAGGGTTGCCTGCTTTGCAGACATTGATCAGATTGCTTCTGATCTTCAGAATGCAATCATAAGCTGCTTTCAGGACAACTGTTCATTGCGGCGGGGAAAGAGTTGTACTAATACTAAGTGGTGGACTGCTGACCTTGACCGCAGAAGGGTGGTTGTCAGGAAGCTTCATAACCATTGCAAACGGAGCCGTATCTGGGAACCATACTATAGGGCACTCACAGAATACAGCCTTGCAATCAAGAAAGCCAAAGAGAACTCTTGGAGACTGTTTACACAGGAGGTAAATAGTCTTAGGGCGGCAGCAAGACTGCAGCATGTCTTAGCTTCAAGCCCAATTGGCCTCCTGGTAACTCTGAGGTTACCACTGGAACTGGTGGAAGTCTCAAACTTCTCCTTGAGACTCACTTTCCAGACTGTGTTTTTGAGGGTGCTTGCTCAGGCATGTCCGGCAACAGCGAAATGGGCTCACGGCCAAGAGCTGATCGTGGAAGCTGGACTTTAGCCAGACATATTGTCACACTTTCCAAAGTTAAATGGGCCATCTCCAAGTTTGGCCCATTCAAATCTCCTGGGGGGGACGGTATCATACCAGCTATGTTGCAGCAAGGACCGGAAGCTCTCTTGGTCCTCCTGTGCGAACTCTTCAGAGCAAGTCTGGCTTATGGGTACATCCCTCAAGCCTGGCGCCTCAGTAGGGTGGTCTTCATTCCCAAGAGAGGAAGAGCAGACTACTCAACTCCAAAATCATTTCACCCCATCAATCTCACATCGTTTCTCTTGAAGATGCTGGAGAGACTGGTGGAGAGACATCTAAGAAAGGGAGTGCTTTCAGGTACTCCTCTTCATCGGAATCAGCATGCCTATCAGCCTGGTAAGTCCTGTGAAACAGCCCTGCATCAGCTTGTGAGCAGGGTGGAGGACAGCCTTGCTGCCAAGGAGATTGCTCTATGCGCCTTCATGGACATTGAGGGCGCTTTTGACAATGTAACTTACATGGCCATGGTCCGGGCAGTGCATGGGCATGGTCTTGAGTCTGCTATATGTAGGTGGATTGAGGCCATGCTCCGCTCCAGGCGGATCAGGGCTGATCTTCAAGACAAATCGATGGTGATCATACCTGCAAAAGGTTGTCTGCAGGGAGGTGTGCTTTCTCCTCTTCTGTGGAACATTGTGGTGGATGGTCTCCTTTGTGAACTCACTAGTAGAGGCGTCTTTGTCCAGGGCTATGCAGACGACATAGTCCTCATGGTACAGGGAAGGTTCACAAATATTGTTGCTGATGTCATGAATGTCAACCTTCAGTTTGTTAATGGCTGGTGTCTTGGAAAGGGACTAAGTATAAATTCCTCAAAGACTGTAGTTGTTCCGTTTACAAGGAAAAAGAACCTGGAGTCTCTCTCCCGGTTGAAACTTGGACCAACACAGCTCAAAGTATCAGGTACAGTCAAATACCTAGGGCTGACTATCGACTCCAAGCTGACTTGGAACAATCATTTGAACAATATACTGCACAAAGCAAAATGGGCACTTATGACGTCCAGGAGATTTGCAGGCTCCATGTGGGGGATCAAGCCTCACATAGCGCTGTGGCTGTACAAGGCAGTAACAAGGCCTCAAGTCACATATGGATCACTAGTCTGGTGGACAAAGGTGAACCAGATTACAGCCACAGCCAAACTCACAAGTTTACAAAGGATGGGCACACTCCCAGTCACTGGAGCTTTCAGGAGCAGCCCATCAGCAACTCTTGAAGTTGCTCTTGGCTTACTGCCCTTGGGTATTTTTATCAAGGCAGAAGCATGAAAATCAGCCTATTGATTGAAAGTCATGGGCCAATGGAGGGAAGGCCTGTCTGGAACAGGCCATTGCACAATCACCAAAGCTGTTGCTCACAGCCCTGTGCTTGAAATGACTTCAGATGTCATGAGTATGGAGATGGTTTTCACTAAACCTTTTTCTGTTAAATTCTGCTCTAGAGAAGAGTGGAGGTCTGAGGAAGAGCCCTATATCAGGAGAGGCAGCCTTGTCAGGTATACAGATCATTGAAGGTCAAGCACTTGGCAAAAGGCTGCTAGCAGACACAAGCTCCTACTTCACCAACTGGCTGGTGAGGCTGGGTAGAGGTCAGGTCAAGCAGTTGATTGCTCTGATAACTGGACATGGCCACTTCAGGAAACATCTCCACACAATTGGACTCAGAAATGAAAGTCAGATGTGTAGGCTTTGCAATCAGTCTGAAGAGACTGCCAAGCATATCATACTGGATTGCGAGAGACTTGGGGCAAGGAGAAGGGCTCTGTTTGGCTGCAAACAACCAGGTGATGAATGGGACGTTAGCATAGGGAAAAAACTCCTGGATCTTGTAAAGGGCACAGGTATTGGTTTGCCCAACTAACGTACTAGGGACACACAATAAGCTTCAGTTGACATGTGAGGATCTTTGAATCTTCGGATCTTTGAATCCATCCCTTCATAACATAACATAACATAAGTGTGGCTTGAAATACACTAAACATATAATGAGATTAACAGAATTCATACTTATTTTAATAAGAATAAAACAATCATTAACCTCAATTAGAGTTGCTTGAAATTTTTTCTTAAACATTATTATTAGACCCCCACTTGGCCTTCCTTTGATATGAACTTTTTTTGCTGGCTGCAAAAAATAACTATAATTTTCAAAGTTAGCTAGCTTCATCTCCGTGCCAGTGTACCATGTTTCGCACAAACATATAACTGCGAACGTTCTAAGAAAATTCAGTTGCAAAGCATCCAACTGTGAAAAGTTATTTAATCCATGTACATTCCAAAAAATTATATTAAAATTGTCTGATCTCACCTCCTCCAAAATTCCTCGACCACCTTGCTCCTCCTGTAGCTATGGATTTCCTTGCCCTTGACGTCCAGCAACTCTAGTGCTCTGACATGTCAGTCTTCCAGTTTCCAGCCACACTCTCACTCCAGATCCCGTATTTCCCTTTCCTACCATGCTCCTCTTCAGCGTAAAACTGCTTGTTTTCTCGGTGCATTTTTTAATTTTCTGAGTGGACGATCCAACTTTTCTATTCAAGGATTTAGAATCGGTTTTCCAGGAATTCGAGGCACAATTGTTTTTCACGTTCTGCTCAGAAGCTGACGATTCTGAGTCACACTCACACCCGAGTTGCTATCCTCCCCTTCATTTGTTGAAGGATAATTTTAACTTTATAATATTGGTGGCACTGTATGAGTGCTGATGATAAGATGGCGTATGGAGGATGTGTTTGCTGTTGTGTGTTCTAAAGTAAAATTAATAAAGTAAAAGTAAAACTAACTTTTGAGAGTGTTTATTTATCAATATAATTAATTCACACTTTTAAATGTCAGTAAAACTAACAGGTTATGGGCCCAGAGTAAGTGTGAATGGTGAAATCGGAAGTGTAAAATCTTTGTGAAAATAGTTGAAGGAATCGTAAAATCATTGTGAAATCGAACAACAAAACCGGCAACATCATGATTAAGAGTGAAGAATGTGAAATAGAAAAACTTAAAAACATTGAAAATTTTAGTATTTGGAAGTTTCAACTTAAAATCAGTCTAAAATCGCTAGAACTGTGGACAATTGTGGATGGTAGTGAAATACTTGATGATTCCAAGGACAAACCTTCATGGTTAAAACGTGATGCCAAAGCTCAAAAACTTATCACAACAACCATCGACAAAGGACCGCTGATGCACATAATAAATTGTGAAAATTCGAAATCCATGTTTGACAAACTGTGTAAAATATATGAAAGGGACAGTGAGCAGCAAAAATATAACCTATTACAAGAATTTTTCAATTTTTCGTATGATAAAAAGTTGGACATTGCCTCGAATATTAGTAACCTTGAAAACCTTTCATATAGACTGAAATCTCTACAAAATGAAATTACTGAAGACATGCTTATTTCCAAAATATTGTGTATTCTTCCAGAACGTTTCAAATATTTTATCAGTGCGTGGGAGTCTATGCCAGATGATAAGAAAACTCTACCTACATTAACCTCTCGACTGATAGCTGAAGAATGCAGAAGTGATTCAAGTGTGAACAGCTCCGAAAATGTCGCTTTCAAAACAGAAATCAAGTGCTACAAATGCAAAAAGACTGGACACATTGCAAAATCGTGCTCAAATAATTATCGACCAACTGTAAGTACAAGTAATACTAAGAGATGCTTCAAGTGCAACGGAGTGGGTCATGTAATATCTCAGTGTAAGACGAATAAGTTTTGTTCAATTTGTAAGAAAAACAATCATTTTGACAAGGATTGCTATTTTAGAAAAAAAGACACAAAAAATTTTAATCAAGTATCATTTTTAACCTCAGAAAAACAAATTGATTCCAGTAAATCTACTTCAAATCTCTCAGTAGAGTTTGTGATTGACTCTGGTGCAACTTCACATATGGCGAATGATAAGCTTATTCTAAAGGAAATTGAGAAACAAAATGTAGAAATAGGTTTGGCTAAAACATCTCAGTCAATGATGTCTGATTCAAAAGGCAATCTTATAGCTAATGAATGCAAACTAAGTGATGTCATGTATGTTCCTGATCTGAGTAAAAACTTGCTATCAGTTAGTGCAATAACATCAAAAGGTGGTTCTGTACATTTCAGTAATGATAAAGTTCAAATTAAAAAAAATAATCATATAATTGAGGGTCAAAAATTAGACAACAACTTATTTTCAATTAACTTGACAATTAATGAAAAACAATTTTCTCATGAAACAAATGTAGCTATGGAAGATGATGCCCTTACATGGCATAGAAGGTTAGGTCATCTCAGCTTTAAAAATATGTGCAAACTTTTAAATTTGAGTGATGGAATTGAATTAAGTAATAAAAATGTAATGGAAACAGGCAATAAAATTTGTGAAATTTGTATAACAGCTCGCCAAACTCGACAGCCATTTAATAGTGTCAGAGAAAGGGCCACTAGGCCACTTCAAATTATTCATACTGATCTTTGTGGGCCTATAGAACCAATCACTTGGGATAATAATAAATATTTTCTTGTATTTCTTGACGATTATACACACTTTGTCATGGTGTATCTTGTACAAAAGAAAAGTGAAGTTTTTGATGCTATCAAACAATATGCTGCTGAAGTTGAATCTAAATGGAATTTAAAAATAGGTCGTTTTCGTTGTGACAATGGTGGGGAGTATACTTGTAATAACTTAAAGGAGTGGTGTAAAAACAAAGGAATAGTAATAGAGTATACTGTACCATATTCACCTGAGCTGAATGGAAAATCAGAAAGAATGAACAGGACATTAGTTGAAAAAGTAAGAGCTCTTTTGTTCGATTCAGGGTTAAATAAGGAAATGTGGGGAGAAGCAATAAGGGTTGCGGCTTATCTGATCAATAGAAGTCCTACTGAAACTGTAGATTGTACCCCATATGAGAAATGGTATTCAAAAAAGCCTGATCTTACAAGACTCCAAATTTTTGGGTGTGATGCATTTAGTCATGTACCAGGTCATTTAAAAAAATTAGACAGTAAAACTAAAAAGTATGTATTTATTGGGTATACTGTGAATGGATATAGATTGTGGGATAAAATGGCAAGGAAAATTATTATTGCTAGAAATGTAGTTTTTTCGCAACAGGTTCAAAATAATTCAGAATCTGAAATTAGTAGTAAGATTAAAATAAACATGATTGATAAAATTTCTGATGTTGACAATATTGATGATTCCATTGATGAGGTAGATAGGGTTGTAAGAGATAATTTTGACAATTTAGATCTTGATCAAGCAGAAAATGCTATTCCAGAAAATGTCTATCAAATCAATGATTGTAGACCACAAAGAAATAGAAGGATTCCAAATAAATTTAATGACTATGTATTACTTACTTATGAGGAAGCTGTAACAGGTAGTGATAAAGACTTATGGAAAATAGCCATTGAAGAAGAAAAGTCGTCTCTAATAAAGAATAATACTTGGGAGTGTGTTGGAGAAAATGATCATATGGACTCTAAAATAGTTAGCAGTAAATGGGTATTCACAATTAAAGATAATGGGAAATATAAAGCAAGACTTGTTGCTAGAGGGTTTGAACAAGAAAAGGGGATAGACTATAATGAGACATATAGCCCAGTTGTAAGCAATGCAGCTTTAAGATTGATTTTTGGTATTGCAGCAAATAAAAGATATAACATGATGCAGTTTGATATTAAGACAGCATTTTTGTATGGGAATCTAGATGAGGAAATTTTTTTAAGTCTACCAGAAGGATTTGGTGAAAATAAAATTGTGAAACTTAAAAAGGCATTGTATGGTTTGAAGCAAGCACCATTAAAATGGAATCAGTGTTTTTCTAAAAGCTTAGCTGAAAATGGGTTGGATCCTGTTAGTGTTGAACGGTGTATTTTCAAGACTAAAGATTGTAAGATAGTTTTAGCACTTTTTGTTGATGATGGTATTGTAATTGGAGAAATTGAAACAGATATGAAAAAATTATTGACAAAATTAAGTGCTCAGTTTGAAATAAAAATTGATTATAATCCAAAATATTTCTTGGGAATGTCTATTGATGAAAAACCAGATAAGATTGTACTAAGGCAACCAAAGTATGCAAGTCAAGTTGTTGACAGATTCAATATGACTGAAGCTAAAGTTCCAAGCATTCCAATAAGTCAAGCTAATCAAAATATTACTACCAACAGTAAAGTCAGTAATTTTCCTTTGAGGGAAGCTGTAGGGAGTTTGCTGTATTTATCAAGCAAGACAAGACCAGACATTTCTCTTGCTGTAAACTTGGAAAGTAGGCATTTAGAAAACTGGACAAGTAGTGATGTTGATAATGTAAAACAAACCTTAAGATACATCAAAGGTTCAATAGATAAAGGTGTAGCGTTTTTAAAAGAAAGTAAAAATAGTAATATTATTGAAGCATTTTGTGACTCTGATTATGCAAATGATACCGAAAGTCGCAAAAGTATTTCAGGATATGTAATCTACTACTCGGGGGGGCCTATTGCTTGGTGTTCTAGAAAACAGCCAATAGTTGCTATGTCTAGTACTGAGGCTGAGTATATTGCAGCTGCTGACTGTGTGAAAGAGATACTATATCTTAAATGTTTGCTTGAAGAAATAATCAACTGTGAAGTTGAGGTAGTTCTTAATATGGATAATCAAAGTGCCATTAAACTGATCAACAATGGGGTATTTAATAGAAGGAGCAAACATATAGATGTTCGTTATCATTTCCTGATGGAAAAATTAAGAGATGGTAAAGTTAAAATAAAATATATCGAGAGTTGTAAAAACATTGCAGATGGTTTCACAAAACCACTTGAAAAATTTAAGTTTGAAAAGTTTAGCTCTTCTGTTATCACCTAATACTTAGACTATGTATTTTTATCTCACTTAATTCTTGTGTATTTTCTTTTTCAAAATAATGTATGTAATTTGAATTTTACTCTATCATTTCACTAGTGTAATGATTGTTAGATGTATTGTACTATGTAATGCTTTGACAACTTCAAGGACTCTTATATATGGTTATGACAAATTTAAAATTAAGGGAGGGTGTTGAAGGATAATTTTAACTTTATAATATTGGTGGCACTGTATGAGTGCTGATGATAAGATGGCGTATGGAGGATGTGTTTGCTGTTGTGTGTTCTAAAGTAAAATTAATAAAGTAAAACTAACTTTTGAGAGTGTTTATTTATCAATATAATTAATTCACACTTTTAAATGTCAGTAAAACCAACATCATTCACCATTTTATTGACGTCTTCACCAGTAGATTGAAGCAAAGTCTCTGGGATATCCTCCCCGACCGCGGCGTCTTCATTTGTCACTTCATCACTGTTTAAATAGCGAATGTCTTCATTTGTCACTTCATCACTGTTTAAATAGCGAATGTTACCCAGGCCATTCAAAAACGTTTGTTTATTTTTTATGTCCTTTGAAGAGTAGTATCGACCATCAATCAACAATTTATCGAAACGCAGGAAAGCGCGATGGCCTCTTTTTCTTGCCTCTGATAAAATAACTTTCAATTCGGATCGAATTTCCCGCACTGGGACGCTAAAGTCCTCCTCAATTCCCATGTTGGTACCTCTTAAATGGCTAGCGGCCCATAACACCTCCTGCTTCTTTTTAAAATTACAAAATTTCACAATAATCGGTCTCTTTCTGGAACCTCGTTTACTCAAACGATGAGCCCTATCAATATCAGCTGACCCTATATCTACCTTCATAACACTATTTATAAACCCAACAATGATCAGATCAGTGTTGTCCCAGCTTTCTCTTTCTAGCTCTTCAATATTGTAAAACACTTGGTTTGACCGACGATTCCTACTCTCCAAATCATCTATCTTTTCTTTCAAGGCCTCATTTTCCGTCTCCAACCAATGTACCTTTTCAGAAATATTGTCCAACCCCTCTCTTACAGCAGCCACTTCAGTTTTTATGAAATCAAACGATTTTTTATATCATTTGTGGAATCTAAAATGTTTTTTTCCATAGCTCCTAGTTTTCTCCAAAGATCCTCCATTGTCAAATCTTTAGTGTCAGGTCCTGGGTTTCGTTCAACACCACCAATTAGCAGCAGCACCAGTATAACCAAAAACACATGACACACATTTCCAAAATTTAAACAATTATTGTAACCGATAATTGATTGCCTGGTCCTGCCGAATTTTCGCCGGCCGACATTGAACATTCCGATTCTTGCTCTAAAGATAATATAATTGATCATTGCGACTGCTCTGTTTGGCTGATCAAGCGCAACTGCGCTAATATAAACCTTATATTAACTTACATTACAAAATTAAAAAATTATTTTACTTTAATATTTTCAGCTAGGCCTTCTTTGTTTCCAGTTCACATGATAAATTCTACAAGAGATGTATTTATTTTTTTTAAACAGAAAAGTAAACATTTGGAAGAGCTTTTGCGCTGCATCATTACATTTATTCAAGAACATTGCTATGCTTGTAGAAATATCAGCTAATAATTCTTTCAAGTGCACACTCAGCTTCAACTATTTGATGATGCAATTCTGTTGAACAGCATCAGCATGTGCTTACCTGCTAATTTGTCCAAGCCGAGTAATGATGGTTTCGGAACCTTGAACTCAATGCTACTTCCTGGAGCCTGTTTCTTCTTTATTATTAGACCACCTTTTTGGTCATTAGATGCTTTCAGTTGATATATGTCATCTTCCTCCTCGTTTGTATCCATTTTTAGATAGAAATATTGAACTGTGCTTGAAAATGTCTGAAAAATAGATCAAGTTAACGTAAGTGTAAACCTTTCAATGTTTTGATTCTTAGCAAAAATATGCGGACAGTTATTTTTCCACTTTATGGTTGCTGTTGCTCAAAAACTCGATAGAACTACAAACTAATCTTACATTTGGGAATTTGATGTCAAGTCAATCATTTTGATAAATCACCACCAATATCCTCAGAGAATTGAAAGTTTTCAACGTTGCTATGGTGCTCTAGGTATTCACTTTTTTCTTCAATTCTGATTACACAACAATGAATTTTTTACCAGCAAATCTAACGTGGTGAATTTTTCAAACTAATATTAAAGAGACTACAACTTTGCCTCACTTTCTCTTTTTAATTCAACTTATCGTCACTACCTTTTGAATGATTATCGTTCCTAAAAAAATATAATTTAGTGAATCAAGTCAATTTTGGATAATATTTGCTCATTATTGTTTTATGAACATAAATGTATCAACTTACTTAGAGCCAACCTGATAATTTAATTGAAACATAATTCAACAATGATAGTCGTTTTCTAGGAAATATGTCAGTTAAGTTAATGCTTCACAACCGAAATGACAACTAGATTGAACGAACAAATTTTATAAGAAAAAAAATCGACTATACGACTATAGCACTCCCCAGAGCCCGGCTTCAACCAAATCAATCGATCTACAAGAAATAATGCCACAGAGAATGAACAGAGTTTATGCTCAGAAAAATTAAGATTAACGAAAAAGTACTTTTATAATGCCCACTCGAAAAACTACATTGAAGCAGAATTTCTAAAAAAAATATGATGTGTTTGTATCGAAATTGGTAATTGTGCCGCAGATGTTAGCAAGAAAAAAATCACTTGAAACTTCACTAAATTGTAGTATTATGTCTCCTGATCACAATTATTAAGTTTTTAAGTGTCGGTCTCAATTAATTAATTAATCATTCAATATTAAAAACTCACCTTCTGAACTGAACCCCAAAATGATTATCTTTAGCAATTAACTTGAATTGAGTGTTTAGAATGCATGAATTATTGCAACACAATAATTTGCCTTCTGGTTTATGAATTATTTACTCATACAATTCATCTATTCAATAATAAAAGCATTTTCAATTTGTTTCTTAATCTCATCACTTGATGCATTGCACATACTTCTACACAATATGTTGCCACAGCCTGGGTTTTGGGCGCTTGGGCCTTCTATTTCTTTAGCTTATGAATTTTAACGACTGTGACTAACGATGATGTATGATAATATCATAGAGTGCTACAAAGTAACAAAAAAATTATCAAAGAAATTTTTTGCATTAGGGAATTAATGAAAACATATAATGGTCACTATAATTAATTAATATAGTGACAGAATATCGGGAATACATTGATATTACATCACAATAAATATCATAACAGTTTCAAAATATTGATACAATATATTGATAATTTTGTTATTGATACCGTACTCCATATCCCTACATTGAAAAAAGGAAATAACCCAATTTTCATTGTTCATCATGGCGGTACCTTTGAAAGATATGGGTGTTGTCCTTTAGGACAACCTAACAGTTTGATCGACCTACTGCTAGCACAGCCTGCAGTCCACAATTCTGTGTGGTACGCATAACCAAACCTAACCTAACTTGGCTAGATGTGACTAGGTTGGTCAAAACGAGTCGTACAAATGGTGTCCTCCCAAATGATGTGTTTGTGATGCCTTGTGCCTAATTATAGAAATTCCCAACCAACCCAGCCTTGCTAGATCAAGGTTAAATGTGACATCAGGGTGACTAGCAAAGTAAGCTACAAAAATTCCCTGACTTTTCCCTGACCATTAATAAAATTTTCCCTGACCAGTATAAGGTACTAGCCGGCAGAGTCCCCCCTGGACCCCAGGGGGTGGTTTAAAATTCGTACAAAATCGTGAATCGAACCAGCATTTTTGTTTGTTGATCATCTGTTGTCATGGTTCGGGTACAGTTATTCAATTCACAACTTCATATTTCTTATTTAATTTTTTTTAATTTTCACTTTCGACTGTATTTTTTGGATTTTTTAAAAATTCTTTCTTAGCATACATTTAGAGACATGGAACAATGGGACATGTGTACCAAATTTTAACTTAATTAGTCATGTGGTTTTCGAGAAACGCTGATGAATGAGTCAGTGAATCAGGGGTATTTGACTTTTATATAGATGAAAAACAAAAAGACTAGCGAATAATCAAAACAATTTTATGTTTGTTAACCTACCTAGCTTATTTGTCTGGTTGCCCATTTAAAAACGCATTTCAATTTCGATATTGGAGCATTTCATGTAAGGGTTTCTATAACTGAACGAGCGTCGCGAGTTCTTAGTTTTGAATTGTGACTCATGACTGGAGGCTCGCGGCTTTTTCTGTATATTTGTGGGTTTGTGTGTATGTTCGACGATAACTTTCGAACGCTTTGACCAATCAACTTCAAATTTTAAACACATATTTTTGGAACCTTAATAAAGATCAAGTTCGTTTGCCAATGAAATTGACCCATTCCTTCATCGTTTTTTGAAGCGAAACAAAAGGATAGATTCTCAGATAAATGAATATATAAACATAAAAATATAAAAAATAATATGATATAAACAGCTGTTTTTTATGTGGTAAATAATTATATCTACTCTATAGATACACTAATTCCATTGCCCTGATATATAGGTTGTCCCATGTAAGGTGTAAAAGCCGGTTACCAAGGATTCTACATCAAATTTAAGACAATAAATGTTCAGTGACGTTTTTGAAATGAGGCCTTTCTTTTCGAGATATCTCCATACTATGACTTTCCATACAATAATTCAAAAACTACTGATCGGATTGGAATTATGAAGACACTGTTGGAAAGAGCACAACATTTCGTTGAAGATACGCGTATTTTCAATATGTAACCCAATCATTTAGTGTGCTTTTTTAGGGATCAAAGTACATAAATGTAGATTTTTCGAAATCTCGCTGAAATTTTTAAGTTGAAATTCCTTAATTAAGTTGAACATTTCGAAGATTGCTCCATTGTATGAGATTGAAAATCAGGATTAACTGAAGAAAAATGAGTGTGTAACATATTCATTTCTGATGACTAAAACACGCTGATATCAGTTTTTTCAAGTGTTATGGTGTATTCGAAATTGCCTACTGTATTAGGGGCGGATCCAGCAGCAGATTTTGGGGGGGGGAGTACCTGAGTGGGTATGGGTATCACCAGTGGAAGGGGGGTGTGACCCGGGGCGTTTAAGAGGCCTACAATCGTGAATTTTGAAGCAATTTAAGGTTATTTTCAATTGAAACTTTCCAAATTTAAATGTTCACCTATTTGTCTGTGATGATGTAATATTATACTGTTAATACGAAATGATTTATGATTAAATGCTAAATTTGATGAAATTATTTTTTGTTTGTATCTCTCATACACATCAAGTGGGAATATCACATACACATCAAGTGGGAATATCACATAATATGAACTTAACTACAAAAAAAATATGTTTTTAGTCAAGACAGAACAGCTATCCATCAATTGAAAGATATTTTTCAAATAGATAATGAGAATCCTGGGAACTGACTAGATTTCAAACAGAATTATTTCTAAAAAAATCCCCTCATCCTCTTTTTAAACTTATTTTTGGACAGAGTTCTTGTTTACAGGGACAACCATTGTAGCCCTGCCCACCCAGATATCACAATCATTGATCCCCTAAATCCTTAGTCCAAAAATGTTGGACTATTGACTATCTACTGTCTGCTATATTGTTTGTTACATAAAAATAGAGATTTATTAGAAAAATAATTACATTATGAGGTACTTGTTTCTAGAAAGTATAAAAATAATGCTACACACATTTTAATTCCCTTTTAATGTGTATCGTTACATCAAACAAAGCAGTGCCATAGCTACAGGGTCAGTCTAAGCCCCCCCCCCCCCCCCCCCCCCCCCCCCAGATGAGAATGATGTTGCTGGGAGGGTTATGTTATGTTATGAAGGGACGGATTCAAAGATCCTCACACGTCAACCGAAGCTTATTGTGTGTCCCTAGTACGTTAGTTGGGCAAACCAATACCTGTGCCCTTTACAAGATCCAGGAGTTTTTTCCCTATGCTAACGTCCCATTCATCACCTGGTTGTTTGCAGCCAAACAGAGCCCTTCTCCTTGCCCCGAGTCTCTCGCAATCCAGTATGATATGCTTGGCAGTCTCTTCAGACTGATTGCAAAGCCTACACATCTGACTTTCATTTCTGAGTCCAATTGTGTGGAGATGTTTCCTGAAGTGGCCATGTCCAGTTATCAGAGCAATCAACTGCTTGACCTGACCTCTACCCAGCCTCACCAGCCAGTTGGTGAAGTAGGAGCTTGTGTCTGCTAGCAGCCTTTTGCCAAGTGCTTGACCTAAGTGACCTTGCCATTGCTGGTGGTGTAAGTCCCTGGACCATTTGTTTATTGTGTGAAAGGCAGTTCTGGGAGGGTTACACTCTCTGCATAATAATTACAATAATAATTTGTAATTTAGAGTAGTAGACCTCTAACGATAAATTGAAGCAATATATTGAAGCGGTAATTGAAGCTCGGAGATATGGACCTTACTTTAAACTTCCACTTTAAAATATATTTGATCCCTCACTGCTCCTGATTGGGGCACAATACAGTACCGCAGGCTACTTGAAAATTTATTTCAATAAAATTGATGGGTACTCATAGGAAACGTTTTTTAAAATAAAATTCCTAAAAAAAACACATTTTTAACAAGTCTTTTAATCTTTCCAAAAATTGTCTCACAATGGCCTGCTAAAATTCTAAATTTCTTTTGTCTATGGGGTGGCATCCCCCTGATTCCTCCCCATAGTTACACCATTGGCATAAACTGTTAATTAAAAATGAAATTTACAAGAAAAATTACATACATTATTTGCAGTCGAAAAACTATTCATTCAGCCAAAATATCCCAACAATTTTTAGAAGATTCTGGGTCTAGGGTGATTAACTGAGTGAATGTAAAGCAGTGCTAGTAAAACCAGTCAGCTTTTTCTGCCATAGTAGTTCTCAGCCAGAAAAACAGAAAATAGGAATCCAGAAAACCTTTTCAGAACTGGCATCATTTTCAGACCAAGTACTGTGGTACACAATATTTTCAATAGAAAATTAATTGTTGGTCAGGCATTGCTGTCTCAATTTTCTCCCTTGTCAGCAACTTTGAAAACTCTCATTTTCTTCTACTTCTTATTTCCCCCTCTTTTTTACCCTTTTTCGTCTTTTTTCATTTTCATCTCTCTCCTACCAATTTCTATTTTTTTACTTCTTGTCATCTCTTTTCCACTGTTTCTTATCGTTTAAATTTGTTCCTCTTTTCTTCTTCTTCTCTCTTTTCCTTCCTCTTCTCTGCGTTTGGAGGGGGATATTTCCCCTTTCCCCCCGTGGATCCGCCACTGTATTGTATAGTTAATTTATTTATCTATTCATGTATAGAATAAGTACCATTTCACAATAGATTGAAAATTTTAGTCTCATTTTAAAGCTTGAGAAATGATAGTGAAGTGATAGTTGTCTTTCATATAAAATTTACATTATGTCAACCTAAAAAAATCAAGAAAAATCGCTTTAAGATTTCGAAAAATCCACTTCTTTGTACTTTGACCCCTATATGATTGGGTTACATATTGAAAATACATGTATCTTCAGCGAAATGTTGTGCTCTTTCCAACAATGTCATCATAGTTCCAATCCGATCAGTAGTTTTTGAGTTATCGAGCATTTAATGGCGGGAAGTGAGCGTATCTCGAAAAAGTAATATTATTTATTTATTCATTCATTTAACTAGCATACAATAAATGTGACTACATTATGGAGATATCTCGAAAACAAAAGCCTCATTTCAAAAACGACACTGAACATTTTTTGTCAGAAATTTGATGCAGAATCCTTGGTAACCGACTTTTACTCTGTGTATCAGAGCAACGATAAACTTGAACTTCAACTGATAGATGTCTTGTGAATTTTATCTAAATCAGAATCTTCAAAACAGCCGTTTTTCGTTTCCTCCTTCACCTACGATAAGCTTCCCAAATGAGTTTCCCAAAATTAGTTGTTTGCAAGCGATTTCTCTAGTCCTTCTCTAGGCCCACTAGTATAATTATTCTTAGGTACATAATTACTACAAAGTTTTCCCGATATTTTTTCATATTCCCTGACTTTTACAGAATTTAAAAATTCCCTGACTTTTCCTGGTTTTCCCGATTTTCCCGGTCGCTAGTCACCCTGTGACATTTAATTTGCATATGCATCCTAACCTAACCAAAGCTAGCCTAACCTCACCAAAGCTAACCTAACCTAAACAAACCTAGCATTGCTAGATTTTTAGCATTCCAATTCAGCAATTTTAGGGTATGTTAGGTTAGCTTTGGTTAGGCTAGCTTTGGTTGGGCTAGGTTAGGTTAGCTTTGGTTAGGCTAGGCTAGGTTAGGTTAGCTTTGGTTAGGCTAGGCTAGGTTAGCTTTGGTTAGGTTAAATATCACAAACTGCACCCACTATTCAGACTCATGGGCTCAGAATATGATCTTTATCATTGCCAGTAAATGGAATTTTACTGAAAACTAAACTTGAATAAATTAAATATTTGTAAAATTTCATTTACTGGTAAACGGTAAAAGGCTTGAATGAACCAATGCAGGCTCCCATAGCACACCCGTTATTTCCGATGTCACGGACGTCATGATATAGATGGCAATGATATATTGATGGCACTCCATTGCTCTATCTGTTCGTCTGTGATGTTATGCTTAAGGTACTATAAAGGCTTTACAGAGTCATAGTTATGTTCAAAAGGTGAGTTTTTAATATTGAATAATTAATTAATTGAGACCGACACTTAAAAACTTGATAATTGTGATCAGGAGACAAAATACTACAATTTAGTGAAGTTTCAAGTGATTTTTCTCTTGCTAACATCTGCGGCACAATTACCTCGAAATTATCTTATGTAATCATAAATTAATATTGTAATTAGGTCTGAAAAACATACTTAGGTATAAGTAGCCAGAAATCGCTAAAACAAAAAATTTATGAGTACGGTAACGTAGTTTTAAAAACCAATCCTGGGTGGTAAGTGTATGGACAAATCCACTTAATCAAAGGTATAAATCATTCATACAAAAGTATGATGGTTTAATAATTAATAATATTTACCGTTGATTAATGTTGCCTGTCAGTACTACACAGCCAACTGCCTATGAATAATCTGACTAGTGAAAATCTGAAAATTCATTTTAAAATCACTCTACATACTGACTGTTATTTTAAACTGATACTCTACTTCCACTTGCTTCATTTCTTATTGAACATCACTCTCATTCTTATTAATAAATATCAAGTAATATTCAACATTGACATGAACTCAAAAAACGGAATTATTTTGAACGAAACGGATATAGGTTATGTTATGAAATTTTCCACCATTGATATAAAATACCATTGATGTAACTATACTACTGGATGAGTAACTACAGAATCCGCTGTGAAGCCACATCGCTGGTGTCGCCCACTTCTAAATCTGGCAACATCAAGGAAATTTGTACAGCGGTAATAAAAAAACCCAACAATGTTAAAAAAATAATATTTTTAACATGACAATTTCATGTGGTAGATTCTTGGATTTCTTGCTCCATAACGATCTGCGTTATTAATATCAACTTTTTGTTCTAAATTTAACGAGTTGCAGTCACTTTTAGATTCTGTGAGGAACAAGTTCTGTCCATTACAACCTACATAGAGCATGGTTTTGAGAAGAAGCTGAAGTCAGGGGCAGTATTCCTTGACCTTAGCTCAGCCTATGACACCGTCTGGCACAGTGCACTCCTTCTGAAATTGGCAAGGACACTGAAATGTAGAGCAACTGTCAACCTCATAGGATCCCTGCTATCAAATAGAACTCTTAGGGTGGCACATGGTGGCATGGAGAGCTCTGTTAGGAGGATACAGAGTGGACTACCTCAGGGCTCTGTGCTGTCCCCAATGCTCTTCAATGTGTACACTGCTGATCTGCCTACCACAGGAGCACAGAAGTTTGTATATGCAGATGATATTGGCTTGGTGACACAGGACTCCTCCTTTGAGGCATTGGAGGCCACACTCAACAGAGATCTGGAAAGTTTGGCAGAGTACTTTGAAACATGGCACCTGAGACCCAACCCAACCAAGACAGTCACAACAGCTTTCCATCTCAGTAATCGGGATGCAGGGAGAAGGCTAAATATTGTTTTCTGTGGAGAGAGACTAACACACCAGGAAGCCCCACGATACCTGGGTGTGCGACTTGATAGATCTCTAACATACCGCCATCACTTGGAGGGAGTGAGAGACAAGTTAAAGACCAGAAACAATATCATAAGTAAATTGGCTGGAACAACCTGGGGCTGTAATGTGAGTACACTGCGAACTTCCAGTCTTGCCTTGGTGTTCAGTGTGGCTGAATACTGCTCACCTGTGTGGGCACATAGTGCACATGTGGGAAAGATTGATGTGGTGCTCAATGAATCCATGAGAAAAATCAGTGGCACAATAAGACCAACAGAAACCAACTGGCTGCCTGTGCTTTGTAATGTCCTGCCACCAGACCTCCGTAGACTGGGTAAAACAAGACAACTTGTTAACAGGGTTGTCTCAAGGGGTGAGTTGCCTGTAGCTAAGGAGCTAACTGATGCACCAGTAAGACGTCTGCAATCTAGGAGGTATCTGAGATTAGATAATCAGAATGACCAGGATATTGGCACAATTTGGAAAGCAAGGTGGTCATCCTCATCTGTGAAAAATAAAAACCTGATTGAGGATCCCAATAGGGAGGTACCAGGGACACTGCTTGGCCGTCAGCAGTGGTGCTGCCTGAATAGGTTTCGAACATCTGCTGGAAGATGTGCCCAGTCTCTCACCTTATGGGGCTTTACATCTCACCCATCCTGTGAATGTGGTGAGATCCAGACAATGGAGCATTTGGTGTCCAACTGCCCCCTGTTCCCATGTGAGGGAGGATTGCAGGAGGTGCATGCAGCAAGTGAGGTGGGACTGAAATGGATTGAAGGAGTATTGAAAAGATTAAATGTTTAATGCATGTTCAATGTGTTATTTTAAATTATGACAAGTCACTACTGATGCTTCTATTTTTTTTTTTTTTTTTTTTTGGTACTTTGTGTTGGCCCATAAAGGCATAAGCTTATATACTTTTAGATTGAAAATATATGATAAAAGTACTCACACTTGGCCGAACGTTTTCGAGTAGTTGAAACTCATCTTCAAGGCCAAGTGTGAGTACATTTATTATATATTCACAATCTAAAAGTGACTGCAAGTCGTTAAATTCATGTAGTAATTGACCGAGCTTGAGCGAGATCTACACTCATTCAACTTGAGCGATTGGCATTTGGGTTGTGTGTGGGTGTGTTATGCAACTTAAGTCGAATGGATTGACCGATTTTCTTGAAATTTGATATGAAGATACTTTTCTCAATAGGTGATCGCGAATGTACTCATACTTGGCCGAACGTTTTCGAGTTGTTGAAACGCATCTTCAAGACCTTGAAGATGAGTTTCAACAACTCAAAAACGTTAGGCTGAAAGATCGATTGACGCGACCTCCAGGTGGCTTCCTTCAATTGCAAGCAGCATAGGGAGTTTATTGCATTGTTTATAATGGATAACATTAGGAGACTCATGATAAAACAGGATTTAAAGAAGTCAATTGTGATTTTTAAGGAAATATAATTTAGAGAAAGGGAAGAACCTTGTAGAGAGTTATCATGTTTTTGATGTGGATGAGTACAGAGGTATTATAATTGGAAAAGTAAAGAGACAAACTGTCTCAACAATCAAATTAATGAAATCAAAGAGAACTTACTGCACAAAATGCAGACATCTTTCAGATTTTATAAACAGGATTAATAATTTAAAAATAATTACTAATTCAAATATTATCCAGTCAAAATTCACATGAATGTCAAGTTACTGACTTAACAATAGTTTGTAGACGACTATATTATTATACTGTACAGGAGGCATATTCAAGGGGGTCCCCAGGTCTGGACCATCCCATTAGAAATAACTTGACAGTATATAGGCTTAAATTCACTTTGAATTGTCAATATTTGACCCACAATTTGGATACAAACTCATGAATTGTAAAACAGCTTAAAACAGTGCTTTACAATCTTTTTTGAAAAATTTCACTTTGTTTTTCAAAAGTCAACTGCCTAGAGGCGGCAACTGCCTAAATCCGCCCCTGCTTATGATAAATTAATACATAGTCCTATACAAAGTTAATATTTTGCAACAATAACAAAAACATCCTCAAAGCTGTTATTAGGATTGATTTCTTTAATTACAGATATCAATCACACAATTGCATAAAAAACGTCTAATTTTCATCAATCAGCAATCTTTTACACATGAAAGAATTTGTAAAATGTATATACTGCATATATATAATATATATATAATGCATAGTGAGCTATATTATATTTAATATAATGTTACTCATTCCTTCAAACATTAGAGATTCATTTCCCTCATCTATCCTTACCATAAGGTCAACCAGGAAATGATTAGAATGAAACACCTTCTCCTTCTATATTCTGATAGGTAATACTGCACCCATATACACAACAAATAATATGGCTCTTGGGCATTTTTAGTATTTTTTTCTAAAGAAATATTTTTTTCAATAAACGCATTTGAAGTGAGACAAATTATTATCACACGAATGAATAGCGATCAGATTTTGTATCCCTAAATAAGTACAAGAACCTCCGCACGCAGCGCTGTCGGTCGATCTCCAGATCGTTAATGACGAGAATAAATTATTAGTTTCCGTTTAGTTTTCGTTGTTAGCTGTTCAGTTTTATGTCGCTTGACTTTGGTGATCGGAGTGGTGACCCGTAGATGAGATGACAGTCGGACAGACAAGTCGGTCAACTGGGATCTGGGAACCAATCGCGGGGAATCGCCTGTTCTGTTTTGAAGTTTTTGGTTTTGTGGTCAATCTGAACTAGTTGAATTACCTTAATTTGGCATTTGTTTTAAGTTGACTATATATTTTACTACCAAGCTTGATCAAGTTATCAGCTGCGTATTAAACGCAATACGTTCTGCTACTATCTGATTTCTGACAACCATTTTTAGGTTAGGAAATGGCGTCATCACTAGAAAATTTGGAAACTCAATTGGAAATGTTCATCGAAAATGTTCGGCAGATTCGGATTATTGTTGCAGATTTTCAACCTCAAGGGCAGAACGTATTGAACCAGAAGATGTAAGTTTCTATCCATTCCAATTATAAAGATGTAATATGACTATTAGGGCGGCCAACCACAGAAAGGTGTGCTATGGTAGGCTGCGTTTAAGACCTTTAGTATAATTATATTGTTACTTATTTTTCAACTCATGCCCATAATAATGAACATCCCAATACTGGCCTCCAATGTCCTAGTGATGGGTAATCGTTCTAAAACGATTTCTGAGGGGGGCCGGCCACCGATTGCGATGCTGCGTTGTGTCGACAACCGAACGCCTAGCAGACTCGAGCTGCTCAACACTCTGGGCTGTGTAGCTGCAGGAATCTACAAAGCCAGACTTCGGCGTAGCCTATGGGACCAAAAGGCCTCGGGAGTAAAATTCCTCACTAATATTAAGTCATCTTATGTAGGGTTTGTTGACTTTCTAGATTGATGTTATTGGAATCATAATATTCAATTTTTCAATCGGATGTTTCTAGTATTCTATTGTAAGATTGGGTGAAAGTATGGTGGACATTGTCTTGTTTCGGTTCTTAAGTTCCTAGCAAAATCCAATATTTTGCTCTTCCTTAGAACTCTTTGTTCAGTGCCTACTTTTAATTGATCTATTGATTATCTTCAAATCAATACGACTCTTATGAACCTGTTAGTGAAAGTTGCTTTCTGAACGGTTCTATGTGTATTTCAGAGCGGTGAATTCGAATTTAGTCGTGGGAGCGCCGCTTCACCACCAAACTACGAAAAACCGAAGATGTTATGTTTGGGGGTGAAGTCTAAATTCGAATTCATCGCTCTGAAATACATATAGAACCGTAGAGAAAACAACTTTCATAATAGTTTTGTTTTGGAAAAGCTACCTTTCAACTGGGCAAATCCAGACTTTTATTATTAGAAATTATTATTTTTAACTGTGAACCCATTTTCATGTTTAAGAAAACTTCAAAGTACATACATTTTTTTCAAAGATGAACTTTTTGAGAAAATTATAAAATAAATATACTTTAGGGGTTTGATGAAATCTTTCAATTGCATCACATATCGTATTACATATCACTAAAGAGCAAGAAAATGTTGCAAAATTATACCAAACCAAAAGCCATGGGACCAAAAGGCCTCGGGAGGTCTCTGTCATCTTATCTAGGGTTTGTTGACTTTCTAGATTGATGTTATTGCACCAGCTGCTAGAGCAATTTAGAAAATGTTGAATTTCTAAGAAATGTTTAAAATTTTGAATGGCTGTGACTTAGATTAAAATAAAAATCTAATATTATGTTTTTTTGTTAGTCTCATCACTCACTATGAGTTTACCAAATTTCATTAAAATCTCAGACGGGAACGAAAAAAGTGTGTTGATTTGGCGTGGAATAACCCTGTGTTATAAAATTCTCAATTTCCCAATATTGCAGCAATTTAATGTCCAGGAAAAGTTAATTTCTTGAACTTATGTAGCCTACTAGAAATTACAATTTCCTACAATTTGTCATCAAGTTCGTCTTCTTGGAATGTGTAGATCCCAAGTTATGAAAAATCAATATCGCTTAGGCCTATACCCTATTTTTCATAATTTTGATATTTTGAATGGCAATAACTCAAGATTCATTTATGGTAGAAAAGTGAATTTGGTCCCAAATTTTAGGTAATTCAATTTTCTAGAGAATGGCTTGAAGATATTCTCTTGTCCTACACATATTTTTCTGTGATACTAAAAAAATTAAGACTTATTTAACCAGAGAAAGTTCAGGTTCAGATAATATGGTTTAGTTTCATTTAAAAAGTGTTATGATAGCTATTGATGCCAATGATATGGAGAGAAAAGCTGCCACCTATAGTTTGAGACTGTTTTTAAATTTTTACTTCATTTAGTTTTCCATTTACAACTACTCTAAAATAAAAAGTCACCATTTTTCAAGTGTAGGAGAAGAATGAATACTTCCCTTTCAATTAGAATTCCAAATCATAATCTGAATTTTTCATGTATAAAATGACTGGACTAGAAACTTCTTTTAATTATTCATATGTATAAACTTGCAGTGCAGAACTAACCTTTTTTTGAGTCGCGGCGGACGCGTTTCGAACTATGTTGTTCTTCTTCGGCGCTTGGTTGCAGACTGACTGGTTTTCTAGTATGTAAGGTCTAGTGGTCGTAGGAAGGTAGTGGGAGGAGTGGATGTGGTGGGGGAAGTAGGTGTGGGGGAGGGGTTTGTGATGATGTTGAAGAGGGTATAAGATTTGAAATGAAGTTGGTCATTGAGTATGAGTTGAGAATGTGAAATGGAATGTTTGTAAATTTCGAATTGTTCAAGAGTATTGAGTTTATGACTTTTGGGGGCAATGTGAAGGATGTGGAGGTTTTGATCAATGTTGGTGAATGAATGATTATTTGTGAGTAGATGTTCAGTATAATTTGATTTTGTCTGTGGAAATTTACAAACATTCCATTTCACATCCTCAACTCATACTCAATGACCAACTTAATTTCAAATAAATCTCATACCCTCTTCAACATCATCACAAACCCCTCCTAAAGACACCTCCCCCACCACATCCACTCCTCCCACTACCTTCCTACGACCACTAGACCTCACAGTCAGTCTGCAACCAAGCGCCGAATAAGAAGTCATAGTTCGAAACGCATCCGCCGCGACTCAAAAAAAGGTTAGTTCTGCACAGCAAGTTTATACATATGAATAATTAAAAGAACTTTTTAGTCCATATGAATAGTTTTACTGCAGTTCACGAAAAATGGATATCCACAACAATAACTTATTTTAATGATTCTGTTATTTTCAATCGTCAGTTGGTCGATGAATCTTTTTGTATACACGCACATTTTCAGTTGAAATAAACTAATTATAACATAATATTCTTATAGTTTTTAAAAATCCCCCCAAAATTAATTTCGATGGCGCTCTGAGAGCCATGTTCCCCCAGTCTGGGCATCCCTGCGTCGTCATAAAATAGTAGATTTTTGTGAGCTCATGTTCAATAATCTATGGAAAGTGGGAATAAGGTATTGCTCAGCTAATCAACTCTACCTTGAACATTAGCCCTTGATGAGATGACGTAATTGGGAGGTCCCGAGGCATTTGCTCCCGTGGGCTACGACTTCAGTCGGTTCGGCGCTGTGCTGTGATACGCAGCACAGTAAACACCTGATGGCCATTAATATGTGTATGATGATCATCATCGTGAGATCCGGCCGTGACCACTTGCTAGTACAATCTACAGAAACTAGTAGCAACGTGTAATACGGGCATTAAGGTGCTTGTACAACGGTGGATCCAATATCATTAGTATTGTTTCTGTATGTGCGAATGTGCCAGCAGGCACACTCACAAAGGGACATATCATGTTATATGTTAGTAAAACAAACCACAGATACAAATAAAACTCAGAACATGCAAAGCCCTCAGATTTCATAACAGTATTTGTAAACACAGCGCAGCAGCGGACAACATAAAGTAAGAAATTATTTAGTCTTGCTGTTACATTTGAGAAATTCACTCATTTATTAAACGGATTCTCTAAGAGAAAAAATTGAAAAATGTATTGCAGTCTTATTCAAGTAGACTACTGTGTAAACTTTCAAAATATTCTTAACTGTAACTCTATAATATTTATCTCTACTATTATTTTTTTTCAGACAATCCCTAGTTTATGGGCTGCAGGAAGTTGATAAATTGAGGTCACAAGTTCAAGATGTTCATGTACCATTAGAGGTTTTTGAGTAAGTAAAAGTTAGAAATGATAATTAGTTGTAATCTTCCTCACAAATAAATAATTGATTTCACGCTGTCTATATATTCCCAACATTTTATTTACTTGTTACATAATTTATTGATGACAATTGAAAAGTTACAATTGTCTGCACTTTCAACAGAGTGCTGTAGTTTTCATATAACTTGGCAGCAGCAGTTGGGTTCAGATGCAGCACTTCCCATCTACTACACGCTGCCAAGTTATATGAATACTACATTATTATTATTTGCACATCGGGATGTTGCAAAGTTATTGATTCTTTTTGTCGGCTTTTTATATATTGTTGAAGAGCAAACAATATTAGTTACCTCTACCATGTATTTTCTTGATATCAGTTCATAAAACTATTCTCTCAAATTGATATTATTTTTTGTATCAATGTTATTCTTTTTCAATAAAATTATATTGTTTCTTTTCTTTGCAGCTACATTGATAATGGGCGCAATCCACAGTTATATACGAAAGACTGTATCGAAAAAGCACTAACCAAGAATGAGCAGGTGAAAGGAAAAATTGATGCATACAAGAAGTTCAAGGGACAAATGCTTGTGGAATTGAACAGTGTCTTTCCCAATGAGCTTGCAAAGTACCGAGCAATACGCGGCGACGATAGATCAGTTTCTTGAAATGATTGCATATTTATTTGGACGATAACATATTGAACACTTCTGTCATGTACAACTAAATGTCTACAATATGCCTCATACCTATACTCTACACTAATATAACTGTGTTATTTATTTTAATCAAATCAAATCATTTTTATTTGTTATCGAGCATGCACTCATACAAATAGAAGCTGCTATCTGCTATCCGCATTACAATGAAAACTTTACCAAAGAGTACTTACTTCTGCCCACAGCAGAGCAACCGAAAAAAGAGTATTGACTAGCATTGAACGATATAACATTAACAAAATTATAACAATATAGAAAATATCGAAATGGGACAACTCGCCGCTGTACCAAAACAAAAATTAACACTTCAGTAGGCGCACCCGTCTCCGTGTCATGAGTGGTCACATATGTACACCATTTTTGTTTTGTGCGTTAAGGCGTTTATACACGATCAAATTTCTCATCGATTTCAATAAAATAAAAGAGCTTCAAATCGTATCCCTTCAAAGTCCATCAAATCTTGTTCAAGACTTTTGAAGTCTTGTCAAACATTTATTGAATATGATTATTTGATGAAAAATTTTGTTGTGTACAAATGCCTTTATTCATCAATGTTTTCGGATTTTTTAGGTTAAAATAATTATTACAAACATGTTTCAATGTAACATGTATTATGCAATGTGAGGTCAAATCTACAAATATGAATATTTAAATGAAAGCCTCTATTGTTTGCTTTTATCTGCTTTTTACATTCTGAATATTTTTCATTTAAAGTCAATTTTGTTTTCAATTGACTTGTTTTCTACTTTTTTCAGTTATGCCCTTTCAAAATCACTTCCCAACGGGTCGGAATCTGAACCCAATTGAAACTGTAGGGCCATTCATATCTCATCATCATCATCCCCCCCCCCCCACCCATTACCGATGCACATGTTTTCGTTGTTTTTTGTATACAGTACTATTGTATGTTCGATTGGTTGAATAAAAATTCATTCATTAATCACATTAGCTGCATCTAAATATCACTGAAAAGTGGTAACAATGAAATATAGGGGGAAATCTTGTATGAGATGGCCGCGGCAAGGTGTCCTAGACCAGAAAATATAACGATATAGAAATATAACACAAATTAATTTGACAATCACAATAATAAATTTTTGAATAGTATAATTTATTTTATCACCAATCCACTATCGCATCTTTGTTTATCTTTACATTCATTTTCAACTATACTCCCTACCTAAAATTGTCATGAATCATAAATTCATGAACCTTAAAAAAACATTCCTCACATATATAATAACGTTATTGATTTTATCCGCTGATAAATTGGACAACAATACCATTATTTTATCCCGATTTTGAACTACATTGTAAGTATATTTAATAATGACAAGTATTAATATCAACAAATGAATAATTCTTGTTGAAGTGCTTTCACATTGAAATGTAAGTTCAAGAAATCTTCTCAGACCAAGCTAGGGTAGAATCATTTACTCAACTCAAGCTGCAAGTTGTGAGAATGCTAGGAAATGAATTCATCTAATATCAAGCCATACTATAAGTTGTCTAGTATAGAACTAATCCATGGAATTTATCAAATGAACTTTCTTCTCAAAATAATAATACAGTATATTGCTTTTAAAAAGAGTAATGCAATTTAATAGTGAATAATTTTATCATTAAAAAATTAATGCTTTGATAAAGATTAAAAACATACGATTTTGAAGCATAAAAAGTACAAATTTCAATTAATTTTAAAAAATTGTTTCTTTTTGGTGTCTATAACTTCAATTTTTTGTTCACTAGCTTCAAACATTTTATTTCTCCAAATATTGAGAGATTGATACAAAACAATACTGTATTGTATAATCATCTTCTTGTTTTACAAAGTAACGATTTTTCAACAAATTCGATAAATTGGTTTTGGACTAGATTTTCATTTCAACTCTTCTTGTGCCTCAATCTTAGTTTCATTGGAAAACAGGATTGACTTGATTTATTTCTCGAAACTTTCCCACTTGTCAAAGTTGCTGTTTTCCTGCAATAAAATTGATTCCTGGGTGGTGATTAAACTAGCAGTGCTCAATCTAAAATGACAAGTCTAGGCATTGCCATAGCACGGCGTAGTCTTGCCATCTCCTTAGTCACGTACTGTAGTTATCATTATATGTATATATATATATTTTTTTAACTTTACAATTAAATTAATGAAACTAGCATTAAGAAATTCGTCGGAAATTAAAAATAAGATTGTTTATGAAAATCATTGCTAATATTTATGGCTCTAACATACACCCTTCGAAAGTACTCTACATAAGTACTCGTACTTTTTTTCCCAAGCCTGAAACTTGTGGGTGGGTGATGATACAAAGATGCAAGACTAAACCTTTATAACATCGTTAAAGCAGTCCGCTCAAGGAGCGTTAGCCAAGCGCCATAAACGAATGGCTGTCATTGGCTAAAACGGTGACAACAGTTACTGTCAGGAAAATTCAAATGACAATCTAATCCTCGAATTTCAGGTGTCACACGTACCAGTAAATTTTATGTCCTCCAACGATTATCTTCAAGTTTCCTACAAAAAACCTATGAACGATGAAAATGTATTTTTTCTAAGACGCCTTTCATCTGTGTGTCTACTCCTATATGATATGTATTTCCTTGCGAGGACAAAAATTCTCTTATTTTTCCTGGAGCAAATAATTAAGCTGGAGCTTAACAATTCTAAGTAATAAAATCAGATGCAAATGACAGTTTGATACGTTCATAAACTTTAGAATTAGACTGATGTAAATTGTGCAAATAAAATCATTTACACTAACGCTTCTGCAGCGTTGTTACACAAATGCTGAATTAATGTTTTAACACAGGGGTTTCCAACGCTTTAGCAAATGCGTACCACGTGAAGGTTTTTGAAGATTTAGTTGTACCACTATCACCGTTCTGGAGGGTGTAGATTGAAAGAAAGCCCCACTGAAACTAATTTTTTTAGAAAAGCATTTTCTGTCAGAAACATGTCTATTATTCATATTATTTTTATTAAATAGGTGATAAAGCTTTAAACACTCGTTAGTTTGTTCCTATATTTATTTTGGATATATTGTAGTTCAGAAAAACCACTCGCACAAAAGTAACTACCGACAAATGGCATCAAAACCAGCTTAGCTTTCCGGAAGAGCATTCGATTTATAACCGATCCAGAAGTCTATTAATGATTTCTCTTTAAAAACATTTCTCATGGAACTGTCTACTGTTAAATCGATAATTTTTTCAAGAAGTTGCAACTCATTTGGTGATCCTGCAAAAAGATTTCTGATCCAGTCAAGTTTGGAATAATCTTCGAAGAAATATTTATTAAAACTTTCTCAAAGAGCTTCCAAGTGCAGAATTATATCAACAAACACATCTGGCTTTGGAGGTATCATTTTCTTCAAAAATGATTACAGTGTAGGAAATGTTGAGACATTCTTCTCTTGTATTTGCAAACTTAAAAGGACCAATCTTTTCTTGGAAGAGTTTATTTTGTCATTGGCTGTGAAGAATTTTGTATTTGCTCCCTGAAGACTCATGTTCAGTATGTTGAGGGTATCAAAAATGTCAGCTAGATATGCCATTCTTGACAACCATTCTTCATCACAGAACAAGTTTTTTGTGTCACTATTTCGTTTAGGCCACATGACGCGTACCACCTGAAATCTTCCCGCGTACCATCGGTTGGGAACCCCTGTTTTAACAGATAACTTTCCAATACTATTCATAATCTATGTATAATAATAAATTGCGAAAGTAAGTTAGTTTAGGAGTCTGACCGAGCCAGCAAGTTCTAGGCCATCACAGGCAGTCTTCAGAACTCGACAGTGTACATAAATTTCTATTTGCATTAATCTTAATGACATTGAAAAGCCAGTGTAGCAAAATACCAATTCAGGATTATTAAATAAAACAAAAGGTTGCAGAAGAATTGTCCAAGTGGGAAAGTCTGTCTCATTAAGGAAGGGTATGAAGTCTATGTAAGCACATAATATGCTTATACATAATACCATTGGCAAATATATTCGACAAGATGAGTGACTAGGGAATCCTAGTCCGCTATGATGCCACTACAAATTGGGCAAATCTGTATTGCGTTAATGGGAAAGAATCATATGTTGCAAGACATTGATTTTTTTACATAAAAAGCTATTAGCATTGGCACTTTTGTTCGATATATTGTCTGGCATCACAATTCCATAGCCTTGAAACTTATCAAATATCAGAAAATAAAATTCTTTCCAGAAAGTGATAATTTAACACACTTATTTTATATTAAGGAATAGGGTTCATGAATAATCTATCATAATATATTATTCAACAGTAAATTAATGTTCTACGTTTATTTCCAAAACAAAATTCTTATTGAATATATTTACAAATATAGTAATGAGTTATTTCGTGCACTTAAAGATTGCAGATAGAAACATTAATGCTAACATAAAAATAATTGATAAATGAAAACTTTCAATGCAAAACTTGAATTTGATTGAAATTAGTCAAAATCCTTATTACATTACTGATAGCTGAAACTTGAGTTTTCAGAGAAGGATAATATTGAATGTATTTTGAATCAGTCATACTTCCTCTCACATTTCTGAGAGCTGAACCTTTTCAACTGAAAATAATATTATATTATAATGTAGTTTTATCTATAATGAAATCAAAACCTCTGTTGGAATGGATTGTATTGCTGCTTTATGCGTCGCGCTCTGCCCCTGTAGCCAGTTGGCAATTCTGGAATATTAGCTCCTCGCATTGGTACAAAGCCTCTGCCTCTGAACACATTTGGAGCTGGACCTGTACAAAAGATTATTATTATTATTGGCGAACTCTTCCTGGGTGGAAGACGATAAGAAGCGATGACTCAGTCAATAATTTTGGGGGCTTCTCTTATTATTTCAAAAGGCTTTCATAGTTCCTGAGAAAGCGTTATGCCTTTCTTGTGTTCACTTCGGCCAGAACTGCTTCTCTTTTGGCTGCTCTGTAACTTTCCACTTGCCTACCTTGGGTCTGAATACGTTTAGATAAAAAATATCAGTTGGTACCTATGATGTTCGCGTTTTCCAGGTTCTTACGAATTTCGTCAAGCCAGGGTGTTCAAATTTTCAGTTTTGTTGCGTAATCAATTATGCTCATATATCAGTCACTCAGTTAAGGGAAAAGGTAGCCGAGTGCCGTAGCACTGTTCAATCAGAGATAAGCCACGAAACTCCTGGGCGCTCTTTGTAAGGGTGACCGATTGGATTGGCCAGCAAAAGACTGTAAAATCACTTCCCGGTGGTTCGGAACCCACCTAAACTCATAAACCACCATCATCCAATTCATTACCCACGCACAGGTCTCAGACCTATGTGGGCTTCATCCTCCGAAAAAAAGTATGCTCATACTTATTATATAGGTCACTTTTTTGTTCACTCTGGCATTCGAATGTGCAGTAGACGAACATGCAGAACTAGACTAGCCAGAGTTAGGTTGGCAGGGTTGATAGGGTAAGCGGCAAGTAACTGAAGGATTGAGTACAAAATAATCAACTGTCATTGAAAAACAACCAATTTAATTAAAGAGTGCAATTTCTCCGTTAACCCGATCGGAACCAAGAAAGATTGGCCGACTAATAAAAGTACGGTACATCTTGTGTTGAACATGAATATGAGAATCACTGTTACGATAAGTGCACTGTAGATCCATATTTCAAGTGAGGGTTTCAAGGTGTTACACACATTTCTCCACAATAAGAGAAAATTCTATAACAACTGCCTGGTCTAAGAGCGCCAATCGTAGGGCGACTGAATCGTAACTCTCGTAACACCTACACAGAATCAACAGATCGTCCGCAACACCATAAACACAATGGTAAATTGCTACGCGACAAAATCACGATGCTGTCTGGACGCGCCTATAGAATTCAAGCTAGGTTTTCCAACCAACACCGGGACAAGGTACACTGCACTTCATAAACCGACGTGTTTTCGATTAGGGTTAGATACAAGCGTTTACATTTAAAATGCTTCCACAAGTGCCCAAAACATATTTAAAATAGTTCGGATTCAAAATAATAAAACTGCATGCATAATATCGAAACGATAAAGTGTAGGGCACCCAAGTCTTGTTCTTTGTCACGCGTCCGTGTGCCTGAATGGTGAAACTGTAAAAACTCGTTATTTATAATAAATGTGATTGTGACAATATGAACTACTCTATATAATTAGTACCTCTAGAACCCTGAGCAAAATTCTGTGCATTGTCTTCGCTCCATGTGATTCTGGCTGGTCTGGAGCGGGAGCGGCTGGCAGACATGCGCACTGATCGCCGCGCTGTCGCCGCCCCCCGCATCACCGCCCCCACCCCCACTCCACCACTCGGGCCCGCCTCACTCGCTTCCGCCTCCCGGCCCTCATCCTCCATGTCATCCATCACAACCATCTGCGACTTTTCACCTTCTGAACTCACTCCTGCAAACACCAAACAATAAGCAAACATGCATTAAAAAGTTTTTATTGCCGGAGCAAACATAATCATTAAACAAAATTACTTTCACACTTCTATAAGTTAAAGTTGTGCTGGCTCTACTAGCAAAAATAAAAGCTTTGCCCGATGTTGGGAGTCAACATAAATTATAATTGATTGATGGATGGAATATTTCTATATGGTATCTTGGTATTCTACTCCCACTTATACCCTTGCAATTCAATTTATAATATTCTGAAATGTTCCTGGATTTCTTGTTCCATGACGAACTGCGTTGTTAATATTAACTTGTTTTGTGAATTTAACGACTTGCAGTCAAATATTCATTAAGAATAAGTAAAATTTTCAGAGGTCTCTGAAAACGGATCTCAAAGATTCGAAAGCGCTCGGCCTACAGAGTAAGTAAATTTTACTTATTCTTAATGAATATTTGACTGCAAATCGTTAAATTCACATAAGTTAATATTCTGAAATGTTATTGCGAATATAATTATAGAATGGAATATTTCATATCCCGTAAATATATTCGTAATAACATCTCAGAATATTTTTAAATTAAAAAAAAAAAAACAACTTCACAACAATATGGTTTCACAATAAATATATTCAAGAGCTTACTATTGTATGGCATTTCCAGTATAAGCTCTTATTACTCAAGAATATAAAACAGCTACTATTAAATATTTACACAATAAAAGAAGCACACATGTTTTAAAAAAATAAATAAAGGTAAAAAGTCTGGAGTAACAGAATAAAATCACTGTAATAAAAATGATAATATATTAATTTTATTTATTGAGGTAAAAATGCAATTAATGCAACGGACTTTGAGTCTAAAAGTGCTCTTTGCAAATTTTGACATGGTTACATTTTCCAAAACTTTGATGTTAGTTCACAAATTAATACAAATTTAGAATCACTGGAACTTTAGTCAGAAAAAATAATTTGCTACATTTCACTTGGAGCAATGAATTTAATAATAATTCGGATTTGTGATGAAGGACGATAATATGAGAATCTCCCAGTGATGATAGACCACAGCATATCCCTTGTTGATGTCTCCAGTGCAAAGAATTTGATAGCGCCAGGTATAGATAATATTCAGATTTATATACTATAAAAAAATTTTCATAGTATAAAAAATTCCAGCCATTCATCAGAAGTTGCTGAGCTTTTCTCAGAGGTTATCACCAATCCAGGTCTAAGGCCAAGTCTCTTTACACAGGGCATAACATACCTTATTCCAAAGACCTATTCAGCATCAAATGACGCTTCAAAATATAGGCCTATCACCTGCCTCCCCACAATTGTCAACTTCTGACATTCATCCTATGTAACAAACTGAATAAACACATAGATACAAACAAAAGCATGATAGAAGAGCAGCTTGTTACTGACAGTATTGCATCAGGGAGTGCTAAAAAGCATCAGGTCAACTCATATATAGCATGCATTGACTTAGGAATGCGTTTGATTCAGTGCCACACTCATGGCTTCTAAATGTGCTGGATGTCTACAGAGAGGGCCCGGGGTTGTTGAATTCTTGTTGAATACCATGTGTACTTGGCGCACACATCCAAAGGTAGCATCCACAAAAAGCAGCCCCATCGATATTTGAGAGGAAGGTAACATATGTTGAGCATATTCCAGGGGATGCATTGAGTATCCTATGGCTTTCGTTTGGAATTAAATCCTTGTCCAAACTACTCAAATCAGCAGACGAGGTGTACAAAATGGGCCTATACAGTCTCATTCATCTTATGCACATGGATGACAAAACTGATGTCAAACAGTGAAAATGGAATACAAGAGATTGTTCGCATCTAAGAGAAGTTAAGTGTATTTGCATGTAATTTGGGCTTGAAAAGTCAAAGCTCAGATTATATTTTATCCATCATTTCTTTGGTGAAAAACAAGCTTCTCTAATTGCAATTAAATCAAACAAAAAAAAAAAATTCTTCTTTATTATGATTTTAAAAGTTGAGGTATGACTGACTATTGCATTCTGTATGTACAGAATATACTGATGCAAAACATGTGGCCTCCAACGTGTAAAATTACAAATGAATTTTTTAAAAACATTTTTGTCCAAGAAATTTTATTCAGAAAGGATCTCCATCTAAATAATATAAATTCGGTAATCAGTTACTTCTATGAAGTAATTCTATCATCCCACAAAGCGACTGTTCAACTGATCCTCCACTCTTTAATGCATAGTTAGCTGTTTTTCTAATATTAAAATTTCGAACAATTTTATCCAGAAATATCAATGACCATGCAAATAGGATATAGACTGTCAGCAATTAGAATGAACTGAATCCATTCTCTCAAACATTGGCACTTGCAAGACAAAATATATTATTCCACCATATAAATTGCAATGAGAGCCATTTATGCACTTTCTTAGTGCATTTTCCTTGAGACCCAATCTTACTTTTTCAAGGGATAATATTGCTGTCAACGTTTATTTTCTATAGTCCTATGGAAATCTAAATCTATAGTAAGAAGATTGAATAGAAATATAAATTAGTTTTGCACCCATAACACAGAAACGTCAACAATTATTTTCGAGGTTTACAAACATTAATAAGACTATTAAGATACCTTAACAAAAAGTATCCGGACATAAAAACCATTTTACTTAAAAGGTGCTTGCTTCCAAAAGGTGAGCGGCCATAGGTCAAACATTTCCATCCAAGAATACATTGGGAGGTGAAGCCTCCACTGAACGCTAAGCGAAAGTATTTATTTATTATTATAGAGTCAAAATACAACTTTTCGTGAACGGGCTTTTAGCTCAAAACTGCCTCTACTACTAAAATTTTACGAGTCCAAAGCGTAGGTAAACCATTGGGAATTTACTGATCAACTTTCTAATTTTTATTTATTTATTGTGACAAATTTACAATGAATGTGAAGGCGCAACAGACTCAAGTCCAAAACTGCTCCCTTCACAAATTTTGAATATGTTACATTGTCCAAAACATTGAGGTTAACACAGACTAAAAATTTTAAGATTTGCTAAAAACCTGCACTCAAAAAATAACAAAATGAATCTTCTCACTTAACCACTATTAATTTAAAAGTTCACTTGAAACGAAACACTAAAAATAGGTTATAATATTAGTTCTTGAAATGAATTACCATAGGGTATTACTTTTTTTGATTGGATCAGGATAACTTTGAATGATTAAAATACTTACCATCAGCGCCTTCTTCTGGCAGATCCAAACTGGCCATCTCTGGAACATCAGCCGCCTCCCCCGATCCGCCGCTCAAGCCTGCTTCCGCCTGATCTTCAAGCTCCACATCTGTGAATAGTTCAAACACACACTAAACTTGCAAAATTATCCAACAATGAATACCACAGAAGACATTAGACTCGAGGATAGATTATATAAAATTATTGTATGTAGCATACATTATTGTAACTCAACAAAAGTTACAGTTAGCTGTTACAGTTTTACATTTACAAAATACAATTACAAGAATTTATATCAATAAAATGTATTTACAGGATATTAATTGATAACAATTGGAAACATAATTCACATACTAATAATAAATACTAACCTGAAGGTGGTGGCATATCATGAGAAACGTGTGAAATAGTAATACTGGGAACACTGGAAACTGTCATGCTATTGTTTTCTACGGCATTGTCCTCACAACTTGACTGTCCGACTTCGCCCTGGGCTGGCTCTGAAACAACAATTTATAGCATTTATCAACTAATTTATACATTCAATACTGGGAAAATATGCGCAACTTGCTTGAATGAAGTTTGTATATTAGTTGGTTGTGTCTAGTAATTTCAACTAGGCGACTGTTTCATAACAAATTACAGTACAAACTTCTCTTACATTTTGCATTCATTACTAGTGTTATTTGTTTGTACTTTTCTATGAATCAGGAACTTGGATTAGGAGTTATCAAATGACTGACAAGTCAACGAACAAGTGGGCAGGAGCAGGTTGGATGGTTGATTTAAATTAATATTACTTTAGGACAGCCGGTCAGACGTAAATCAGATATTTTTCATTTTTGCTACATTTTTAGAAGTATACAGTTCTTGATCCCACAGCTTGAACCCCATAGGCTCTTTTAGGCTACAGTTATCAAAACTGAAAATTAAAATAATAATTACTATCATTATAGGAATGAAATACTGACCTTGTGGAGACACTTGAAGAGGTGTTGTTGGTACACTTCTTCCTGTTCCAGGATCTTCCAACTGGCTTAAATCCATTCGTGTGTCATCCATTCCTTCTGATGCTACTTGGGCAACTCCTGAAAATGAAATTTAAAAAGCATAAACATCAATAACAGAATTAATTTAAAAAAACGAACCAAATAAACATCAATAACTAAACAATGACCCTTAAAAAGTATGATTTCAATGACCAGTAGCCAATAATATGCACATTGTGACCTAGTTTAAGGGCTGTTTCACACTTGCATGACTGGTTGTTTACACGACGACATAGAAATTGGAATCGCTCACATATGTACACTCACCCGACCACGACACTTTAGTATAGACGATGTACAACCAGAGAGAATAGAAGTAAAATAGAGCTGCCTTGCGGGAGCGAGGAGTGCGCCAACCCCCCAACCTCACTGGGGACCTACCTCGCCCGGCCGGTCCTCTGACTCTATGTTAAAAGCGTTTCGTAAATCGCCCATATCTCAAGTTCTAATCAAAATATTCGAACGAAAATGATTTCGATGGCTTCCTTATATCATTCTCTACAATCAATGTTCCATCCCTTTTCATCGTAATTGCCATAATTTAAAAGTTATGTGTACACAAATTGAAATAGTACGATATCTAGGGATTTACATATATTTTTATTTTCTTCAATAGACTTTTATAATAGCGTTTAACAGAAAAATGTTCTGAATATAAATTCAAGTACTTTTCCAGATCTTTGAATTTATGTATAATAATATATACTTGATTATCACAGAACAATGCATTGATACGTTGAAGACAGACTATAGACGAAGAACTTCTTTCCTTTACTACCAGTAATAAGGTTGAATAGCGGAAATAGTAATCAGTGATGAATCATCACGACTTGGAACTGTTTATTCTGTGTAAACATTATATTACTGAAGTATATGGAATCATTTGAATGATATTTGATGCTATTAGTTGAATTCCTTTGAAATCGACATCAATACAACCATAGACGAACCATTACTTAATCCCTGATCTATGATACAACTGAGTAAAATGGACTGGACTTTGTGTCAACAACAGCTTTGAATTGCTGAATTTGTTTGTCTAGCTTGTTTCATTCATGGAAAATAAATAATTATTAGTAGAAATGTCATTGTCAACAAATTATCATATAAATCCTGGAAACAGAGGGAAACCATTTTGCAATATTTAGTATACTCAGCTAGTCTGTTTTCAGTTGTCAAGAAGCTCTCCTGATATCAAGACGGGAAATTTACATTATTATTATTATTATTATTATATATTTATATAATCATACATTCATGGATTCAACTTTAAGAGCGAGTTCAATATAATCACAAGCACAAGATTATAGTTGAGCAGTTCGAAGTCACGGTGGCCATTACCGATAAATATTTCTGCTCTTAAACGCATCAATCTATTGTTCTGTGATCATCAAGTAATATTATTATTATACATAAATTCAAATATCTGAAAAAGTACTTGAAATTATATCCATAACATTTTACTGTTTTACGCTATTATAAAAGTCTATTGAAAAAATAAAAATGTATGCAATCCCTAGATATCATACTATTTTAATTTGTGTACAGATAACTTTCTAATTATGGCAGTTACGATGAAAAGGGATAGGACATTGATTGTAGAGAATGATATAAGGAAGCCATCGAAATCATTTTCGTTCAAATATTTTGATTAGAACTTGAGATATGGGCGATTTACGAAACGCTTTTAACATGGAGTCAGAGGACCGGCCGGGCGAGGTAGGTCCCCTGTGAGGTTGGGGGGTTAGGCGCACTCCGGCTGTACAACCAGTTATACGCAAGGCTGCTCTATTCTTATTCTATACTCTCTGTGTACAACGCACTTCCATAGTGCAGTCTAGTTTTGTGTGGTTCTATAAAAATTTAAGAATAAATGAATCGGAAAAAGTTATTTTGTTGTTTGGTAGTTTATAGACGAATTGAAGCAAAGAGAAGGAATCGACTGCACTTGGTACATCCAATCAACTTGAGAAGGAATGAAGTTGGTGCGTTTTTTACTATTTTTATGACTTGAGAAGTGATAAGTTTTTCAATTATTTTAGAATAATATACTCTTCAATACTCTTCCCCCAAATAACGGGGCACTCTTGCACCAACGTGATAGGTAATTCTAGATCAATCGAATCCATAATTACCAACAAACCACAATTCAACGCGTACACAGAGTAGCTGTCTTGCTCAATACAGTAGACTGTCATGTCGGGGATGTGTGTACAGTTCCAGTGGCTCGCAGCGCCCTCTAGTCGTGTGTACGACACCGACAGTCTGCCCGACTCAAGGGATGTCGTGGGCTCATCGGCACTAGCACGACAGACGTGAGTTAGGCTACGTATCAACATTTGTCGGCCTAGTGTGAGGTGGCTGATATCCCTCTTTGCCCTTTTAGTCGGATGAAGACACACAACAGTTGTTGTAATGTGAAGCGGGCCTTAGGGCAGTCCTTATCTTTGATTCCTATTTCTCCCTACATTTGCTTGAGGTAATCACGTATTTCAAGTTGAAGTTATGAACTTCAAAATTTGTCAAAGTTCATAACATCAACTTGCAATATGTGATTACCTCAAGCAAATGTAGGGAGAAATTGGAATCACAGATGAGGACTTCCCCAAGGTCTGTTAGAAAAATCTATTTAAACCATGAACCCGTAAATATCGGATGAATCACGGTGCTTCCATAGTAGAGCATAGATGCTAGATTCAATAGACAACACGTTTGATCAATGAATCGTTGCGAACTTATCGCTCACTGCGCCACTCTGTCATACACCATTCCACAGCATGTGTTTCATTTCGCAGCTATCATCTATGACCTAGACTCGATGCTTCACTGTGCTAGCACCCCAATATCAATTATATTGAATTTTATTTATACTACAGCGCGTTCATTAAGGAAAGGTTTATAAAAATAGGCCTTATACACTGAATGAACTGAAAATGAACATTACAATGGAGATTAACAATATTAGTGTAAGCTTACTCCACAAAGTGTTAACAAACGAGCTAAAACTAGTGCAAACGTGTATTAATGAACAAGGCAGCCATTTTGAACATATGTCATGAGACATAAAATGTTTGAAGTAAGTTTATATGTTATTATATAAGTGTATGTGTTTATAAAAGTTATAACAATAATAAATGAATAATACCAAATAAAATACATTACTTCACAACCTTTTTGATGTGCGCGACTTAATGAACACTCTGTATTAACATTCCATTTCCATTTTATGGTTAAAATTATTGAGAAAAATAATGATTCATCAGCTTTAAATCAACTTACCAGCCCGTGTTGATGGTGAATTGTTGTCACTGAATGTGAATCGGCCAGAAGGCACATGGGGCGAGCTGACCGCTTCGCCAAATCCATCAGTGCGCCTCGGAACAAACAGAGTCGGCGTACTTGGCACTATACTATCATCACCTGTGTCTTCGTAACTACCACCAGGCTGTGCAAAAAATCAAACATCATTGACTGAGTTCATGGGAGTCTTACCGGTAACCGGTAAATGTTACCGGTGGCGTCTGATTGGTTTATTCAAAATTTTAAAACGTCTACGAATTTGAATAGACCAATCAGACGCCATCGGTAACATTTACCGGTTACCGCTTATCATCAAGTGAAGATGGTTTGTTCTTGAAAATTGATATTATATATATTATTATAGCAATATCAAAATTAAATAAAAGTGAAATAAATAAATTAAATTAATTAAAGTGAAGATGGTTTGTTCTTGAAAATTGTTATTTCATATATTCTTATAGCAATATCAAAATTAAATAACGAATGTGAAAGTGCCACACAAGCTGCAGCGTTTACATTATTCTTATTTAAATAAGTTTTAAATATAATAAAAAATTCTCAATCTGACACTTTTCAATGTAATATTTTTTTATGAGATAAAACTTGAATAGACAATTGAAATTTGATATTCTCTGTTTGACAGAGCACTGGTTGAGAGAGGAGGAGATTAATGTATTTTCCCTATCTGACTATAAGTTGAAAACGCAGTATACTAGAAAATTGAGAAGAAGAGGAGGATCATGTATCTATGCACGGGAGGGATCTCACTCAAGTAGCCATGTAAGGAAGGATTTGGAGTCTCTTGCAATTGAAAGTTCTTTTGAAATCTCAGCAGTAGAACTCAAATTAAAAAAAAAAAAAATGAATAGCAGGGTATTATGTATATATCGGACACCTAACTCAAATTTCAAAATATTTATTGAACTTCTCAGAACAGCATTGTCAAGAAAAAAAAACAAATTTTTCTGCGTCTGTGGAGATTTTAATGTAAATTATTTGTCAAATAACAGAGATAAGAAGTTACAAGAAAATTTGCTGGAGACATTTATATTAAATAAAATAACTGATGGTCCAACTCGAATTTCAAAACAAACAGAAACTGAAATAGATTACATTCTCACTAACTACGCATCTGATCTGTGTGAAAATGAAACGTTTCCTTGTCCTTTCACTGAACACGAAGGTGTTGGCGTGATATTTAAAGTAGATAAATCTAACAAAACAGATGGAAACTAAATTTAAGAGAAAACTTTCCGAGTTACTAATGAAACAAATCTTATTGCTCTGAATCGAAGTTTACTTGAGGAAAGTTGGGTAATCGTATATGATAGAGAAAATGTAGAGGATATATTCAATAATTTTCTTTCAACTTTTACGAATCATTGTAATGCAGAAGTACCAGAAAAAGTAGCAAACTCAAGACAGAATAAATTCTCATGGGTGACCAAAGGTTTGAGGGTTTCAAGTGATAGACTAAAGACTCTAATTTCCTCCGAAAAGATAAATCGATGAGAAATTCCTTGGTCTCTATTATAATAAAAGGAGGTTCAAGTTATTTCAGTTTTGAATTTTATTACCAACAGTATAAGAAGATACACAATAAACTATTGCAATCTGCAAAGTAAATAACAGCCAGTAACTTCATTAAAAAATCTGATAATCAAACTAAATCTGTTTGGAAGTTAGTTAGAGAAGAATCAGCAAAAAATAGAAATTTTATTTCACAAATTCGTATATCCGATAACAATGGAATAGTTGGGACAAAAGTTAGGTAAAGAGGCTGCGTATCTTTTAAATAAATACTACATACCCTCTACAGTATTGAATAGAACACCAAAACATTCTGACCAACGTCTCACAACATTATTAACTAACACTCTCGTCCACGATCAAAACAGAAATGGAATAAGCCTGAGAAATTTTGAATTACTAAAAAGTCACGAGCTGCACATAATTATCCAAACTATGAAAAGTAAAAAATCTGTATAAAAAACCTGAAAAAATTTATCTGTAAAAAATAGAATTGCTCAATAATTGCGCAGTGTAATTTAGATTTAAAGACAACTTAAAAATAAGGTTCAACTATTTGACGCTATCTATTTCTATCTACTCATTTTTAGAATCAAAACAAACGTTATGAATATAATTGAAGCTGACCAAAATGAGCTGCTGCTGTTGCTGTTGTCTGCTGTTGAGTGGCGGAATGGCAGTTGGCCTTCGCGCGGCAAAGTGGCCAGAGGAGGCCGCCGCCTGGTTGCTGGACACATTTGAGTGGCCGCCACCACCACTTCCGCCACTGCTGGTCGCCTCAGACATGTGGCCACTGCCACTACCACTAGCCAGGCCACACTGCTCCATCGTGCCACTGTTGCTGTTCTCCGACTGGTTTGGCACTTCGTTGCTATCATCTGCAAACACACACACACAGCAAAATAAATTTACAACCACTTTTCTTTTTTTTGAGGATGAAGCCCACATAGGTCTGAGACCTATGCGTGGGTAATGAGTTGGATGATGGTGATTGATGAGTTGGACCTACAGTTTTAGGTGGGTTCCGAACCACCGGGAAGTGATTTTACAGCAGAGAACAGTGTCTTTTTTGCTGGCCAATCTAATCGGCCACCGTTACAAACAGGATCTACGAGAACGCAGCTTATCTCTGATTATCTGATTGAACAGATACCTGTTACGGCTCGCAGCTATCAAATTCTATCATCTTAACTTCAACTTGCTATAACCACAACTTTAAACAGTTACTAGAGAATATTATTGTCTAAAAATAACGTATGATACAAAATTACAGGTATGATTGAAAAATAAATGCAAATTCAAGAACTCTCAAAGTCAAACTTACGCCGTCTAGTGTATATTATCCCAATTATAATAGAAGTTCGAATAATTTAGTATTCATGAATGAGTAGCAGGAATGATAAGTCGTTGAATGGATAAATAACTCATGCAGATGGTATAAATAAATAGCTTATTTTAAAAACTTACCCATTATCTCTACTTCATTGTTATCTTGATCGTTCTCATCAATATCTGGGCCTTCACCGAATTCGTGGGATGTCATACCCATATCCTGAAAAAAGAAATATAATATAGAAATATGTTACCCAAAAGGAAACATACGATATTATTGAAAAAAAAAAGAAAAGTTTTATATAATACATAAAATCTTAGCAAGAGATTTCTTGCTACGTTTCTCTATTTGAAAAATTTATCAACTTGTTTGTAAATGAGACATTCCTGGAAGAATAACTGAATTAAAAACCAATAAACCTTGCTTTTATTGGTGGAAAAACCTTTACGAGTAGTTCCACCTCGCTGTTAAAACCAAGTTATAGGAAGCATGATGGGTTTACAAATTTATGTAGCTTCCGAATCAATTAGTTCATTTATCTCAAAACCGAATTATGAAAACTTGGAACGACCAATACATTAATTTTTATGGCAGGCATGGCTCCATTCATTTAGCCGGAAGCCTGCCTGCTCGCGTCATAAACAGCACAGCTGTAGTCGCAACTGTCGTTACATAAGAATTTCACTCGAAGCTTGGATGTCTATACCAAAGACAAATTACTTATAATACTTTATATTATGCATTGTATATGTTATAACTTTATATGGGTATACACACAACTGGGGTTCACGCATAATTTACAGAAAAACCAGGCATTCAATAGTTGTTCAAATACGCGAGTAAAACAAATACACATGTTATTGTCCCATGCTATTTCGGTAGTACACAGAGAATTTTCATTAACATGTGAACATAACCTACAAACTTTTGGGCTCTTGTTAAAATATAGTGACAAGAGAAGCATTGAGCTAAAAGCCTTTTATTTCTTTACATCCAGTTGTATTTAGCCTATATAAATAAATAATTATAAGAATCAACGTTCAACATTATCTCCCAAAAACCTCGGCTACGTAGAACGCGGATTTGGTCTTAATGGATACCGGACAGGGCCGCATACACTACAATATATAAACACCATTTGCTTTCGAAATATAGTTTATAATAATATAGTATGATAATATGATTAATTACATAGAACCTGCGAAAATAGTTTATTATATTCTATTATACATAATCTAATTCAATAATAAGTTGGAAGTTGACTTATAATTTCCAACAGCACGCCATCTTGATTCTTGATTTGTCCTGCAAGATATCAGGCTGATAACCTATTAACTCTACGGAAGTGGTAACACTTTGGAGCCAAATCTTTTCATCTCGAGCGTGTGTCCAACATTGTTGGTGGTAACCATCGTGATGTCTCACCAATTAGCTGGAATGATAAATATCGTGGTTCGGAACCCACCTAAAACTGTAGGTCCAACTCATCAATAACCATCATCCAATTCATTACCCACGCACAGGTCTCAGACCTATGTTGGCTTCATTCTCCTCCGAAAAAAAATATATGGAGCCTTGTTTGAAATTATATTACATGTTCACTTCTAACCTATTATTGAAAACAGATTATGCAAGGAAGAAGATGTATGAATAAAATAGCATATCATATGAAATTAATCGAATATATTATCATATTACATTACATAAACTATATTTCGAAAGCAAAACAAGTTTATATAGTGTATGCGACCCTGTTCACGGTCCATTTGGTCCAAAATCGCGTTGTAGGAAACCGAAGCTTAAGCGAGGTATTGCTGTACTCACTCCATCATCAGGCATTCCCTCGTCATCGTCCTCTTCCTCCTCTGATGAGTCTACCAGGATAATGTCGTCCTCCTGGTCTCTCTGAGACGAAGTCGGCACCTGGTACTCAACCTCCAGTCCATCGGCACGCAGCAGCATTTCACTTTCGCCGCCACTCATCACAACTCTCTTTCTCTTCATCTGCAATAAATATAGTAAATAGTAAGCAAACACATGCCAATTAGTAGAAAGTTTATTACTTAACACTTAGGGTGCCCGGCCACTGAGCACTGTGTGACGACAGCTTTTAAAATCGAACCAATTTCAAGAAATTGTGATTGGTGATTGATGATTGATTGATGAGCTGGACCTACAGTTTTAGGTGGGTTCCGAACCACCGGGAAGTGATTTTACAGCAAAGAACAGTGCCTTTACAAAGAGTGCCAAGGAGAATGCAGCTTATCTCTATCTGATAGATCAGATACCTGCTACGGTTCACGGTTATCACTTCCCCTACCACATTCTCCCGCTTCCAAGCCTGTATATATCTGAAGCCATCTGCTTTATTGAAAAAAATACGGATAAATTCAAAACAGGTGAATTTTTTCACAGTTATAGAACCAGGTACAGACAAGACTTACAGAACGACTTACATCAAACAATATTGTATGAGAGGGTAGTAAAAAGTGCAGGGATCCGTCGAAATAATTCACTACCAGCGCGTTTAAAGGCAATCACAGGTGATACATTTAGAATTAAAATGAAGGAAGAATTATTAAATACATGTGCATTAGTCTTGGCTCGTCAACGAAACGCAAATAGTTTTGAATAAACGTTAACTAGTTGATAAACTAGTTGAAAGTGTCAACTAGTTGAATGTTGAATTTAATGAAGAATATGCGTTTTCATCGAATAACGAGCTGTGTGTGTGTGTGTGTGTACGTGACTTTCTCTCGATACCGTTTTCATTACCAACAATGTGCCGTGCACATGTGCACAACAGATCGCATCAAGATAAGAAAGAGCGTATCCGTTTAAAAAACCGAACGCCATATATGCAATCTAAATAGCGTAAAAATAGAGATGAAAAAATTTTGATTTCAGATTTGAACTCAGCGCCCTTAAAATAATAGCTTAATTCGCGAGTATGCAAAAATAATATTAAAATCAAGGAAGTTGATTTTTATTGAATAAAAAGTTGAAATACATCTACTTCATAGAAATAATAAAAAACTTCCTCAGTTTTGATTATTTTTGAGTCTTCGCAAAGCATTTGATTAATTTTAGAGCACTGGATTCGAATTTGAAATCACAATTTCTCTATCTCTATTTTTACGTGATTTAGGTTTTGATGGAGAGTATGAGTCATATATTCTTGTAATTAGTTATTTACAGAGAAAAATTCCATCATTAATGTAAATATCATTAAACTAATTACTTTATTATCACTATTTCATTCAACAGTATAACTGATTAACAGCCTTAATTCGATTTTTAATTAATAAAAAAACTTCTTAATTTCTGATAGAGCTCAACATAATAATTATTATCATGAATGTAGTGAGCCTTCTTTAATTCTTTTTTTTAATTTCCCAGACAAGTCTACGGTACAGCATGACTACAGTAGCCATGGAGCTATTATTATACATTAACGCATTATTATAATACAATCAATGTAAATTATTGTAAACTAATAGCCCTGCTATCACATGGAATTTTAGTGCCTGAATAATTTTATTTCAACGTGAGGCAGTCGAGCTTCGTGTGCAGTTGTGTATTGTTAACAACCAGATTACTGAAAATAAATCACGCAGTAAAGAAATAGGAGTACTGCTGACTCGAGACAATCGTCTCAATCTGAAGGTTTCGTAACATTATTCGATTGAAAAACTGATCAACTAGTTTGCTAGTGACAGTTGGATTCAACAGGTTTCCATTCCAGTTGCGGTAGAAAAGAGTGCGTTGAGCTCGTTGACCGTTGTTGTGGAAATGTAGTTGAAGCGTCAACTGGTTTAGTTGAAGAGACAAAACAATTGAATCGTTAATAACTAATAAACAGTTAATTCAACTAGTTCGTTGAATCAACGCTCATCACTAATGTGCATACTCAAATGAGGAATTTCAGGCTCATTATGACATGCAAAACAGATGACAGAGTTTTATTTGAATGACTTAAATTCATTGACAAATCTATATACTGTACCTCTTTACAGGAGGTCAGTGGATTATTATTATAATAATAATTATTTAAAAATAAATTTATCTGAATGAATGACTTAGAAGTAAGTCATTTAATTGAAAACCATTGTTTCGGTTTGGAAAGCTGTCGTCGCACAGCACAGCGCAACTCAACAAAGCGTTTAGTGGCCGGGCAACCTTATAGAAGTAAGCAAACACACGCCAATTAAAAACTGTACATAGACAATTACAAAACCGAAAGATTTCTGCTGCGGCCACTCCTGTGTTCAACCTGACACGCTAAGATTGTCTGTCCCGGCTGTCTAAAGACAGTCTCTCTATTATGCTGAAATGCAATATGAATTGCTAGTTGCCATTTGCAGAAATGAATCTTTAAATTAATGGAAAAAGGCAGTAAAAATGATCCTGATTGAGAGGTCCTACCTGATTCAGAATGTAATGAATTATTTTTGCATTTATTTGTGAATTAGATTAATAGAATCCATTAGATTAACTTTATTTTCTATCTCTACACGAGTTTTTATCAGTTTAACTTTCTGTGTGGGATCTGTACTTTTTACACTTGATTTTCATTTTGTATATATTATTGTAACTGACAACTTCACCAAACAAATGGAAAATGTCCCAGAGCATGATGTGATGGACCATTATGAATGAAAATATGGCATTATACTACATACCATAAAGTGGCACAATTCCATTGAATTGGGATGTTTTTAACGTGGCATAGCCTATTAGCAAATTTAATTTAATAGTCTCTTTCTTCAAATCATTATCCTTCTATTTTTTATCCTCCTTCAACGCCTTCTTCGACTTCTCCTTTCCAGAGGAGCTCTGCGTTGTTAAAAAAAGAATATCGATTTATTTAGTTTATACTGTTTTTATACTATTTGTTCAGATTATATTTATGTTTATTAAAAGGATCGACCCCGCACAGGTTTCTCAGGGGTGGCGTTAGATTTATTTCTTCCATACAAGCTTGGAATTACTTTGTGTTTTGTGATTTGAAAAAATAAATTTATTTATTTCTTTTTTCTTTTTCTTCTTCTCCTTTTCCATCCCCTTTTGCTGCGCATTTTTCTAACATGGGGCGGTACGGCACAGACACACAAAATAAGACGTTTATAAGTCCTTTTACATCTAATGATACTCAACTTGCCAGGCAAGAGAATATCCATCTATGTTTGCATGACACAGATATCTATATTCACATCCATCTACAGATATGGAACGTAACCGACAAGACACGAATCGTGCCGTTACATGTCTAGCAGGTTGAGTGTCTTTAGATGTGGAAGGACCTTATAATGTAGGATATTCTGTGATGTTTTCCATGACTTAATACTTAATGAACAATCTAATATTAAAACTGACACTGTATTTCACTTTCATATATTGCTTTACTCACTTATATTGGAGATGCTTGAGGGATGCATTTCACTTCTGAAAAGAAGCTTCGTCAGCCTGCCTAAGCTCTTTCAGAAGTGAAATGCATCCCTCAAGCATCTCCAATATAAGTGAGTAAATCAATATATGAAAGTGAAATACAGTGTCAGTTTTAATATTAGATTAGGATATTCTATTAGTATATTGTAATGGAATATATTTATAAAAACTGTTGGAAAGAGACGGATACCTGAGGTGCGCCTTTGGAAGATTCGCCCTGGTCGTTGGTGAGCATGGAGTCGCGAGGTCGCTTGAGATGGCCGTGGTTGGGAGCCGTTTGAGTGGTGGTGACCGTGTTGCTGCTACTACTCGCCTGACTGCTGGCCACCGACGTCGACTGTTCAGCTGCAGCTGCCTGCGCCACTTGCCTACTGCTCGCCACCGACTGGTCCAGCTGCTGGCTACTAGCCACTGATTGATCTGCCATTAGCACAATAATACAGTAGCCTGTAGTTAAGTCTACACTTTTACATTTACCAGTTGATTAATTTGAGAAAGGCAAGATGGTCGCGGAGGGGATAAATGTGGCCTGATCTATATAATCTGTTTTATTTCTAAGTTTGGTCAATTTTATATCTTTCTTCCAATCACTATTACAATATATATAGGAGAGTCTAAATTATATATGAGAAAATTATATGAGAGAAAATTAACTGATCCTTTGATAATTTACCAACTGAAAAAAGCAAAATTATTCGTTGGTGGGGGGGGGGGGGGGGGAGAAGTGGGCTAATCTTATCTAATAACTGATTTATTTCAATACCGAACAATATTATATTCTTTCCATTACTAGTACAACACATGCATTTGAAAAAGAACTAACACAAATGCTTAGCATAAGATAATTTACTGGTCGAATATTATGAGAAAGGTAAGATTGTTGGGCGGCGGAGGGGAATTGTTTTGACCTGGCTTAATCCAATAACTTTATTTTGATTATGGGCAATTTTATTTCCTTTTAATCACTACTACAACATATTCAGGTGAGGCAGAATCAACACAGATGCTTGGCACCATCTTTTTATAATTTAACAGTTGAATAATATGGAAAAGCCAGGGTTTGGTCTTAAAACCTGTTGCTCGATACTTTCTTGGTGAAAGAATAAATAAATCGATTTATTTTTCAGATTCGGGTAAAGCTTACAAGCTCTTTTCTCACCCGAATAGACAGAATACACACTAATTTTCATTCAGCAAGAGCAAATTTCACTTGAAGTAAAAATATATAAAACTTCAATAAGTTACATAGTTTGTTGTTAACACACTGAATAAAAAAGAAACAAGTCACACTTTACTAGTCTTAATATCAAGAATCACTTTAAAACTAAACCACAAAAATTCATCGCACATTGCTCACATATGAATGCATACTTTGTGATAGTTAACTGATATTGACACAATAATAAATTACAACAAAGCAATAATTCTCAACACAATTCAATATAATGAATGAATAATTACATTAGATAGATAGATTGATATTTAAGCATCCACTGGCCTCCCATCATTTGTCCAATGTTAAATTTAAATTTATTATTTCCATTCAGGCTATATTAATATAGGGTTTTTATAATACTCTCTATATTCTTGGCTTGAATAGAAACCACAATTCTCTAGCTCTCTCTTGAAAACATCTTTAAATTTTTTGAGAGGAAGACTCTTAAGCCTGGCCGGTAAAACATTAAAAAGTTGAACTCCTAAATTTCTAACCCCATTTGCATAGAGAGCAGTGCGATGAGTTTTATTTCTAAGTCATTAGTCACAATCAATCAGCATAACGTGATCTTAATGCCGTTTAAACAGAATCAAAGGAGGGATTGTCTCTAATGTAGAAAAGGAGCTCTTTGTTGAAATGAGCTGCGGAAACCGATTAGATTTGGATGAGTGAATAGAATACCTTGGCGGCTGCTAGCAACAGCTTGCTGATCGGACTGATCGCTGTGGAGACTGCTGGCGACTGACTGGCCTGGTTCGGTGCCCTGTTCGCTGGTGCTGGGTGCCACAGACTGCTGGCTGCTCACTGTCACCGACTGCTCGGCAGGCTGCTGCTGACTAGACGCAACCACCGACTGCTGCTCTGATTGGCCCGATTCCTCCACATCCTATCCCACAAACAATCAATTAGCCTCCAATTCACACATTAAAGGGCATTATTTTTAATCTAGGCAAAATAATAATCATAATAATGATAGTGATAATAATTACTAAACATAATTATTTTATCGTCAACCATAATTATTTGTGAATTTTCAAAATGGTTGCGCTTTTTTTCTCACATCTGAACGATTCAAGAGCAACATTTTGTAAACATTGTTTGTTCTTAAATGGGCTGCATCTCTCGAGATTGAAGATCAAAAGCTTATTCTAAATTTTCAACTTGTTTCTCAAGAAGCGCTATCCCTAGAAGCACAGAACCACCTTCCAGAAGCCAAGCTTCTCATCATTTTACTCACAATCTAATATCTCTAGGGCTTGCATTTACTTGGTAAATTGAATAGAATACACGTAAAACGAGCTGAAAATTCCATTAGAACATGTTACAAGTCTGTAATTTACATAAATTTTGAGATATTTTACACATTACGCCAAAATAGCTGCTTAATAGCTATAAAAGTTTGAAGTAGATTATCTTGATTAATTGTTAATAAACTAATATTTGTTTCCATTTCTACTCTTGTAGAAAATTTACTTATGAAAATAAAATGTCGAATAATACAAAAAACACACCCAATGTTCATACAATCGGGAAGATAAAGAACAAGACGAAAAGTAAAAAAACGGGAAAAAAGAAAAGAAGATATTGACGCCAAAAAGTTGAGAGCATTGCAGTAGCGTACTTGTCTGTAGTAGGTGAGAGCAGCGCTGCAAGCGTGACTGTGCGCGTTGCTGGCAGAGACAAATGCGTGGCCTTGGTCAGACGCGGCCGTCTGACTGGAGGCTGACACTAGCGACTGCGACGACTGGTCCAGACTGGACGACGACGACGATGACGACTGCTCCTGCTGGTTCGATGCCGAAACCGCTGCCGAAGAGTTCTCCGCACTAACAACCTACAACATCGAGAACAGGAAGCAACAGTGAATAAAAGATAGCAAATTGTTGAGGAAACTGAGTGAACATTTACCAATGTATGGAGATAGATATGAACAGATGGAGCCAATGTGGAAACAAGTTTTGAGAAACTAATAAATGTTTCAATATATTAGTATTCGTTGACTAAAATAATAATATTGTGTGACCTGACTGGCTCAGGTCTGCTGATTGGGCCACCTTCCCACTAGGTGACTTGTAGAAGTCACAGCGACGCTGCCATTTCACACCCAAGTGGCTGCGACCCCACTACTCATGTTGTGCTTATGCACAGCCCACTGCAGTCAAAATAACAAGGACAAGCTGCGTGTGTATCCCAATAATTGCGGTAGCAGCCACCGAATGGGAAGAGCTACATATACTTTAATGCCCTGCTACGGGTTAGGTCGCTCAAAATCAGTGGCAGCCACCGGGCTGCGACGCAGTTCCGTCGCTATCGGGTCGCTGCCACCCACCAGTGAGAAGAGCTCTATATAGGGCCGTATTTATGAAAGTAACTTGAAGCGTTTTTACGGCTGTAAGTGTTCGACTCGGAAAGGCTATATGATCGCTAACATAAAACTCTAAATGTAATTTCAGAGACTAACAAACATGAATTAACATAAATGAAAAGATAATGAATGCAGATTATGTAAGTTTACAATTAATGGTACGTAATTATTACCACACCAATAACCGTTATATTAATATTTTCTGTATCCGAATTTAAAAAAATAATGGAATTTTGAGGTAGTGTAGCGAACGCTACCCAACAGTAGACCAAAGAACTTTTCGTTTCTTAGCTTAATCCCAGACGTTATTTCTTTATTCCAGGTGAGAATAAAAATTGATAGGTTAGGAATCGATTTGCATAAAGAGAATAAAAATCGTTTTAATAGGTCAAATTAGATAGTGATAGATTAGATAGATGTAATAGTGAAGTACATTACAATGGTACGAAAATCAAATGTGATTTTATTTTATTTTGATGAGCTGATGCTATACTAAAAATGAAACCAAAATGTGATAGAACATAGTGTTACTGGTTCTATCACTAAAATAATGCAACATTTGAAATTAACACTCGCACTTTATTTACATAAATTACCAACAATAGAAAAAAACAAATCAATAAACTTCAGCTAATAATGAATTTTCGGTATCTCTGTACAAAAATTAATTGCTAACTATGAAATGACCGATAGATAATTAAATAAATAACTATCCAATGGAGTAAAAATAAATGTCTAAAAACAGTTGAACACTTACTTATTGGTATTTAATAATCCCAATAATAGCACTGAGTATGTCAAATAATTTACTACATTAACTAATCACGAGGACTTGATATACATAATCACACTGTCTGTATAAACGGTTACTGGGTACGTAATCACTGTCTGTATAAACTGCCACTGGATAGAAAAGTTGGGAAGATTAAAAACACTGACTGAACACTGAACGCAGACAAGAAGAGCCTTTTAATACTGTTTTCATTCATACTAGTAATTTCTAGAAATTTCTCAATCACACAGAAATATGATCTAGTAGATTCTTGAAAGTTGTCAAAAACACTAGAACTAACCTGAGTAGCAGGAGTGAGAGAGACAGATTGGGAGAGAGATGTAAACAAGTGTCAATTTACAATCTCTTTAAAGCATGTTTCTCAATCAATGGAGCAATGTTTACAAATCAAGTAGTACCAACTATTGTTTTCTTGCATAATAACCATAGTCTCAAGGACGGCTTCAAGATAGCCATCTACCTAGCTTGGCTAAAAACGGATTTCAGATACCGATTTCATAAGTCTTAACTTTTGAGTAAAGATCTTTAAGTGAGGTTCTTAAATTAATACAAACTTAAGTTGAAGCGTTGATTATGCTGGGTGAGTTTACTAGCTGCCAAGTCATGCTACAAGCCGACCTACCTATCCTTGCCATATTCATGTAGTGTAAATTCTTATATTAGTGTAGTTTAATGTAAATTAATAGTGTTAAATTAATTATCAGGAGTAAGTCCTTTGTTGGGGGAGCTGGGTTGGCGTTTTGTGTTGTTACAACTACTTGCCAATTTGTGAACTTGCAAGTGTGACTTATTGTCGCTAAATAAGAACTAGCCAAGTCTTTCTTTGCTAAGAAACGTTCATGGACTCAATGCTAATTTACTGGTTAAGAGGCAGATGGGTAGCTGCGACTCGGTCGCTGCCACTAAGTGGGAAGGTGCTCTTAGAGTTATCAATCAGGTCACATCTCAATAAGTTCAGGGCCTCTGACGTGACTCAACAATTTTTTAGGGAGCGGGGACTGAAAGGCTCAATGTGTCTTCCCAAACATGGATACTTAGGGCCGTATTTATGAACGTTTCTTATCAAAGATCGACTTGGATAAGTCAGACTTAGCTGCTGCAATAAGTCTTACTTACACTTACAGGTTCATGACGTGACAAGCCAGCAAGCAGCTGTAACACTAAAAGCCAACCCAACTCTCTAAACAAAGACCTGACTCTTGATAAATAATTTAACATTAATAATTATTTACATTTAACAACTCTAATTTACACCAATATAAAAGCTGCAGGGACAACTTGGTCGACTTATAACCTCACTTTTCAGCTCGTAAGCTCACCCAGTATAAGCAATGCTTCAACTTAAGTTCGTATTTTGAACCTTTCTAGAGGTCGTTCTAGAAGTCGATCTAGAAGTCGATCTTAGCCAAGCTGACTTGAAGCCGTTCTTAGATTGTTGTGTTGTATCATATTTTAGCTTCATTTTTTAGTATAGCATCGGCTCATAAAACAAAAAAACAAAAATCATTATATTCAATTTTTGTACCATTGCAATGTAATTTGAAATTATTTCAACTTATTTTATATAAATCGAGTTCTAACCTATACATTTTTTTGGGACTAGGATAGAATTCTTTTTCTACTAAATAGAATGGATGAAGCTCTTTGGTCTGCTGGCAGGTAGCGCTCAATACACTGCATCGAAATGCTATATTTTTCAAATTTAAAAACAGAAATAATAATTTAAAAGATATTGGTGTGGTAATATTATGTAACAGTAACACTAATTTACATGCAGTGCAGTCTTAATCTTTGCATGTATGTTATTTCATGTTTATTAGTGCCTGACAATACAACACAATTTTAGGTTAGCTTGTGGACACGTTCAATGTAATAGTCGGAGCCTTGCAGTATGGAGGAAAAATATGACTGGGTATGATGAAATGTAATAAATTATGGCGGGTTGATGACATCTGTTTAATCATTTAATCATTTCACTGAAGTCTGTTTCTTTTTTTGTTTTAAAATATGTTTTATTTTAAGCTTTTTAGTTGAATTTTCAAACTTTGAAAACATGAGAAATTTCTTAACGCCTACATTATGAAATATTTATCAAATTAGCAAGCCAAGAATTAATTTATAACATCCAAGTAAATAAAAATCCACTTATAAAAAAAAGATAAACTAAGGAAAATTTTACAACGTTTTATTTAACGTGGAATATTGTATTTAGGAAAATTATAATAGCGAAAGGCTTCTTAAAAGTGAAATGGCTTTTGATTCATTTTGATGTGATCCCTTGCAGAATATACCTACACTGAAATAGTAGGCCTATTATTACGTTACAAGTTTGGAAAATTGTGTTAATAAAATATTAATAGTTACTGAAAATATTATAAGTTAACGCAGGAGATGAAGTTGAGTGCGGTATTATCATACGATAATATTATCATTACATATCATATGGTAAACATCTTCCCAGACGAGTTATGTACGATATTTTTCGCGATATTAGTCATATATATTTTTTTAATATAAAAAACATAAACTCTGAGCTAGTACAAAAGGATCATCAAACATAACCTCAAAATAGCCTATTGTAAGGACATGTATTTAATGGCGAATAAATATTCTTAATCCATCACAGCAGCGAAACTAATACTTCTGAGATCAGCTGTTTTTCCAAATTCTCCAAATTTTCCAAATTCATGATTGAAACTAAATAACCTTATTCCTGACTCAATAACATCAACTAAATTATTTAAAATTTTCATATGAACATATGGACAGAAATATTATATTCTTCTTATTCTCGATTCAAATTAAGTTCACGTGATTGGTCAAAACGGGACATTACAGCCTTGTTTCACACTGAACCAGCTTTGAGTAACCGATGTCGTTTACCCGGCATAATTGCATTGCATCATATGATTTCGAAAACCGGTACAACTTGGGGCAGTGATGTTAAAACCCTTCGCATATCTAGTATTGCACTAGTGTATAGCTCTGCTGAATATTGTGCTGCCACATGGAAGCACAGTACGCACACAAGAAAAGTGGATGTCTCACTCAATGAGACAATGCGAAAAATAAGTGGCACAATAAAGAGTACAGAGATAAAGTGGTTGCCAATACTCTGTAACATTGCCCCTCCACAAATTCGGCGAGCACAGAGAGCTCACCAACTATTGGACAGACTGAAAGAAAGAAATGAACTCCCTGTTATGCTCAAGCTGCGCAATCCACCACCTACCAGACTAAAATCAAGACATTATTTGAGACTGGATAGGATGCCAGATGATCCGGCTTTTGAGGATGAACTGAAGTCATGGTGGTCTGCATCGGGGGTGAGGAATGGGAACATTGTGGAGGACCCAACCGCTGTGGTGCCGGGAGCACATCTCAAGAGAAAACATTGGTGTGCCTTGAACAGATTTCGGACCTCTGCTGGAAGATGTGCGGAGAGCATGGCTAAGTGGAGATTCTCTGAGGATCCATCATGCGTGTGTGGTGAGACGCAGTCCATGTCTCACATAGTGAATGAATGTCCTGAATTTGGCTTTGAGGGGGGACTAGCAGAACTGCACAAGGCAGATGACCAGGCCATACAGTGGCTGGAAAGAATTGTGACTGAGCTGTCGGTCTGATAGTGTTTTAATTTTCGTGTAGTTTTATTTTTTTTCTGTTTAGGTGTTATTTAGTTTTGGCCTTTAGCATAAGCATATATATATATTTCGAAAACCGTCTAGATGTGAAGTGCTCCGTATAATGCAATGATCAGCCTGGTAAACGACACCGGTTATCCGATTGGCGGTTATGTGTGGAACTATCCTATTCAAACTTGATTGAAATGAAGACATCGAAGAATGCTCCTTTTTGTTTAATATTGGGCTAAGTATTGGGCCGACCCTTGCGAAACTTGGATGGGACCACTGACGAGCGATGCTCTTTAATTAAAAAAAAAAAATCATCGAAATCGGTTCAATATTGTTTGAATGATTGATGTACAAACATAAAAAAAAAACAAAAACAGGTCGAATATAGAACCTTGCTCTTTTTGGAAGTCGGTTAAAAATAGCCAAATGCCACTGACTGCTTCACTGACTCATTAATCACCAATTCTTGAGAACCAGCTATCCAATAAAGTTGAAATTTGGTACATATGTTTGGTAGGCCTAACCTGGACACGTGCTACAAACGGGTTTTAATTTTTTATTTTTCAAAAATTGAGTTTTTTTTAAACTGAGCTATTATTTTTCTGCTCTCCTCAAGTAATACACAAACGAAAAACTTGAATGAAATTTTGTATTCATATTTTGTTGAAGACTCAGGTGAGAAGGGATATTTTTTTATATTTCCCAAATTATGCGCTTTTGCTGACCTTTTTTGCGAGATCACCCTCCCTCCTATCCCCCTCTTTAGTGAATTTCTGATTTTTGGGCTGAACTCCTTCACCGCCCTGGGGCACCATTGGACATCAAACTCCAATTAACCAAAGGCTTCTTGTGGGGGTTAATCTTAAAAAAAGGTATACATATTGTTACTGAAAATTACAAAAAAGGAAATACATTGACCCTGTAGGTGCCTAGTGTCCATATGATCATAGTAGCAAACACAGCCATTTAGCAATAAGTAGTGAGAATATCTTTTGTCATTAAGACGGAGATGAACTCATAGCATTCATTATTCTGAATGCCATGGTAGGCACACTAAACATACAATTATCAATATCCCTTTAATGAAATTAATTTTCCTTGACATGTATGCCGCCTGTGATCACGCACGGCGCTAAAGGGTCCTACCAAGTTGTTGGATTCAATTGAATGTGGACTTTTAGACATAGCCTATTTACAAAGTTAATTCCATAGTTTATTTTTTCTTATCACTCTTCCCCTTCTTCATCCTTCTCCACCCTTCTTCTTGTTCATCTCTCCTCCTCCTTTAGTTCCTTATATTACAGCGCTAGAGTTTCGTCAGAAGACGTTTACATTATATGTTATAATAAAGCAGTGAATGGAGAACCACTTTTATCGAATTCAATCTTTGCAAACTTTACAAGAATATTTCAAGCAATCAATAAATAATAAATTACCTGTGTCTGTGCGGTGTGACTATTTGATGTCTGGGCTGTGAATTGAGGCAGCACAAGAGCTATTGACACTGCCTGTGTCACTTGACTCGATTGGCCCTGCGGTTGTGTTTCAGCGTTTCTCTCATCCACTTCCTGAAAAAATATTACAATTTATACAACTAATACTCTAATGACAAACAAAAAGCACTAGGATTCACCAACAAATGGAAATTTATTATTTTACATTATTCGCAATTATTATTTATTTTATAATAATGATTTATTCTTTAATGGAAATTAATAAATATAAGCATACTGAAAGCAACAGCTTCTAGATCACTGGCAGTACTTGAAATATAAATCTGGCAAAATAATGGTGACATCACTGATTTAAACAAAATTTTGAATTGTAAACAAGATTCTATGGAATGACAATGAATTATGATTAACTACGTGATAAGACATTTCAAAAGATAATGGAGTTCTCAGAGCTTAGACTACGGAGAGCTTGAACTGTATTTTGGTGTCGTTTGAAAACTCATGCACAAAGTGCATAGTTTTGATTTAATATTTGATTTAAATTAAATTCGGGAGAAGTAGCATAAAAAATACGAGTGCAGGTTCACTACATACGTAAATAAGTAATCGTATTTCTTGAAACTCGAAATTATATTACAAAAATTTGAATGCCTCATTTTAATAATCATGTTGTCTTTTTTTCAAGCTGTAGAAAATTGTAAATGTGTTTCACATGCCTCTATAGTTATTAATATACATAGACCTATAGCTCAGATAAATAGCTTAGCGTAATGGTTGCACTGAATTATAGAAGCGTTGAATAATGATTGACAAAATTATAATAGATGGATGAGTTGCAATAACCCTACTCACAGCTACGGTGGGTGGAACGGTGGCCTGACGAATGGAGACAGCGGCAGAGCTAGTAGCTGGCATGTAGTCAGTGTGTGATGAGGTGGGCGATGAAGAAAGCGCTTCCTGCACACTGCTGCTTGTATGCACCATCTGCTGCTGTGGAGGCACCAGAACTGCTTGGCCCTGGCTGATAATTCAAAGCAACAACATTCAAATTACACACTGAATCTTGATATTATGTTGCATTTTTCCAAAACTATAATAGTATAACATTATATGGAAAATAGTATATCAAATAGAAGAACAAATTTTGTTATACAAAATATATTATTTGCAATGGCTATCCTTCCATTCGTGTTTGCCACTATTACTGAATTTTTCACAAGAAATTATTACAATCAGAAGTCAGTATTGAAAAAATAATGTGATTTGCATAATAAAAGTTACATGTATCATTAAACCTGAGCGGAAGACAAAGTTCATATCATCGCACAATACAGTACTCAAGAAGAAAGTAATAAATGCTATAGGTCAGTTCCAAAATAATATATAGTTTTTATTACAATACATTTGAAGAATTTGTATGATGAACTAGATTATAGACATAATGTAGAATTGCAGATCACAAACAGAATACAGGGTACAAACACAGTAAAAATGTGAAACGAATTAAATCAGGTGCAGTGGAGTCCAATGAAGAAGTAGAATTTGATATTTGTCAAAATAATAATAAAAAGGCATTTGTTGCTTTCAGACAAATTAGCGGCCATTATTACCGTAAGGACTGCTACAAAAGTAAATTTACATATAATTTTTTTGTTTTTCGTGTAAAATCAGTAGGGTTGGGCCAAAACACCAAACAGCACAGGAAATTGTATTAATAGTACCGAATTATTTTGTGGGCATGTGGTTTTCATATTGTTCAAGTCAGGAAGTCACAAGTGATGAAGCTGAACTTTACAGAGCATTAGACTGCATACAAAACAATGAAATATCAAAAAGAAAGATGTTAAAAAAATGTTCGAAACATCTAATGTGAACATTCATTTATGTCAACGCTTTTGTAAATCCATTGTATATATTTTATTCTATACTTTCTGTGATAAAAGTGTTTGCATTCAAAGTCCCGATCTTTCAACTAAGGCCGCTATTAGCCGTGAGCAACTAGCTCGGCAACTGAGCAAGCAATGGAGTAGCGGGGCATTGAATCTAATGGGAGCCATTAGCTGTGAGAAATCAGTTGCTGAAGAGTAAAAAGTTGTCCATGCAGTTGCCGGGCGAGTCGAGCCTCGGCAACTACGCGAGCAACTGTTTCAGTCTCCCTGCCTTCGGGGGGCATTGGAGTATATGGCGCCTATTAGACGTAGGCAACTGACTGCGTGCGCATGCGCATCACCGATCTGTCTACCCAAAACAAACCCGCTCAGTCTCATCTGTCATTCGTGTCTGATGCAGGTGAAGTATTAACATTGTTTACTATTCAAGTTTTTATTATTAGTGTAGGTAACTTAGTTATTATTTACTACTATTTATATTTATTAAAATATATAATAATATATTAATTATTTAATTTAATCATTTACAATTTAAAATAATTTAACTTCTATTTTATTTTAATATTAATTATTTATTATTATATAATTATAATATTATTATTAACAGGTTATCTGCAGTTGCCGAATGAGTTGCTCAGCTCAGTTGCTCAAATGGGAGACTGCCCGGCAATCGGTTGCTTCAATCAGTTGCCGAGCTAGCTACTCACGGCTAATAGCGGCCTAACAACAAAGATACTCTGAAATTCCAAGAAAATCTTCATCAGAATTAACTTAATCTAAAATACAGAGAACTTTTCGCATACCTTTGATTAGTGGTGGGGAGAACGGCTAGTGTTCTAGAAGACTGCATCGATAATGGACGAATACTGGCGAAAGGCGTTTCTTGTACACTACGCCAAGGTGTCACAGTAGCAGAATGCTGAATCTGAAATAATTTAGTAATTGAACGTCAAAATTTTTACATTTTAAATTATTCATTTATGGAATCAACTAAAGTCCAAAATATCAATTGACAGGGTCTCTACTAAATTCAAGTAGTAATTTCATCAGCCTAATTTATTGAGTGTTTTTTTTTTATTGAATTCAGACATGTTTATATCTATAAATCTAATTTGAAATTGATTATTATCAAATTGCTATTTGATTGGAATTGTAAAAGTAAACTCTATTTGTATAGGCTTCGGTTGAAAAAAATAATTGATTAATTAAATTCACATATATTATGCTATTAGTAGCATATTAAATCAGTAATTTTAATCATCAATCTTCAATCTACCCCTACAATAGGGGTAGCTCAGTCGCAATTGACCAAACTAATATAATAAATGAAATACCCAATGGAATCATTAATGTTTTTAATAAATTAACTCAACACATCACCACACAGTGAAAGTTTCAATTGAACACATTATTTTAGCGCTGTCACATTTAAGGAAAATTTAATTTCAATTACAAATTGCTTAAAATAAGCAAGACACCAGCGACTCGAATTATAAAATCGCTTTAGCAGCAGTCATAATTCACTAGAAAATTGATTTTGCAACACCCTTTCTGGATTGAAACTGGAACATAAAAGAAGGCCAAAGAAATAGAATGACGGAGATGAGAAGGATGGTGCTGAGTGAGAAGAGAGAGAAGGGGAAATGGATTGAAGCTACTAAACGCTCTAAAGGCAGACTAAGAGCAAATCAAGAAACAAATTAGAAAGATTTATGTAAGAAAAGCTTTAGAAGAATACTCTAGAACGCTTAGGATAAATGAACAACGGACTGATAAAACTACACTGGCCAGACTGAGAAGGAGTTAAGTTCATAATTATTATCAAAGGTTGATAAATTCGTCAACTTACAGACTGCTGTTTGGTTCCAGAAGATGATGGACCTGCCATTGGCTTTATGTTTGCAGTAGGTGGGTCAGTATTCGTTTTTTCAGCAAGACCAGAGCTTGTGGATAGTTTGGATCCCTGAAAAAAATAAAACATTCAATAAATGCTTCACGATATGAAAAAGGTTTTACTATAGGCCACGGTTACAACTTAGAGAAGAATCTAGAAGGGGAAGGCCGCTGACCAGCTCGCTTTGACCCCCTAATTACATTAATTTGGCCTTTAGATGTCTGTGGCATGCATTACATTGTAAAAGAGCCTAACAAACATGTAAGCATCCACACAAACACGCGCATCCACTACTCTACGTCAGAAGTTATACGCCGTGGACTTTATGGACCGAAGTCTCATTAAGTTCAAAAAAAGAACTAGGAATGCAATACAAGAGAATGGGCCATATGAATAAAAAGTGAGCACATGCTTCTGCTCTTGTTTTTTTAGTAAATGCTTCATTTATGTTGATTCCTACAATAATTACTGCATGTTCATTGCAAAATAAATAAAAATAAAAATCCGCTAGTTGAATCCCCTTACATCACAAAGACCAGGTTGGGATGCAAGTGTAACGTTTCAGATAGTTTCGTTCATTAAGCAACAAACTGATCTTAATCAGAACTCTTTCCATTTGAAATTTGTCTGTTTATATGCATTAAATCAATTCTCTTGCACTTACCTGTTGCTTTTCTAATTGTCGTTGCAAAGCACTGAGTCTTTGTGTAAGTATGTCCACTTCCCTCTGTAAACGCTCATTTTCACTGTGATAGTCTTTATCAGAGCGTTTGGAAGGGTCATCTGTTTAAAAATAATAGAATATGAAATAAATAAAAATAAATAATCATTCTATTTGTTATTGAGCATGCACTCATACAAATGAAGTTGCTGGTTACTTGACAAAAATACACTATTTAAGACTCAAATTAGAATGAGTTGACACGGAAAAATAAAAGCAAAAAACCATATACAATACATTACATTATATGTGATGTACACCAGCTCAATAACACACAGTTTCAGTTATAGACATGAATAAAAGTATGTGCATGATAAGATACGAACACAGAAAATACATAAGTATTGACTAGCTCCGGAATTAGCCTGTAGTTTCTAGCATTTAGTGTTTAACCATTTATCTATACATATCTCTCATCTTATTGGCGGTAGCATTCGAAATGAGTACCATTGTTTTATACTCTTATTTTGAATATATTTAGCCAGAAACTGTCGTCTCAAATCTGTATACATTGGATATACTACAAGAATTTGAGTAAGGGCTTACTCTTCGCGCATGTTATAAATTGGACAGTGCTCTGTGCAGTCTATATAGACTCCTACGTCCTTTAAATACAGGTAGAAACCATAACTTGTGGCTAAAAGCAACTGAGTGACACTTCTGATTCATGAAAAGGCAGTGTTAGTTTAAACTGGTCACCCAGAACAAAATTAGGATTCATAGCTCTAAAAGTAGGGCAAGAATTTGAATCTAATGATTTTTGAATGTCTGCTTCAAGAAGCGCTACACTATGCCTACAAGCAATATCCCACTTCATCCTAAGTGTCATTTAAGTTTCTGTTGATCCCGCTCAATAGGAACAGTAGCTAAAGCAAGCTGTTTTTTCCAGACTTACCCCAATTGAAAGTATTTCTATTTTGGTAGAGCGGATCGTTGGACAGCAGCATCAACTTTCTTAAACAAATTTTAGAATATCTATTTTCTGGCACATCCAACATTCTAATTAACCAGTCCAAAACTCATGAAAAAAAATGCTACTTTTAACCTTCCTGTTTCTAAGCGCAATACCCAGTTTAGAGCCGTTTGCTAAAAAAAGCAGCTTCTTGAAAAAGTTGAGCTGAATCTTTTCTACTTGCTCAACACAATTTAAGCCCTTAAAAAAATGCGAATGGCATTCAGCCAATGATGAAGTGTGAAATCGACTCCATGATGGCAAACGCTCTGTGTGCGGACTAAGTGTCTCGTCACCAGTAAAAAACATTTTATTATAATTTTATGTAATTAATCCTTAATAGATAAAATTTAGAATTGAATATTAATTATTAAATTACAAATCAGACAACAGATTGAACAAACGAACCTTTATTCCTATCAAGATTGTCCAGCTTGCTCCTAATATCGATTAATTCGTCATTAAGAATTCGTTTTTCTTCATTGAGGCGCATGATATGAGCTTTTGCATTCTTCAACACAACCTTGGCACGCTCTTCTTTTTCAGTGCTCGATGCCTTCAACGAGTAATTTTCTTTTCTCAATTCATCGGCTTCGGCCTGTGTGGTACTGACCTGGAAATCACAACATTTAAAATGAAAACTTAATCATTCATCAACTATAGAACAAAATACATACATCATATTAATTCTATACAAGCAAGAATATTATATTAATTATGGATAAACAATAAATTACTGGTGTCAAACCTTGAATACATATACTTTGTAAACTTCTATTCCAATACATTATGAATATTCTTCAAACGAAAGTATTCCAAAATTAAGAGGACATATTCCAATAATTAAGGTCATAGAATAAGATACCTTGGATACCGAAAGTTTAGCGATACTTCATTGTGAGTGGACGTGAATTATGTAGGCCCGTATGCACGATGAGCGTTTAAACTGCGTTTTGCATATTCTAGATTTATTGCGTTTAGCATTCAAGTTGGTTTAAGCCATCGATTTGTATGCCCATGCTATCAAACTGAGTTTAGTGTAAACAAATAGATGGGGTAAACTGTCGTTCAACTCAAACTCAAACGGTATCGTTACAACTGAGTTTGTTGTTCTACAAACATCCTGTCGAATAGCGTATAAGTAGGTTTGCGAAATAGCAGATTCTAGCAGCAATTGAAATCCTTATATAATGAATTGAGAACCATGTAAGTAAACCAACTGAATTATGTAAGAGATTAATTAGCTTTCTTAATGCGTAAACTGATTTTTTTTTGTTAGTTTTCAAGTATTAAAAACCACTTATTTTGGAGTGTTTGGACCATACATATGGTGTTCACCTTTGCCGAAATTCAAGCCATAGTAGTAAGGCATTCCTATGGTAAAAGAAAGCAATAAGAATCATGTTTGACCTTGGTGATATGGATTCATGTAGATCAGCCTTATGTGAACAAAATATTATGACACTGCCTGCACCTTTTATTTACCAGAATTTAATTATGCTAACAAAATATTGGCAATGTTGATGTCCATTAAATTTTTCACAATTTTAGTACAAGGAATAGGGGAAATTCAACTCCAACTTATGTTCGTTTAAGAAAAACTTACAAAAGCCACTATTAATAGCAAATAAAATTATTCAACCGGCTACCACAAGAAATTAGAGTTCTACCAGTCAGGAGTTTCAAGACTGTAGTTGGCAAGTGGATTACATCCAAATCCCTTATTCAATACAGTATTTTTTTTTAATGTGATACGATTGGTTTTTAAGGCTAAATTGTGACAACGTCTATGTAATTATATTTTCTACATTGTATTTACTTTTACTTATTGTTATATAACTGTGTTGTGACTTTGGCCTATTACTCATTGTTGGTTTACTGACAATAAAGATATCATCTTATTATCTTATCTACAAATTGAAACAATGGTAATACTTGGAACAAACATTGGACCAGTGGATTACTGCAATTATGAAATATAATTACTAATAAATTGTTGAATCGGTAGGTTTTATAGAAGTAATCAAACCTGATCAGTCAATTCTCTGAGACGTTCAGCTTGAGCCGTTTCTGCTTCTCTACGACTTTCTTCTCGCAATCGTTCCATGCTCACTTCCTGACCTTCACTATCTTTCTTCTCATCCATCTTCTTTGTCAGCTCTTGAACTTGAAGTTTGTATTTCTTTGCGATATTCCTAATCTGAAATTACATAGCAATGTAAGTCTATATTCAAGATTGCTCCGAATGTTATGTTATAAGATTAATAGTTAATAAGTTAATAGTTATAAGCTTAATAGAATAGCTTAATAGCACTTCAATAAATTAAACAGAACCCATTTTCTCTCGAAAAAATTTACATGTAGATTAAGTTATTAGTGTGTATTTGAACGATAATTTAAAATAACATTATTATACCTGTACTTCATTGAATTTTGCTTTGGAAAGAACGGCTTCTTGACTCGCAATATCGCTTTGCAATTTGGTCACGTTTTCTTCCTTCTTTTTCAATTCCTCCTTTTGTTCAGCGAGCTCCTTACTGACTTGAGCCATCTGATTCTTCAACGCCGCTATCTCTTCACTTTGCAAATGCTGTTGTCGTTTTACAGCCATCAACTAATTGGGATCAAAAAACACAATGAATTATGCAATCAATTAAAATTAAAGTTTGAATCCAATAACTTTTATTTGATGGACGATTTTTTTTTTTCAATTATAAAACGATAATAAGAGACCAAACACACATTCAGCTTGCTATAAATTAAAAAAAATATATTGAGCTAATTCTTCGCTTCCTAAGAACACGCCAACGGGACAGCATGAATAGGCAGGCAGCATTTTTTCCTTTTCCATCATAATTTGAGGTACGTATTTCTATTCGGATGATGCCCACAGAGTCTTGAGACTTGTACGTGGGTAGTGAGGTGAATCATGGCAGAAAATATCCAAGGCTGGACGATATTCGAACTCCAGACAGCAGGAACAGCAGTCAGCTAAAGTCTTATCAAACCAGAGGTAAGCGCTCCACCGACTATGGCCGCAAAATATAGTATTTGTGAGAAGTATAGCATGGAAAAGGGAAAAATGAACGGACCTTATATTCAGGCAATTCCGTTGGCGTGTTCTTAAAAACCCAGGGAATTTTCTGCCAACAAATCAAGAATAAATTCTAAAGTGTGAATGGAAAATTTTTGTTACTCAACAATGTCTTCTTTATTTAAATTGTAGATGCAAACAATAAGTGCGATTATGAAAACCTGTACCTGTTCTTCTAATTTTGTCTTATCTAGACGAAGTACTCTCGTCTCTTCCTTCTCAGTTAGCAATGACTTTTGGAGTGCTTCTTTTTCTACAACCAAACGTTTCATGTCTTCAGGGCTGGTTTTGTTAGATTTTTCAAGCAAGTTTTCGGAACGTTGCTTCCATCTGTGAATGGACATTCAAATAAAAATTATTTATTGCACATATTGTAGCATGAATTATCAAGTGAATGCTGATGTTTCTAAAACTAAAAATCTACATTAGTGTATGAAGACAGCTATCAATTTGTACAATCAACTGCCTGATTGACAACACAGCAACTTTAAAATATGGACTTCGTATAATGGATTCATTTATAATTTTATGCATTCATTGAGTATAATAAATTTGAATAATGCACCGGAACCAGAAGCATTAAAACAAACAAAAAAAACAGCATAGATAGATAGATTTATTGATCAACGGTATTGCTAGGTCTGATAAGACCCATTGCATACATTGTTGTTTAAATATTCATTCAACTGTACACAGAGAACATAATAAGAAAAAAGAACAATCATATATCTAATAGCATAGGCTATTTTCAAGAGAAAAATAAAAAGAATCGCTAGAACTTCTCTCTCCACTAATGAATTTCTTCCTGAAATTCACATAGCAGTATGATTCATAGGTTGATAAGGGGGAAACCAGAATGGACACTACAGTTTTATCACTAATTGCACAACTTTCTATTCCTGCCAAATTCCAAACTGATGATAATTAACATAAAAAGCAAACTCACCTTGCACTTTCAGTTTTTAATGCTGTAATTTCCAAAGTCAGTTGATCAACTTGGGTCTGAAGATTGAGATTCTTCTCCTGGAGTGGTTTGATAATGTCGTTCTGGATACGTTCGTTCTGCTTTTCTAAATTGTCCTTAAGTCCAATCCACTTCTTATTTTCTTCACGAAGTAATTGATTTGATTCTTCTACAGAGCTAAGAGATTCAATCTGAAAAAAATTTCAGACAGTATAAGTGTAACGAAATATTTATTTGTACTCAAAACTCTCAAGGGAAGAAAATCCGCTGTACAAAGCAATAGGGACATTCCACGTCAAATTAACACACTTTTTTCGGTCACCATATCAGATTTTGATGAAATTTGGTAAACTCATACTGAGTGATGAGATTAACAAAAATGCATAGTATTAGATTTTTATTCCAATCTCTCTAAGAGTGTCATTCGAAATTTCAATCCCCCAGAAATTGGAAATCCAACATTTTTTAATGTCTCTAGCAGCTGGTGCAATCTGTAAGTGGTATCATTTTGCAGAATTTTTCTTGTTCTTTACAGTGATTTGTAGCATGATATGTGCTGTAATTGAAAAATTTCAAGCAAACCCCAAAAATATATTTATTTTCTCAAAAAGTTCATCTTTGAAAATTTTCAAAAACTTTTCTTAGATACTTTGTAGTTTTGTTAGACCGGTTAGACGTATGCAAAATATTAAAATTGGATGAGAATAGGTTCATAATTGGAAAAATAATTTCTAATAATAAGTCTGTATTTCTCCAGTTTAAAGGTAGCTTTTCCAAAAAAAAAAATTATAAAAAGTATTTTCTCAACGGTTCTATACGTAATTCAGAGCGCTGAATTAAAATTTCGTGTTTCTCTAGTCGTAGGAGTGTCGCTCCACGCCCAAAATACAAAAAAACACAAAAGTTTTTTTCAGATTTTTGCTATCTCGATTGAAATGGGATTTTGAGAAGATTTTTAATACAATTATAAAAACGGTAAAATTTCCTAAAAAATAAGGGGTCATATTTTTAGGTCATTGACATAAATTCCCACTGTCATAACCAACAACCCAAGAGATAAGGTCTTAACTGGTTGCGCCACTGCCTATTTGTTATTACCTGCTATTATTATTTTGCTATTTATCCATTGATTTGTTGCAGGATTGATAATTGTTATGTAGTGTATATTAATATATTAATTGGTTTTCTCTAATTGTATTTCTGTTGAAAGCGTAACTCATTCAAAGCGTTCATGAAATGTTGTAACCATTTGAACATTTTGAAATTTTGTGCAACAATGAGAACTGTTATGCATTGTTAATATTGCTATTTTTAAATTTGTTTTAGGGCCGGCTTATGAGCTCGGTTTATCTCTAATCCGAGTCTAAACTCCAGAAATAACCGGTTTTTGCGCCGCAGTTTAAAAATCGGCTTTACGAGCTCGAGTTTAACAATGCCCAGGCGTAAACAATAAACGCCGGGCAATTATTGCAGGGATAAACTCGAGTTTAAAAAGTTGGCTTTATGAGATCAACAACAGATCAACTAGAGTCTAAAAGATAAACTCGGTGGGCTTATGAGTCGATGTTCGAGCGTGAATGACATAATCTCGGGCGTAAAAATGATGTTTTTAAACTCCAACTTAAACCTGCTAGAGGGCAGGTTTAAGTCCGGGATTAAGTCATTAACTCGATATTGTTTCGATTTTAACAAAAAAAGAGGATTATTAAGGATTATAGAGGATATATTAAGGATCGTCTTTGAATTCTGAACAATTTCATTACTCTCAAAGAGAGTACATTTTTTACTTCTTTTTTTTTTCACTGATGTATAAAACACACTAACGCCAGAAAATGCAAAAAAACAACTTCAAGCGACCAAAACATTATCCATTACAATTATTTATCACAATAAAATATGATAAATTAGTGGCATTCTAATAAATAAATATTATTTGGGGGTCCATTCGTGAACCCCTCTTTTATTACAATAAAACGATAAACTATTACGCCAAAAATTAAATAATTTTTCCTACAACTGCTCGTAAAGTAGTTCTTTATGCACTGAAAACTAACTGTAAAATACCTCTTTACTGCTCCGCAAGCGGTAAAGTACTTTACGCTCGCCAGCTGTTTTCTTTACGCTTCTGTTTTGATTTTGATGTCTTCTCATTGGTGGATCACGGAATCTGTGAAATTCTCATAACCTCAACAATGGCGCACGCTAACCAAATCCGCGCACGGTCTGTGATGTTACAAACTACAAGCTTTTATTGTGTTGGAATCCAGAACTGCAGTTGTAGGAAAAATATTGTATGTAATTCGCGCGTGAAGCTTCTTTATCGCTCTCGCAAAATTACTGCGCTCCGCTGTGCGTCGCGTACTAAATGTTTTAACTCGAGCGATAAAGTCGCGCTTCACGCTCTTAATACATAAATAACTAATATAGGTAATAATTATATATTGAAATTACTATGAAGATAGCCTTAATAGAAGTAACTTCTTTAGTTGTGCGAACGTGTGGAAGATTTCAATGCACAAATTATAAGAAAGTGAGTGATAATTTTTACAAGGGATTGGTATATTTCTTATTGTTTTCCAATGGCTTTTGATCTGCAAACATTTCATCCATCTCCGTGCCCTCCTCTGCTACATGTGATGGAGGCCCTCCTCCAGTCCAGAATTTGCTCCTCCTTTCTGTGAATTATAATCATTTTTTGCGCATTTCCATGCACCTTTCAACTGTTCAAGACCTCTGAGTGTTCAACCCTGCAGCGTTGAATTCTACAAGAATCTCACTCTATGCCAATTTTTGCATCTTTTCTCTATTATTGGTCGTTTTAGAACCAATGTTTTTAGTAATTTTAATTCTTCTTGAGTGAAATTAACTCTTCTTTAAGTCCAACATTTTTTTTAAAGAGCAAAATGAAAATATGGTCTGCTGTTAGTAAACATAATTAAAATTTAATACGATTACACTACACTATTCAAGTCACTACACTATGTTAAATAAATCTACTACGCTATACTACGTTAAATTAACAAACTTGAAAACACGACCCTCGCAACACAACTAATAAAACTGATGTCTTTAGGGTAGAGACGACGAAGACAGAGAATATTTAATTGTTCACAGTGACATGCAAGATGCTTCCAAGCGGTTGTTGCCAACCTCCCAACAAAAATTCTCTGTGAATCCCTTCCATTGAGCCTCGGTCTAAGTTGCGCTCGGCTAAAGATAAACCGTGGTCTAACTAGCCTACGCTCTGTCTCATAAAGCCATTTTTTAGTCCTCGTCTACGTTAGTCCGCGATTAACGATAAACGCGGACTATGAAAACCTGAGCTCATAAACCGGACCTTACTGAATTACTGTGTGATGCTAGCTTATTTACAAATTTCAGCATTCGTAGATTTTGTGAAATTTTGTACAAATTAATAAAATTAAGACTCATGTCGCAAGAAAATAAACAATTAAAAATCGGACCAATTAGAATGCCTAGTACCTTTTTATTTTATATTTGAAAATGTTAAATAATTTTCCTTGTCAGGAATAGAGCCTACATAGATATATACACAAAATATTAGTGTACAGTATTTGATTGGTATGAAACAAAACAAAGAACAAAAAAAAAAAATGAATTTATTGAGAATAATCCGTACTTAATATATGAAATGAATGTTCCTTTTCTAAAAATTCAATAGAGGGATAATAGAATCAAAAAGCACAGATAAAATTAAGAACTATCAAGTGACAAGGTAAGACCGGTAAAGAGTTAAATTTAAGGATATTACAACATGAGCGATCAAGACTGAAATTGAAACTACTACACTAAAATATTATATTAAACTAATATTGAATAATATAAATAACATTATTATATTAAAATTAGCCATGCAAGTATAAAAACTACTCGCCACTAATCAAAACACAAAATTATGGAAATAAATAAACAAACCTTTTTCAGCAACTCGTTATGTTTAGAAACAGTCATATTGTCAATATTCTTATTGCTGCACTCTTCTGACAGCGTCTTGTTGACATCTTCCAACTGACGCTGAAGAACTTCCACCTTAGCTCGCAAACTGAGATTATCATCCTGCAGTTTTCTGAGTTGGTTGACAGCATGGCTTTTTTCATTACGCAGGTACTTCATCACTTCTATCAACTTGTCATTGGATTCTATTTCGTTTTCAGTCAATGAGGTGTCTGCATCGGACCCAGTAGATCCCTGAAAATCAAACATAATATTACATTCATTGAAAAACGGCGAGACTCTAATATGCTAGGATTTAATATGCATGATATATTATATAGTCTTGGGTAGTAGACGGTTTTCTCGTCAACGAAACGCAACTAGTTTTGAATAAACGTTAGCTAGTTGATAAACTAGTTGAACGTGTCAACTAGTTGAATGTTGAATTTAACGAAGAATATGCGTTTTCATCGAAGAATAACGAGCTGTGTACGTGTCTACTGACTCCCGATAACGTTTTCATTATGAGCAATGTGCAAACAAGATAAGAAAGAACGTATCCGGTTACAAAAAAACATTCGCCATATGCAATCTAAATCGCGTAAAAATGGAGATAGAGAAATTCTGATTGAAGATTTGAATTCAGCGCCCTCAAATTAATAAAACGATTCGTGAGTAGCCTACGCAAACATAATTAAAATAAAGGAAGTTGATTTTTATTGAATAAAAAGTTGAAAAACATCTACTTTCTAGAAATAATAAAAAAATTGCTCAGTTTTGATTATTTTTGAGTACTAAATCTTTTATCAATTTGAGGGCGCTGGATTCAAATCTGAAATCAGAATTTTTCTATTTTTATTTTTACGCGATTTAGATTGCATGCATAAGGCGTTCGTTTTTTGTAACCGGATACAAAAATTGTCTTGAGACAGCAGAGCAGCGTTATTGCATTTCTCACTCGCTCAGTTACTTCTATTCCTATTTCTCTACTGCATGTGATTTATTTTTATTTTGAACGTTGATCAACTAGTTTGCTATTTATTCACACTTGGATTTAGCAAATTCCAGTTGTGTTGGAAATGAGTGTGTTGAGCCTGTTGATCGTTGATATGGAAATGTAGTTGAAGCATCAACTGGTTTAGTGGAGGAGAAAAAACAGTTGAATCGTTAATAACCAATAAACAGTTAATTCAACAAGTTCGTTGAATCAACGCTCATCACTAATATTATATAGTGTTATGGTATGGCAATATGGAAATATATAAAACTCCTTTTGATGAAATAGACAGCTTGGCATAATCAGTTCAATATTTTTGTGTTCACTGCCCACAAATAAATCAATAGAAATGGTTTATAATACAGAGATTAGTAGACGATTATAATAATTCTTAAAATAATAAAAATTGAAGATAAACAAATATGCAGGGTGTCCCACATAAAGTGTAAACCCCGCTAAACCAAGGTTATACATCAAATTTCAAACAAAAATGTCCAGTAAACATTAGCCGTATCGAGCTTCGTTTTCGAGATTTATCAAAAAAATCAATTCAGTTCTATAAAAAAGAAAAAGAATTGCATTTCTAGGTGAAATTTTACCTGAGGTTTAGAAACAATCAGTTTAGTTCCCAGAGCTTCTAGCTGTTCATGAAGCAATTCGTTTGCCTTGCTCAAATTGTTGAATCTTTCATTCACTGTTTCCAATTCCTTCTTTAATGAGTTCTCCTGAATTTCCCAACTCGTTCTCCCTGATGTTAACGCTTCTAGAGATCTTATTTTCTCCTGTTCAATTTTCCTGTTATCTTCCCGCAAAATGTCAAGTTCTTCTTTCAATGTTGTCAGTTCCTGATAAACGGAAATTCAACATTAAAAATTGATAGATTTCAACAGAAAAATATAGAGAACATAACACAAAGCGTTTAAAATTATTCAAGGTATCCAGGATTAATTTCAGGCTAAATCAAAGTGCTATTTACATTGATCTGAACTCAGTAGTTTATAATAATTTAGTAAAAGAACTGTATATATTTTTATATTAGATAATTGCAATTTTCTTCAATGCAATAGAAAATATTTTCAAGTCAGACTTGACTTCTACGATTTCGGCTCTAAAATATCGAACAAAATTTAAAATTATATTCACTTTCTTTGGACTATTGGACGGTTTCTAGTGCTTTGCTTGTGAAGTAAACATCTAAATTAATATTTATGTTTTGGAAAAATCAGGAATTTTACTTCAAAGTGAAATTTCTAGTTGAACTTGGTTTAATATTTTAATTGAAAATTTGTAAAGAAAGCAGTAGTGGGCTATGCCTGTTGTGTCTTTAAATGATAGCGTTTTTGTAATAAATAAATAAATAAATAGATAAATAGAATAGTGAAATCACTCAAAAACTAAGTAATAATAATTATCTGCATATTGATAGGCGACTATATTCAAAGTGAATGTCGATTTGTCTTTCATTTACTCTGTCACACAGAGTAATTCATCTAATTGATAATATCAATGAATAGAATAGTTCAAATTTGCATTCACGATCCTGAAAGTTCATATCAGTATTCTATTTTATTGTATGAAATCGTAGATATAGATTTTAATAATTAATTTAACTGTTACATTTTTACATAAAGTTGTACAGTTCTTTTTTAAACACTGTATTATGAACATTACGCCGATAATTTTTAATCACACTAACGAAAACATAATTATACTATTGTACAAAAATACGTGAAAAAATTGCCTAGGGCACGTTCCAGTTATTTCTTGAAAATGAATATTTGAACTGTATTGTACATAATACAGTTATAAAGAATGAAGAGAATGATGATTTTAGCTTTAGCGCCGGTTTATCACCAACTATTTAGGATACAAACGCCTTTTTTCCCCTAGAACGTTCTTGTGCCATTGTACACAGAAAGGTAGAATGAAACAGAATCCTCTAGATTCAAATTTAACGCATGAGAGTGAGCAAAAGTGAGGAGATTAAGAGAAAAACGATGAACTTTGATTGGTTTATTTTACAAACGTCAGAGCCTTGTGCAAATAGAGCACTGTTATGATGCCTGTCCAAAAAGTTATTCAAAAAAGTTGTTAATCACTATTTTCTGCTTGTCATTACAATATTTTTAGACGATTATTACTAAAAATTATTATTTGTAAACTATTGAAGTTTCTTTACATCTTACATTTACATTTTTTTTTTTGAAAGAAAATTAAATTTGACCACCGTAAGATGACGTCATTTGAGGGAGCCAGTGCTTCCTCAAATTGCAACGACTTCCCTCTATTGATCTCCGTAAGATGACGCCATCTTATGGTGGTTAAATTTAATTTTCTTTCGTGCAATTGGCCGAAAATGTATTTTTTTTACATCATGCACTGTGGTAAAGCCATATTAATTATTCAATTATTTGTTTAATTCATTCCATTTCTTTATTACCTGTTGCATTCTGGTGTTCTGCTCAACAGCCTCGGCATAATGGATTTCCTTGGAGTTGTTCACTTCTTGCACCACTCGCAATTGTTCAGTAACATTGTCAAGAGTTTCTTTTGTCCTGCTCAACTCTGCTCTAACATTTACGAGTTGTTCACTTTGAACATTCATTACTTCGCGCAATTTCTGAACGGCATCCTCTTTATTTGTGGTTAATGTTTTAACCTCCTCTTCCAATTTTGCTATCGTATTTTTCAGTTCTGATTCCAATGCATTCATCTGATCAAATCTAGAGATAAAAACAATCAATGTTGAAGACTAAAATAATCACTGTTAGAGAAAAAATCAATAAAAGCAATCCATGCAAAGTTACAAAATTAAGAACTTCTACATGAAACTAATCGGGGTTTTTCAAGAAAAATATAATATACTGCAGTTGCTTTAAACTTACTTTGCACTAGCCTCTTCCTTGTATTTATTGTAAGAATCGGTCACTTCTGCCAACTGTTTCTCAGTAATGTGCGACAGTTCATCATACTGCGAAACATTCTTTTTGGAAAGAGCTAATTGTTCTTTCAGTCCAGCAATTTCGTTTTCTTTCTGCAATAATTGTTGTTCAAGAACTTTGGCTCGTTCCTCTGAAATAAGCACATAAATGAACTATTTCAACTGAAATTACGTAGAAAATGTATGAGCACAGTAATGACTATCTCCATCAAATCCCAATCTATAGTGATTGGCATTTGATATTAATATTAGGTCAAATGGACTTACATTTTTTCCTGTAAACTGACAGAATAATTCATAAAAAAGCCCATTCACACAAAACCTAAGAATTACTCGATAAATGAATAGTGATGGATAACAGACATTATTTATAGAATTCTTCCATAAACGACTCATCTAATTTCCATTTCAAATCTCAATTATATACTGAAATATTGTATAAAGAGGAGTAAAAAAACTGTCTACAGTCGTTGAGAGTGTACCCACTCAAAACAGAATAACATAGATAGTTATGCATTTTCTAAAGTTATGCATCTTCTTCTTGCTAATTCGAAATTAAAATATGTCTGAAATCAAGATAATCAAAGCTATGAAAACCAGTGCAGTTTTTTTTACGTCTCTCTGTATATAGGTATTTCAATCATATGACAATCTAGTTCATAGAGACTACAAGTCGAAGTAATAACAAATAATGAAACAATTGGTTAGTAATGATTACAGGAAGGCGCATTATAAGTCTTATCTCCAGAAGAGTTCAGTGACTAGGGGAGATCGAAATTATTATTGTTATTTTATGTAATACACCTACCTACTCAAGGAGATTAGTTCTGTATCAATATTGCAGCTGCTAATTACCGATCATCATGCGAGCTTAATTGTTAGTGGAATCATTTTAGAGATGAGCCTTAATTAGTGCCCTTAATTATACCATAAAATTCCGCATTAATCCAACCTTGAAAACATGCCCAAAAATCCAAAATGGTTTCCATGATTGGGTCCGATATATCTATTTCAGCCAATATCTCGTAAATGGTTAGGTTATTCGAAAAATTATATTTTGCAAAAATTGAAGCTCTTTTCAAGCTGTTTAATTTACATATCATTTTTTCTGTCAAACGTACGGTATAGCCGCAATCAGCCCCGCCATATTCAGCCAAAATCAGCACTAAGAAAAAAGGTTGAAGTAACATTTTTGATAATAATTAAGATTTGATTATAATTAAGTTCTTTACAATCTAAAATAAATTTTACTTTTTATCTCGTGTATTTTTTAAACTAAGCTGTACAAAGGATTTCAGGCATACAAAAAATGATGAAATTCAAGTGGGGATCTGAACTACAAATTTTCTTAATATTTACATCAGGATTTTTTCTTGGAATACTGTTTCTAAGACTCTAGTCTATGAGAAACACCACTTCGAGGCCTTAAAATGTGAACAATTTTTTTAGGGGGGGGGGGGGGGAATGGGCCCTCTATTGTTAAAATCTTCTGAGACATTCAACTAATGAACGAATAATTGCATCTTATTGAATGATAGCTCATTGTTGTGGTCCAAAATCACACATTACAGATCATATTTGGCCTGAGTTGTAAAATTTCATTACTGAGAGTACATTATTTCCTATATCTGCAAAATGACTAGTTTTATGTGATTAAAAAGGTCCAACTCGGAAACCGCTATTGATAGAAATCTGAAATTGGTTTCAAATTGGAGATCATAATTTTCTCTCCATTCGTTGTATATGATTTCTTCAAATATAAATATCCAAGATGGGCAAAATCACTTTGTATAAGTCGATAACTTGACACAATTTTCCACCTTTTTTCCGATATCAAAGAGGTGGGCAGGAAAATGAGAAGAACCTTTCTGATAGGAAATTGAATTATCTAGTAATTGAAACCAACCGCTGCCATAAGTTATCTACCAGAAAATAGTGTTGTGGAAGAATGTACAGTGGTTTTCAACGTTATCTGCCTGTGTCAATATTTATTTCCTGAAGCAATTAATTACTCTTCTTCTGTACTCTCTTCGCCTTATAGTTTATTTTTGACAATTTAATGATATTTACGTAGAATATTTAATTAGAATTTAATGGAATCTTATCGAAAGCTGTAGAATGTCTTATGCTTATTTTAGAATTCGATAGAAGTTGATAGAAAGATGGAGAGATATCTAGTTCATATCTAGCTCTTTTTAGATTATGGAAAAATGTATAAATAGGAGAGACTTTCGTAAAAGTTAATTCAGTTGTTGATCTACATTGATAACAAGAGACAGTGTACTGTGACAGTTCCCGTTTCCGTTAGTACGAACAGTGCAATCCCGTTGGCGCTATTACAAACTGTGACAATGAACTTTCGTTGTATGTAGTGTTAATCGCAGTATTTTGTGACAGATTATTATTCAGGCTTACTTGACAGTTTATACAGTGACTCGTAAGTGCTTGTAGAGTTTCAACTATTATTTATTAGACGCTTCTCCTTGAATTATTGAACAGTTATTATTTAATAATAGATCGGCCTTTTGACATTTAGTGATTGATTTTTGTACAGAAATATAGCAAAATCTTTATTAGCTGTACATTATCGATTTATCTGCTTCCAATTACATTATTTTGTGTGAGAAATGACTGAACAGTGTGAGTTGTGGATAATTTGTGTTAATGAAGTGCGAGTGATAAATTCAAGTGTTGCCAGCGTTATTTTAGAGATAGAACCCGTAACAATAGAAACCAGCAAGAGCGGGTAAAGTGCTAATTTATAATAAAATTATGACATAATGTTTATCATTATGAAACACTTGAAAATCTCTCAATAAACTGCAAAGGGCTTTCACCTATTCAATCCGTTTTATTTTTGATGCCTGAAGAGATGACCATAACACACCTTTCTTCTGTCGTCTGCGTTGGTTGAAATTGAGGCAACGTAGGGAGTTTTTCATCCTTTCAATCACATACCTTCTCATAGTAAAACATTCTGGCCCTGACTACTTGAAAAATAGCTTTACTCTCTTCACAGATGTTCACTCCAGAGCCACTCGATCCCACCAATTCACGATGCAGATGCCTCTCCACAGAACTGAAATGTTCAATAAATCTTTCCTAGTTGTATCATCATGTTTGTGGAATTCATTGCCATTTCATATTGTCTCAGCTCCATCTATTCATTCATTTAAATCTCGCCTATATCTTCATTTATTAAGGGAACAACCTTTGTGACAAATTTACTATGTACATCATGCTGTATCATCATCGTTAAGTTTTTCATCACCTCTTCTCACTCTTTTTTCTCTTCTTCTCACTTTTATTACATTTTTAGTTTTCCTCTTACTAACATTATTATTATTGTATTATTATCATCACTATTTTTCTTTTTTTCTTTTTCTTTAGCAATAAGATATTTTGCAACTTCTATTCGTTTTGTTAAAATAAAGTTTTGTTTCAATAGGCTTAAGCCTTGAAACTATTGTCAATGTCAAATAAATAAATAAAATAAATACGAACTACTGACCTGTAGAAGGATCTGGAAGGATAGTATGCTTAACTTCCCTCATCTTGTTATTAATCTGCTCTAGTTGGGCCTGTTTCTCTTGAAGCTGTTGTTGCGTTTCTTCCAGTTCAAGACGAACAGTCTTGGCCAATTCTTCCTCTTCGACTTGACGCTGTTTTGCAAGAGCAGTTTGCTTCTCCAAATGATCCATCCTTTCACGAAATCTATCTTGTTCTTCCTATTAATCAAATCAACCACAATTGTTACGGTAATATATTACTGAGCGTTCATATTATGTAGCATTCAACATGATAGCAAGGGTTGGCCACCTCAAGATGTGTCTGTAACACTAATATACGTAATCCACTACTTTTCACGAATCCCACTGTAGGTAGAAAGGAAAAGAAAAAAGGAGAATAAGAAAAAAGATGAAAAAAAGGTAGCCAAAAAAATTCACGTAGAACTGACACCTTGCTTACAAAAAACTAAGATTCATTATTTTAATATAAAAAACTCAGGTAAATATCAGAAGTACATTAAATATTATTCATGCTCCCTTCTGTGGCAGAGGATGGGATGTAATACGATTTTCTGAAAATAAAATCAACATCTAATTGCTCCGGAAATTAGGTCATTTTGTGACCGCGCGCATGCGTCAGCTTGGTTCCTCCAAATCCAAAAAAAGAGGTGACAAAGAACCTCCCCAAAATTTGCAGTGCCGTGTTACTACAATCTACAGAAGTCCAGGACGATATTCGCCAATCCCTGCCGTTTTGACCTGCTTAAAACTATACAAGTGTATTTGTCGATCAAGGTGACCCAAATACAAGTAATGATTAGATCTATGCAGGTTTATTTGAAACAAAATTATAGTAATAGATCATTTTTCTACAGACTGGCGATTTAATATTCTGATAATAAAAATGTTTTAAAAGAATGTTTTTCCAGTTTGATTTTTTTTAAATTTAGAGTTATAAATATTCAAGATCCCCAAGTGGAGGGTACGGTCAGGTCCCATGTTGAAATAGCGCTTTACAACTGGAGATTTTACAATCGATGTTGGTTTGCGGTGAATTTACCCTATTATATTATTATTTCGGCGCACTTAATCACAAGAGTATGGCCATACTAGATAAATTCCATATAACTCACAGTACAGGAGCTCCTCAGTGGTTTGCAACTCTCTGGTTAGTCGTCCTCTTTTTAGAAAAGATTGTTCACCGTTTGTTCAATTTTACAAAGTTTTAAAATAAGACGTCCAACGTAAATTTCAACAACAGCATACATTTAAGGAAAATAGGAACTTTGAAACATTTCAATTAAAATGGACTGCGACTTTATAAATTAGTTTGCCTGCAGATCCTCTCGGCGTCAGGTCCAGGTCAGTCATGGAAAACCTTCCCCAAAATTCAGGAAGTAATTAGAAAAGAGAGATAGAAAATCAATTGATTGAGTCACCTTTGACTTATGACCTATATAATGTATGATTTTTGGAAAAACAAATTAAAAATGAAATAAGACTCATTAGTAGGTTATCACAGAATTTGAGCGAATCTTTTACATTTGTAATTATTTAAAATATATTTCGGCTGTCTAAATTTCGCCGGTTTAGAGATGATAAGAACTGATAAAAAACCATGTGGACATTTGAGCCTATAAAATTAAGGCGCTCGAAATAACAGTGAAGTGAGAAAATATCAGTTAAATAATAAATTTGAAGTGTGCCAAATATAAAGCTCATGTCTGGACTAACCTACAAAGTAAAAGTGACATTACACATCAAATAAAATTCGTTGATCGAATTTCAAGTGAGTACAATCTTTTTTATGAACTATACTACTAGAATTGTGAAACAATCGTGACTTTCAAATCCAAATCAAATCATTTTTTTATTTTGACAATACAATACATATTATAATGAGCTATATACATCAACTGAGTGGAAAAAACCATAAAACTATACATTAGCAAAAATTTATACAGATGCATATGCATCAAATATTCTGTCAAAATAAAAATACTACTTGCTAAATTATTATTTATAAAAAAAAAACTTTTTTGAATGCTACATTCACACACACACACTCACGCAACTTTCAAACCTTGATAATTCATGTGCAAAAGAGTTATAAATATTGAAGGAACTACTCAACTGATAACAGCAAATAAACTCTCAATAGTTTCAGACAAAACATCGAATAAGCCATTTAAAAATCTGTTTTTTGAAGGAATGTTTATTTTCAAGTCTTTTAAAAGAACTTTTTAAAGATACGACTTTAATATCGTAATTTTATTTATTCGATCATGATAAGGTTAAATTCAGTAATTAGGTTGAATATGTCAATTTATGACTAATTATTATGCAGCTTTTATAGTACCTACTAATTTAGCTTCAAATTGAAGTGCAGGCATCTCAAATTGATAAAAGATTTGTGGTGATAGCCTGAGCCAGGTATTTAAATAAATTAAGGCATATTTTCTGATGCAGGTAATTTTTTAATTTCGTGCCCAAGTGACGTCACGCATAGCACAGCGTTGCTGTCTACTATGGCGCTCATTTTTGAAAATCTGTCTTGAAATGCTAATGTGACCATTCTCTTAGGGGTACTACCACAAAAATGTTCTCTGACAATATCTATTACATCGATACAGTACGTTTTTCAAATATAACGACAAAATTATTTATAGCCTAGCCGAAATACGTTTAAATCCAACACAAACCTATTAGCCTTTAGGCAGTCTGCATATGGACAGTTTGCTAAGCGTGATTCCTCTTTTAAAATGAATAGTTGGCATTGGCTGAGTCTTATGGCGGGGACGACTGTCATTTATTTGAAGCGCGGATGCGACTCCACACCTGACAAAACATCAGTGTGCAAACTGTCTTTTCTAACAATTTTTTTTCAACACCAAAAATAGTTTGAATTAAATAACTCGACGACACTAGAGTTGACAATATTCTCAATCTCCTAGTCTAATACTATTTTATTAACATTAACTCAACTGGTAATTCCAAGTAATAGCTTGTCTTCTCAAGTAAATAATAGTTTGAATTAAATAACACAACGACACTAGAGTTGACAATATTCTCAATCACCTAGTCCAATACTTTTTTATTAACATTAACTCAACTGGTCATTCCAAATAATAATTTAAGAAGAGTAAATAGTAGAGAAAGTGAAAATTTAAATAAAAATCAATGCATTTAAGACATACCTGCAATCTTTGACGCAAAGCTGAGCATTCTTTAGTGGCATCATCCAAACGGGCTTCAAGTTTGACCCGTCCTTCCACTTCCATGCGTTCCATACTAGCTTTGATAATGTTCAAATTTGAAAGCAGCATTTGCTGGCCGTGTTGTTCACGCATCAGAATTTCCCTTTCCTTTGACAGCCTCGCTTCAGATTCTTTTAGCAATTGGTACTCTTTCTTCAAGTTATCAAGCAAAATTTCTGCTCTTGATAGCTTACTATTTGCATTCAGTGCTTCCTGTTGAAAGTGAAAAAGTAGAATCTTCATGTAAAACTACTTCTATAGCGCGTTCATTAAGTCGCGAACATCAAGAAGGTTGTGAAGTAATGTATCTTATATGGTATTATTTATTTATTATTGTTATAACTTTTATAAGTGTATACACTTATATACTAAAATATATACTTATTTCCATTTAAAAATGGCTGCCTTATTCATTAATACATGCATGAATTCGTTTTACCACGTTTATTGACACTTTGTGGAGTATGCCTACACTAATGTTGTTAATCTCCGTTGTAATGTTCATTTTCAGTTCATTCAGTGTATGAGGCCTATTTTTATAAACCCTTCCTTCAAGATAAACCCACAGGATAAAATCTGGAGGTGTTAAATACTGGGAAAATACTGTTTAAGAAGGAACACTCGATGCTCTTGGGAAAACGACATGTTAACCTTATCGTAATCTAAACAATTCTGAAGACCTGTTGTAACCTGAACACACAATAATGGGCTTTTCATCTTTTGTTTATATTACCAGTGGTGCTATCTTGCTGTAGCCACTAGAAATAATATAAAAACCTACAATTGCCAGATTCGTTTATTTGGATATGCACGACTTAATGAACGCACTGTATTTAGTGTTTTTATAAGTAAAAAAAATGAAAAAAAAACTTCGTGTTAAATGTTTTGGTAAAAAAGCTAAATTTAGAAAGGAATCTAGCCCAAAACCAACTTTTAGGTAGGGCCTAAAAATAAATATTCAAATAATATAACAATTAATATAATTGATATAAAAGGTATTGCATCAAAAATATAAGAATCCGGAATAATAAATTAGCATTTTTATAATTTATAATAATAATAATAATAATAATAATACGTTTGTTTGCATAACTGCTCTTATCACTTATACGATACAAACTTTGGCAATAAGATAAATGGGCTTAAAACATTTTAAAAGCTATTTGTAGTGAAATTATTTCACTATATTTCAATAAATATGATTTGCAGAAAATGTGAATTCAAAACTTGAAGCAAGACTCAATTAAAGTAGCGTTCTCGTAGGTCCTGTTTGTAACGGTGACCGATATTGACCAGCAAAAAAGACACTGTTCTCTGCTGTAAAATCACTTCCCGGTGGTTCGGAGCCCACCTAAAACTGTAGGTCCAACTCATCAATCACCATCATCCAACTCATTACCCACGCACAGGTCTCAGACCTATGTGGTCCTCATCCTCAAAAAAAAGAATGCACACGTAAGTGAGAGAAAACTTGCTTTTCAAGCAAAGTGGCATAATTTACCAAAATTAATCAGGGCAAAAGATACTTTTAAATTCTACATGGCTTGCAATATTAAGTTTCATAGGGTGCTTGCACAGTGAAGCACCCAAGACTGGATGATAATCACCATCGCAAAACAACCAGATGCTGTGGAAAGTGGCATGGTGGTATTCACGCAGCTGTTATGCGTCAAACACCATTCCACAGCATGAGTTTGATTTTGCGATGGTGGTTATAATCAAGTATTGGATGTTCCATTAAGTAAGCATAGGCAACCTTATGAATCTGAATAACACAACGATATTTTCTATTGCCTTATGCCAAAAAATAAAAAATCTGACTTGCATAGGTTAAGAAAATACGACAGCATTAAACAAAGAAAGTGATTAATAATTTTCTTACGTCTCTTAGATGCATTATAGTCTGCTCCTGTTTGCCAGTGATATTCGTGTAGCTATTGATTTTTGTTTGTAGAGATGCGACCTCCATTTTGTACATATTTGCATTTGATTGCAAAGTTTTGAAATTTTGTTCGGCAAATTCAGCTCTAGAAACCAGAACACTAACTTGTTTGATCTTATTCTGTAAATCAGTTCGGTAGCGCTCCAACTCTTCGTTGAGCATTTTCTCGTTGGTAGCACGTTCAATTCTGTAGTTTTCAAACTCCTTCCTGAGGTTTTGCAAGTTGTTGTTTGCCTCATCCAATTTCCTTTGTACCTTGCAAGTTGAAAAAAAAACGCACAATAATTAAATAACCTTATATTGTGATTTTTTCAATTGAAAGAAATAGAAATAATCAGTCAGCGAAACTTATAAAACTCTATTTCAAGCGCATGTGAACTACACAAACTTACCATATTCAACAAAATTAAAAGCTTTACCAGTTGAAAGTAATAATGTAAGATGAAATTGGAAAACCTTCAAATAATTTTTTTTCCGACATCAATAATTTACCTCAGTGTAATAAGTACACTGTGCTGGGTATAACTATCTTTGACACCTGTTTCAACTCAGGGTTAGTTATTGCATTTTTTCTTCTCATTAGCCACGCACAAGACCTAACCCAACCTAACCTAAACTAGTGTCAAGCTCATGTGGGATTTATTCAATAAAAAATAATAATCAAATATTGACAAAATTTCAATATTTTTTATAACACAGAAATCCAAGTTTGAACGTGATTCGAACTCTTGGCAGGAGAAGAAGCTTTCAGAGATTACGTCCCAACTGATTGCGCCACCACTACTGGGTTACTCATTGTCTCATATCATTCTGATAAATTTTATTAAAATTAAATACTGTATTCCTATGAGTTTGTAAGAACTGTACTTGTATTATCATGAGACATTTTCTAATTTGCAGGATTTTATTTTTCTCAAGTAATTAATTTCAGAAGCATTCATTACCTCAGTGTTGGAATCACTTTGGAAAGCTGGTTTTGGTTTCATTGGAGATGGGGTTGCGATTACATCATCACTAGAATCCATCTTGCCTGATTCAGTCTGAAAAATTAACAGTTTTCATAATAGGCCAAACGATAAATTAGTGAAACTAGCATTAGCATAAAATAATACGGTTTTAGACACCATGCAGGTAACTACATCACTATTACTCTATTTTCTAATACAATAACATTTTTGACACGTTCCAAATATTAAAAAACATATAGCAAAGCACTCAAGAACAAAATATTCTGTAACAAATGAACACTCATATTTTTATTTTGGAATACAATTTGCAGACAAAAATTTCAAATTTCAGTAACAACATTTTATATGGAATCACTTTAATACATAATGATTCCTAGTTCTTTTAAAGTAGCGTTTATTACGTGCTTAGTTTGTAAATCATGCTTAGCCAGTTACTTTTATTGAAGAGACAGTTGTGTAGTTTCATATCACCGATTGAGATATGTGGAACCTTCAGATTCAGGTGGATTTGCTAAGTATCAGATAAGCTAATATGAATTTCAACATAGTTTAAATAAGATAAAATAGTAGATAAAAACTTACATCGTCAGGAACCTTGACGTTTTTGCCTTGCACATGCTGATGGAAGAGCAGTTTATAAGTATCACGCTGACCTTTCACAACTTCTAAAGCTTTTCTTGTATATTTATCATTATCCATCATTTCATTATACAACTCTTCCAAAGATCGTACTTTGTTCTGAAGCACATAAATAAATGAATTAGTCATCCTGTTGGCACATATTTTTACTACGAAAAAACTGAAGCACATAAATAAATGCATTAGTCATCCTGTTGACACACATTTTTATTACGAAAAAATTTGCATAGAACAGTTTTGTATAAAAACTAACTAGTCCAGTCAAATTAGCAGAAATTTCGGGTCAGAAATGAAAAAAATCCAATACAGCTGAAAATCTGCTTATTATATGACCAGAAAACATGCTTAGTAGTATACTAAAAGACCCCAAGAATTCGAGCAGTGATTCGGCCTCCATCTTGGAGAAACTGTAAAATTTTCTTATACCATTTTTTGAATTAAAGATCAATCTCAAATTCAAGATCAAAACAAGACTTGCAAGAACATGGCACTAGTTACACCTCTGTATCTTGAATAAAATTTTAGGTGAACTTTCCTGAAAATTGATAATTTTGAATAACTGAAACGGCTGTACCTGCATCCCTCTAATAGTGGGAACTGGAATCGTAATTCAAAATCCCGCAGGGTGAAATTAAGTTTTCTACAATTTGAAACTAATTCACCTTCTTATCTTTAGTAGTTATCAAGTTGCAGCTATTCAAAAACTTTTATGCACCGCCAAAAAGCCCTAGAATTTCATCAGAGAGCTCAAACAAATCTTACAAAAAAATGGGGGATCGGTATTTATCTTTGGAATTTTGTTACTGAGATTCCACCGGTTTTATTTAAGATACAGAGGTGTAACTAGTGTACCATGTTCTTGCAAGTTTTGTTTTCTTAAAAAAAAGGCGAGAGTAACTTTTTCAAACAGCCTGTTTGGTCACAAATTTGGAAAAAAATGGCATAGGAAAATTTACAGTTTTCCAAGATGGCTGAGGCACAGCTAGGATTTTCAAGGCCTTTTAATATGATATTCAGCATGTTTTTCCGATTATATTTTTATATTGCAATTTTCTACTTTTTGCTAATTTGACTGGACTTGACATTCAGTTTCATAAACTTAATAGGGTGGTGATTGGTCATGCGGTGAGCGTGGTGTTCAAGTGATCGTGATGTTCAGTCACGACCGCTCAAGACTGCGCTTGGATGGGTGACCGTGCTTCAATGACTTGATGTTACAAGCTTTATTATCACTTACCCGGTTGTTCGGAACCCACCTAAAACAGTAGGTCCACCATGTTCCCCGTAACATGGCACAAACGGCGAGGTGAAACTACCCGTAAGGGTCTCCCCACCATTAAGAGCCATACGCTTATTATTATAAACCTGATAACTGATACAGCTGCTATAAACTAAACTGATAATCAAAAAATCTTTTCGTTGTTACCTGAAGATCTTCAATCTTGGCGCTTTCTTTTTCTTTTTCATCTTGTTCTTGCTTACTGCTCAGTTCTCTTATAACAGCAAGCAGTTTTTGATTTGTAGTTTGCAGTTCTTGAATATCGCTGAATGTAACAAGATGCCTCGATATTACCTGGACAACATCAAAACCATTAACTAACAGAATACAATAGTTTTGAAAACCCAGAATCATGCAAAATAGGCTTTCTTCAATTGTAAGCTTTCTTTAGGATGGAAGAAAATAGTGGTTATGGAAAGTGGATTACACCATAAATAATAATCTACATACAAATAATGAGAATGGCAACAGTGTAAGCCACCATCCATTATTTCCTCCAAACTAAAATACAGCATGTGAATCCGAGAAATGGATTTCACTAAGTTTGATGTTCCAGTGCAAAGGATAGAGATCAATAAATGAAAATTGACTCTAGGGTGGCACTGGTAATATGAGTACAGTATTAGTGCATAAAAAGCATTTAATATGATAATATTAGTAGATAAATACTTATATAAATGTAAAAACACAATTACAAATACGTCCACAACAAAGTCCAACTCTAAAGTCAAATTTGACAACGTTTGTGACCATTCACTTAAGAGAAAGATTGCCAGGGTGATCATGATGTTCAGGCACTAGCGCTCGGGACTGTGCTTCCAAGGGTGGGTGACTGGTAGCTATGACATGACGTTATATGCTCTGCTGCATGGTGGTTCGGAACCCATCTAAAACTTAAGGTTCACTGTTCATAACATCATTGTATCATGCTCTGCTGCATGGTGGTTCGGAACCCATCTAAAACTTAAGGTTCACTGTTCATAACATCATTGTATTATCATTCACCCACGCACAAATCTCAGACTCATGTGGGCATCATCAGCAAGAAAAATAAAAAAATCATCTACCCCTTTTTTACCATAGAATATTAAACGATAATATTAATACAGTAATATGAGTTTCTATTCAATAAATTATAATTGGGCTATCTTTATAAACTACAGAATATAATAGATTAACTAATTAAAGATTATTAATTGGAGAATTTTATCAATCATAATTAATTTAACAATAATTTTTAAAAATATCAACAGATTATGAACTATTAACTTTTCAAACTGCAAAACACGCGGAAGGTGTTTCATTCTATCCCAAATAAAATGCAATCTCAGAGAATAAAAATGAATAATAGAAATTATATTTCTAGTAGCAATAAAAAGAAGCAATTTTAAAGAGAAAGACCATTCTATTTTAACATCTCAATAGCAGTGAACACACCTGTCATACACATATATTTGAAAATAAATTATCAAATTAAAATTGTAGCTTCAACTTAATAGCTTAAGCACAATATTGTAGAGTTGAAATATTATAGTAAAACAGAATACATTAATATCTTACATTCAATATTAAATAAATGTACCGTATTTCTGAACAGTATTATTTGCTTAAAAATCTTTTTTTGGGCTATTCCATAAACCTCTATTATAATAGGTTACAAGGTACTAAGAAATTGGAAAAAATTATTATGCTTTCAATAAATGTATGAAATAATCTTCAAGCTCTTGAAGAACGAACAAGTTTATTGCTGATTAAGAATTAAGAAACTAATAATGGGTAAGTAAATTACTTCTTGAATAGAAACATTTGATACATACATCTGAAGAAGTATTGATGTCTGCATTCAAGCGTTTTGGAGAATCAACCATTGGAACAGCTATTCCCCTAGACTCTTCAACCTCTTTCAGTAAAAAGCAAACCTAAAATTAATAGATAAGGAATCAGAGCATTTTCTAGATAATGATAAGGTTACAACTGTATAACAATTATTATAAAATAATAGAACATTCAAAACAATGTAATAGAACATAGAACATTCAATCCACAGAAGGATGAGAATATATGTTTCAGAGAGTAAAGTTCTATAATGAAATTTTAAAAAACGATTCTTCTTGTTTGTTATCAAGTTACATCATTGTAATGTTGTTGATTTCAATCATTCATGAATATTAATTGAAATAAAGTTCAGAGATTTTTAAAATAAAAATTACATACAGTCTTAACAATAATTATTACATCAATAAATGAATCAAAAATTTGAAAAGTTCGAGAACTTTTAAAATATTTTTGTTGTAAAATTTACATTTTTAGAAGATTTACAGTGTAGCGATTGTCAAATTGTAAATCAAACATTAGACAAATTAACAGCAGATGTATTTCAAATACAGGATTATTGTACTTGACTTCATCTTCTCTGTACAACAAAAACAAATTCAAGAGAATACACAATTTGATATTAACTTGGAGTCTTATAAATTTAAATTTCTTCACAAATTAAGGATGATTAAGAGAAACGGGAGATTTTGGTGGCCGTTGGCGGCCAGTGGATAACTTATGTCAGCAATACCTTGCTATTTAGTTATCATGGATTCTTGGAGTGGTATGCAACGTGTATTTGCGGTCAAAGCGTTTCTTTTACAAAAGCAATGACAGTGTGTAGGGAGGGAATTTGCAATTTAGGACGCCCCTTAAGTGTTCCATTAACAAATGAAACTTAAACATAAATATCCACACTGCAATGTTTAATTGCAGAGTTTAAATTGTATAATCTGATGGAACACGATCGGGGCGTCCAAAATTAAAAAGAAACAAAATTCTCTACGCGCTCCCCCCAAACTGCTTTTGTTTAACGCTTGGATTATATCCAAGAATCCATGATAACTAAATGGCACGGAATTACTGACAGGTTGACATAAGTTATAAGTACTGGTACCAGCTGCCAACGATCACCAACATTTTCACAACACAGACATTTTCTGGTGAGACTGGAGGGCAAACCATCAAAGAATTCATTCAGAACATCAAGCTTTGTGCTCAGACAGGAAATTGGGAGGACAGGGACCGAAAATTTATCTGTCGGCTCAAAACAACTGGTGCAGCAGCTGCATGCTTAGAGATTCATCCAGAGCTGGCAGAGGAAAGTTCAACATTCTTAGACTATGAGAGGGTTCTGCTCAAGCGATTTGAGAAAACCTTAGATCCTGAGAGGTGGCTGTTAGCTCTAAGCAATATTCAACAACAACGAGGTGAAGGCGCACGAGCATTTGCAGACAGATGTCTAGAGCTAGGGCTGAAGGCTATTCCAATTCCATCTAATCCTCTGGAGGCTAACTGGGCACGTGCTCAACTACAGCGTACTGTTCTAGCAGCATTCGTTCGAGAGCTCCAGGGAAATGCAGCTGTGACTTTGCAGATTCATCCCCCCCAAGATTTGGAGGCAGCAATCACCGTGGCTGAGAGGGTTGATCAAGCCACCAGTAACCAGCCAAGAGATGTATTTGCCTTACTGTATGGTCAATCCCCAGGGATGGAGGAGGAGACTAATGTGAATGCTATCCATACCCAGAAGGCTAGGAGGCCCTCCTTTCCATCAGTGAATAGGCGAACAAATAGTTGCTTTGCATGTGGGAGCCCAGGTCATTTTGCTAGAGATTGTGCCTCCCGACGCCGAGAAGGGTCAGCTCAAAGCAATCAGCCTCAAAAAGGATTTGGTCAGGTTCAAAACGTTCCCAGATCATCAGGGCAACGTCCTCCCCGCTTTTGTTTTGTGTGTGGAGACCCAGGGCACCTGTCATATGCTTGTGCACGCAGAGCGCAAGGGCCAACTCAAGGAGGAGGCAGATTTGAGCAGCCGATGCCTCCCAGTCAAGGAAACGCTTGGACCCCAAACGACAAGGGGCCGGGAGCATCCCTGCTGCCCGGCCAACCAGAATAAGGGAACCTACAGTGATAGTCCCCAGTGTATCAGCTTCAAAAAGTGGTCTCCTGCTTAGAGTGAAAATAGGCAAGCAAGAGAAAGAACTGTTGATAGACACTGGGGCTGAAATTAGCATTCTGAAGGAAGCCATCCCAGGAGTTGTTATGGATGTGGGAAAGGTGACTGCCAGAGGAGTGACTGGAGCCACCATTGGTATCTGTGGAACCCAAACACTGGAAGAAGTATCCACCGACCAACAAAGGGAAGTACCAAGATCAGTGTGGTGAACCTGACCTCCATGCCTCTCACTATCCATTGTAACGTTCTCATTTATTAAGCTTCACCGCTGGCTTGCAGCTAACCTAACCAGACACAAATAATCCACAATCCTGATCAATTTGTGATACAGACTGAGAACTGATGTGCCTTACCTGAAAAACGTTATGTCCCATTCTCCTAATAGATAAGTCATCGGTTGTCTGAATATTTGGAAAAGCAAGGGAAGTCAATGATAACTTCAATTTTTAAGAATAACAAAATAGGACAATGTTTATTCTCCGTGATTCAACTGCCCACAACATGTCAAATTTAGAGAAAATAGATTTTAAATACATAAAATATGAAAGAATGCTCACCTGCTTGTCGATCTATTGCAAAATACATACGTTTACCTGAATATTTCAGCTTTTTTACTTGTTGAAACCATGTGCTCAGACAAGTTAAATTTCACTATTTCGAAAATTATGAATTCACGATACAAATTGAAAAGATTGATTGATCAGGGCATTATCCCCATTTTCATTCTTAAAAATATTACAGAATTAAGACACAAAGTATTTGGATTATTTCAATTAATAAAGATTATGTTTTAAATTTTTAAAGAAGAAAAAGAAAAACTGCCTCCTTCCTCCTTCTTTCAGCAAGTGGGGAAAAGCCTGCATCCACTCTCGCCACCTCAACACTTTTATTTAATTTATTTCAAAACTTTAAATATATATTTATTGAAATGAATTTTATAATTGTAAACTGAATATTCTTGTATTTAAAATTGTTATGTGTTTTCTATTTTATTGTCAAAAAGTAACAACCATGTCATGATAAAATATGTTATTTCTTGTTTTTATGAAATTGCATTTTCTACTAAATTTTATATTATTTATAATTTACAAAATATTTATTTCTTTTTATTTTCAAAATCCTAATTATTGATTACATTGAAATATAAACTGATAAATCATTAATTAATATCGATCTAAATCGATAATCAATTATTCAAATATCGATACTTGACATTCAATTATTTTGAATCGACTTTTACTTTTGGCTCGAAATTCAAATTTTAACGTTTCTTAATGCCGTCACAAAACGTACTATTACAAATTCCCCTCCTTCGAATTAGAAATTTCAAATTTGGGTTTTGCAACACTTATTCAAATTTTAAAATAACATTATTTATTAATTAATTTATTCATTATTTATTAAAATTTATTAAACAACATTACAATACTTATGTAGATTTTTTTTTTTTTTTTTTTTTTTGCAGAAAACAAATTTGAAATTTCGTCATTTTACTCGCTTATATAATAATCAAAGATCAATGATAGAGTTAATATGATGACTCAAAAGAAAAATTACATAATTATACAAAACTTTACGCATAGAAAAACATCGAAATAATTTTTTATATTGTTGCAATGAATTTGAAGTTCTTGGAGAATACTATTGATTTAGTTACTTGGCATAGTCGGATAAATACAAATTTCATTGTTCATTTATCGCAGACAACACAAAAAAACGTTATTATTTTCGAAGTGTATAACTCACTTTCATGTCTTTGGTTATCTCGGTGAAATTAAATATTTTTTTTTTTTTTTTTTTTATTTTTTTTTTAAGAATAACAAAATAGGACAATGTTTATTCTCCGTGATTCAACTGCCCACAACATGTCAAATTTAGAGAAAATAGATTTTAAATACATAAAATATGAAAGAATGCTCACCTGCTTGTCGATCTATTGCAAAATACATACGTTTACCTGAATATTTCAGCTTTTTTACTTGTTGAAACCATGTGCTCAGACAAGTTAAATTTCACTATTTCGAAAATTATGAATTCACGATACAAATTGAAAAGATTGATTGATCAGGGCATTATCCCCATTTTCATTCTTAAAAATATTACAGAATTGAGACACAAAGTATTTGGATTATTTCAATTAATAAAGATTATGTTTTAAATTTTTAAAGAAGAAAAAGAAAAACTGCCTCCTTCCTCCTTCTTTCAGCAAGTGGGGAAAAGCCTGCATCCACTCTCGCCACCTCAACACTTTTATTTAATTTATTTCAAAACTTTAAATATATATTTATTGAAATGAATTTTATAATTGTAAACTGAATATTCTTGTATTTAAAATTGTTATGTGTTTTCTATTTTATTGTCAAAAAGTAACAACCATGTCATGATAAAATATGTTATTTCTTGTTTTTATGAAATTGCATTTTCTACTAAATTTTATATTATTTATAATTTACAAAATATTTATTTCTTTTTATTTTCAAAATCCTAATTATTGATTACATTGAAATATAAACTGATAAATCATTAATTAATATCGATCTAAATCGATAATCAATTATTCAAATATCGATACTTGACATTCAATTATTTTTAATCGACTTTTACTTTTGGCTCGAAATTCAAATTTTAACGTTTCTTAATGCCGTCACAAAACGTACTATTACACCATCGAAAACAACTCATGGGAAAAGCCGAGTTCATTAAGCCAGAACTGGTGAGTTTCCAAGTAGCAACACTCACAGGAAAGGAAGAAAAGGACAAACTGAAGCTTCAGCTGAAGGAGAAGCTGAATCATTTACCAACAAATGATGCTAGCATTTTAGAGGAGGTACTACAGAGTTACTCCACTGTCTTTGAGGAACCAGGACTGGAGGGTTGTACAGAGAGTGTGGAACACCGAATTCCCACAACTACAGATGGACCTATTGCCAAGCGTCCCTACCGTGTACCTTATCACCTGAGACCAGTAGTAGAGGAACACTTGGCCGAAATGCTTAATAAGGGTGTAATTGTGCCCTCCACCAGCCCTTGGAGTGCACCGGTTGTGCTGGTAAGAAAGAAGTCAACTGATGGCAGTATCAAGTACCGGTTCTGCACTGACTTTAGAGCCTTAAATGGAATCACTAAGACAGATGCTTATCCACTTCCTCTTATCAATGAGACCCTGGAAAGCCTGGGAAAGAGTAAGTACTTCTCCACCTTAGATCTTCATAGTGGGTACCACCAAATCCGCATAGCAGCTGAAGACCAGGAAAAGACAGCTTTCTCTACTGTGGGTGGCCATTTTGAATATAGGAGAATGGCATTTGGGTTGACAGGAGCACCAGCCACATTTCAGAGATTAATGGATAACCTACTAGCAGCAATAAAGGGTGTTGAATGTTTAGTCTATTTAGATGATGTAGTGATATTCAGTAGTACAGTAGAACAACATGCAGAAAGGTTAAGACATGTTTTGGACATCTTTGAAAAAGCAAACCTGAAGGCCAACTTGGAAAAATGTGCTTTTGCCAGAGACACAGTGCAATATCTAGGGCACCTTGTGACATCAAATGGTGTGAAGCCCGATCCAGCAAAAATTGAGGCTGTGAAGAACTTTCCGAGACCAACCAACATCCGGGAAGTGCGTGGTCTTGTGGGACTATTTGGCTATTACCGAAGGTTTGTACCTGACTTTGCACAGATTGCTCAACCCCTAACTGAGCTTACTAAGAAGGAGAGCCCATTCGAATGGGGAAACAAGCAAGAATTAGCTTTTCAGAAGCTCAAGAATGTTCTTTGCTCTGAAAGAGTACTCATCTTCCCAGATTTTGAAAAGCCATTCATATTGGCAACGGATGCATCAGGAACAGCCATAGGAGCTGTATTATCTCAGCAAACCGAAGAGGGTGAACGTCCAGTGGCTTATGCCAGCCGTCAATTGAACTCTGCAGAGCGCAACTATTCAACCACTGAGAGGGAGCTACTAGCAGTGGTATGGGCCACACGCCAATTTCGCTGTTACCTTCTGGGACACAAGTTCACTCTTGTGACTGATCATGCTGCTCTGCGTTGGATGCTGAGTCTGCGAGATCCATCATCCCGATTGACCAGATGGGCACTCCGCTTGGAAGAATTTGAATATGATGTAGTCCACAAGCCAGGAAAACTGCATACCAATGCTGATGCTCTGAGTCGAGCAGTGATGGGAGTTATGATGGAAGGTCTTGATGAAGGAGATATCCTAGAAGAACAGCTAAATGACAACTGGTGTCAGGAGTTAGTAAACAAGGGAACAGGAGTGCAGGAACAGGGCCTCATTTGGTGGACTGCTGGTGTGAAAGAGGCAGCTCAATGGAAAATTGCAGTCCCTTCAAATTTACGAAAAGCAGTATTAAAGCTATGTCATGATGCACCCTGGGCTGGGCACCCCGGAGTTGAGAGAACCATTCTCAGGTTGAAGGAACGATATTATTGGCCTGGAATGTCTGAAGATTCAAAGCAGCATGTGAATAAATGTCAAGACTGTGCCCTGAGAAAGACCCCAAAGTCTCTAAAGGTACCCTTGGAGACTGTCTATGAACCAACTTATCCTCTTGAGATGGTGTCAATGGATGTTGTTGGACCACTGCCTACCAGCATGAATGGAAATCGGTACTATGTAAGCTTTATTGACCATTTTACCCGGTATGCAGAGGCAATACCCTTACCAGACCAGACAGCAGAAACTATTTCTGCAGCTTTTGTAACCCAAATAATATCCAGGCATGGCGTTCCTACTCGGCTTCTGAGTGATCAAGGGTGAAATTTTCTGTCTGTGCTATTCACAGAAACTTGCTGTTTGCTGGGGATACAGAAAATCAAGACTACCGCCTATCATCCAGAAGGGAATGGTAGGGTGGAACGTTTACACCGAACATTAAATGAATCCATGGCCCACTTTGTCCAGAGGGATGGTCATGACTGGGACAGGTGGTTACCATTTGCATTGATGGCTTACCGTTCAGTACCCCACTCATCAACTGGGTACTCCCCATTTTACCTACAGCATGGGCGTGAAATGATACTTCCAGGAAGTCAGCCAATTCCAGATGAGATCAAAGGACACACTGTAGAGGAACACTTAGAGAAACTTAAAAAGAGACTTCGGCTTGCTTATCAAGATGCAGTGAAACAGTCCACAGAAGCAGCCAGCAGACGAACAGCTGTTGCAAACAAAGGTAGGAAACTGCGAGAATTTAGTGTTGGAGATTGGGTCTATCTCCATGACCCAGCAGTAAAGCCAGGCGAAGCTACCAAGTTTCATCGACCCTGGGTTGGTCCTTTTAGGATAAATCAGAAAATGTCACCAGTCAATTATATGTTGGCTATGCCAGGTGGTCGGCAGATGAATGTGCATATTAATCGCCTGAAGCCAGGCCATGAAGTGACTGAACCAGAACCAGAAGTATGTACTGAACAGAATGATTCGAGGACAATTCCAGAAGAGGAAGTAAAGGAGACTGCTCCTTGGGATGACCAAATAGAAGATGAAGAAAATGAATACTGTCCCCCCTTAGAGGAGGAAGAGGAGGATAGACAATTGGGAGATATTGTGGAAATAGGAAATCAGATGGAAGAGTCAGCCGGTGATGAAGATGAGGTGTTTACAGAGGAAGATGATCCTCCAAGTCCAGAACTGCCTGCTAGGAATCCAATTGATCCAACTTATGAACCTGAGGGTCGAGACCAGGGGTCCACAAGAGTATCCCCCTATATCCTAAGAAGTCGAACAAGAACTCTCACCTAATCATCCAAGGATCAAACAGGGCAGCTCCTGGATCAAGTAGGGAGTTCCTTGTGAGTGAATCGGATGCCGGTATGAAGGAGTGTTGAGAAATATTCCCTGGAGGAGGGGGAATAATGATGTGTGATGATTAATTATTTGTTATGTTGTTGAATGAATTAGTTATTATTATTATCATTGTTATTATATAGTTTGATTAGAGGATTAGTTATGTTGATATGGAAATTTGAAACTCCAGCTAATTGAGGAGCTGGGAGAAGAATAGGTGACAAGATAGTCCTTGTTTATGTTCACAGGAATCTTGTATGTGTATGGCGCAGAAGACAATTCACGGGAGATGGGGGTTTGGTTTATACCCCATGGTGATGTGCTGCTGACAGGTGATCGGTGGTGGATCATGGTTGCTATCAATGTCACTGAGATAGGAGAAGGACTAGCCCTGCTAAGGACTAGAACTGAGGCAACAAATGAACAATTGCTCAAGTTATCTACACAAGAACCACTCTTTGGAATTCATCTAGGAGCCATGAAAAGGATCATGAATTTGGAGACAGAAATGGGAGAAGTGATCAATACCCTGAATGATTTCTTGCCACATGGAAGAGTCAAAAGAGGACTAATAAACCTAGGTGGAAAAATTTTGAAGTTATTATTTGGAACAGCAGAAGATGAAGATGTCCAACTAGTACAGCACACCTTAGAGATTCTGAAACAACAAACGGGAGATGTCATTCACCTTCAGCAAGAACACCTAACCTTGACAAGACAGCTGAGTAAGCAATCTCAGGAGAATTCAGCACAACTACACACCTTGTCTGAGAGGCTGGAGAAAGAGACTGCAAGAGCAGCACAATGGGCGGCAAGGCTACTCAATAGGACAGTTATGTTAGAACACCAATTTAGATATTTTGTTAATACCTCTTCGGTAGTTCATGATTTAGAATTAGTAGCTATGAAAGCATTAATAGACTTAAGAAATATTTTAAAAGCAATGGAAGAAATCTCTCAAAATCAATTTAGTGTAAGCCTAATCTCTCCTCTCGAATTGAGCCAAATGTTAGAAAGGGTCAGAAACGGTCTGCCGCAAGGTTTAGAGTTTATTTCCGGGACCAGCCCATCCAGTGTTTATGCCTATTACCGAGTGGCAGAAGTGAGTGCTATTTCCATTGATGGGATCATCAAAGTCTTGGTGGATCTACCTTTGTCTGCAGGGGGCAGACGATTTGAGCTATTCCAGGGGCTGTCTGTGCCAATTACCTCACCTGGTTCCAGCCTGGTGGTGAAGTACACACTGATGCCTGACCATCTTCTTATCAGCCAAGATCGGGAGCATTATGTAGTGCTTCCCAAGGAAGAGGTGTCCCTCTGTCGTGCGGGCATCTTGACCATCTGCCCCATTACCAGACCCGTGGTTCGTAGACATGAACACTCATGTCTCAGCTCACTGTTCCTGGGGAACATGAAAGAAGCAGAGGTTCGCTGCCCCAAGGTGGTGGTGGTGGACCGATCATCCGACTCCTGGTATTTTGATCGACCCAATAACCGTTGGATCTTCAGCCTGCGGGAGGCGCAACAATTGGTCTCTCGTTGCCAGAGGGGTGACCAGTTCATAGTCACCCAGACCAATCTCCAGGGCAGTGGAGAGCTCCAGGCAGCTGCACGGTGTACTGTGTCCACCAACTCCTACCAGCTCCTTCCAAATACCAGAACCACCAGCCCAACAGAGTTGCAGAAACGGGTGGTGGAGATCCCAGTTCCACCAAGGCTGATTTTGGATGCTGGGGAGGTTCAGCCCTCCTCCCAGGATATCAAGGATGCTGTGGACCAGATGCAAGAGGAAGGTCATTACTGGCCTAGTTCTACTGGAGATGCAGAGACAACCATTGACAACTTGCAGAAATCTTTGGCAGACCTATCAACACCAAAGCAGCAGTCCTGGCCCATTGGGTCAATTGTGGTGACCATCCTGGTGATCTTGGTGGTCATCCTATCTGGAGCAGTCATAGCAAGAGTCCTGTTGCAGAAATGGAAGCCACGGAGACCTGAATCTGAGTTGGGCGCATCTGCACCCGTGAGGACCCACCCTTTGGTGGATGCTGCAGGCACCAGTGAACTTCCTGTAGCAGTGGTGCTCCAAGAGCTCAAGAAGGCAACCACCCTGCTGGGACAACCATCAATTAATCCAGGAGTGTCAAGTGTTAGTGATCAGTGAATCAAGGGTATGCACCCTTTTTAAAAGGTGGGGGGAATGTAATGAAATGAGTGAACAATTGAAATTTTATGGAATACGAGAAAAAAAAAATACAATCAGTTGAGCTATCTTGATGTTTTTATGCTCACCGCTCTTTCTCTCTCTTTTGTCTCTCTCACTGTAGCTTGGTGCTGGGTTACACCTATTGTTCTCTGACCGGTGCCTCGTCCAGTCGCCTGTTGTGTTGTACATTTTTATGAAGAGTAATTATTCTTTCAATATTATAATTGAATAATTTTTCTTCAGTCTGAAAAAGAGTACAGTGCGAGACAGACCGAATTATCGCGAGTGTTCCGGCATGACCACTAGGAGCGAAATGACTTTGGTTTATTTGTTGCTGGGTGAGTGACCCATTTCAGATTAATAGTAAATTGTTATTATTTGGCAAAAGGAGAGAGAGAGAGAGCGAGAGAGAGGGCAATTTATATCTTGTAATTAATAATGATTATATTATAGTGTAATTTAGTAGTAAGATTGCGTAGTATGGGCAAAGTGCTCAGTGTAGGGTATTTTTCATAAGAGGGTGTATTACTAAATGATAAATGTAGATTTTAGGGTGTTCTTCTTTTTACGGAAGTTAAACTGTTGTATTGGGCATTATTTGATAGTAAAGTTGTATTAATGGAAGCATAATTTAGTGCCATGTATCTTGAGGGAGGAATTTTGAGATAAATATAGTAATGATAGTTGAATATTTATAGTTATAATCATGATATAATGGTCTATATTCACCTATTGTGAGCAAGTACCGCAATTAAAGGGTTTAATTGAGAAATAGCTCAAGAAGTACTAATTGAATCATTTATTTGGGGATATTTGTTAATTGGGAAGTAAATGTTAATGTTAAATGTTACTGTAATTGTTAGAATTTGTTAATTTTGGGAAGTAACAGTTAGCCATAACAATGAATAATAATAGGTTCCGTTGTCGGTACAAAGTAACAGTTACCAGTAACTGCTCCGGTGATTAGTAACAGTTACCAGTAACTGCTCCAGTGATTAGTAACAGTTACCAGTAACTGCTCCGGTGATTAGTAACCGTTCCAGTGATTAATAACTGCTCCAGTTATAAATAACAGTTATTTAGATATTTTGTTGTTTCGTATAATTTTTGATATTGGCAATGTTTGTAGGTAAACTGTAGCTGCCTACATTGACAAGGGACAGTTTATTTCTTTCAAGATTATCATTATTGTGTGATTTTGAGTTATGTTATTATCTGTTGGTTGATAAAAGTCAATAAGTGCTTGACCTTACACTTTGTTGCTCTCTCATTCCTGATCATGATTAGTGTTAAGTATTTAGAGGGTCTCTGATGCACCTCTCCGTGGTCTGCTGCTCCCATGGTTCGATGAGAAGCGGAGGTCAGCAAACCTTAAGTTCTTTCATTCTAACCACTCTCTCTTCAAGAGTGTGAGCCAAGCTGACGCCACCATTGGGGTAGTATTGGCGAGGTGCAACAGTCCCTTAGTGCGTAGAAATTGCTTAGACACATGGTAGTTTTGGTAGGGTAAATAGGCCTTGCTGACCCTCCACACAAGAGTGAAGCCTTACGATCGGCGACGTTTACACAACTTTTAAAATCTCCCGCTCCTTTGAATTACGCAGTACTAAATATTGTTAGAGAGAAATTTAAGCGTTCTGATTAATAACTTTAAGTAATCAAAATTAGAAAAAATTATTTTATGAAATGTTTTAAATAATATGAAGGCTGTTCGAAAACTAAGTATCAAGCAGATGCAGAATAAAGAACGAACCTGCCTGGAAAGATCAGAAATAGTGTCAGTTAGCCGTTTATTTTCACGTGAGTGATGGTTAGCAGTTTTTTCAGCTTCATGAGCTCGGTGCCTCAGTTTTGCTATTTCGTTTTCCATTTCATCAATTCTAATAGTCATGGTTTCAACGGTGTTCATAGCATAGTCGTAGTCATCTCTTTGCTTTTTCAATATTGGTGCTTTTTCATCAAGTTCCTGAAAATGTTTGAAAACCTTTAATGCCAGGACTAATATATTTCATATCAAGTAGTTGATACTAGTATTTTTGACATGAGCTTTAAGTCATCAAAAAAGGGGGAAATGTAAAAAATCCACTTTTCAACAGCAAAATGACACCCAAAAATCCTGTTGCTTCGGTATATAAATCAAGCTAACATGGCTCAAACGGCAAGGTGGAACTACCCGTAAGGGTCTCCCCACCATTAAAAGCCATACGCTTATTATTATTATAAATCAAGCTGGCAATGAGTACAATTACACCAGAAAGAAATTTGCTTTCTTTACATTATAACAACTTGAATATCAATTCAAACTTGTTTTTATGGAAGTGGTTACTTTTTGAAGGCCCCTCTACACAATCATGACAGACAGGTAGAAGACCACATTCGTGTAGACGCTCAATGATCTTCAAATTTATGATGCGTGCCTCAGAGGACCGTGCAAGAGGGACCTCTTTAGCGTTTCCCCCCCCCCCCCCCCCCAAAGATCAACGGGGCCAAAGCCTGCGTCCCTAATATTTTGTTAATTAGTTGATGAAAGAGCTACTGAATTGATAAAACTCGTATATTTTGCTAGATAAGGTGCGCATGTACTGTATTTAGTTCTAAATTATATTTTGTGAATTTTCAGTGTAACTTGCTTGTTTTTTGCATCAAAGATTGCCACCGGTCTTTCAAGACCTGGCAACGTATCAATAAAAATCAATCTGAGAACTTGATGTAATGTGACAATAGTAAATTCATCCAAAAAATGGTATACCTCCTTACACGATAAAATGTTCCTAATATCAACAAATAATATATAATTTTCTAAAACAATATATTGCATCGAGGAGCAACATGTGTATGAGTGTCTGAGCAGCTAAGTTGACAAATATATTATTTAATAGTTCACAATCATCCGGCACACACAACAAAAATAGAGTTGACTCACTTTCAAAATAGTATTGATGTACAAATTGAGTTTCTTCGAGTTTTCTTTTTCCAGAATCAGTTCTTCTGAAACGGAAGCGTACTGACAGTAGATCTGAGTCAGAGTCATTCCCGATTTGATGAGTCGGCTCGCAGCAGCGGCTGATGGGGCCAAATTCTCCAGAACTGACTCCATTGATTCTGCACAATTCAACAAATAAATTACATACTTTTCAAAGTAACCTGAGTTTTTTCTAAATAAATAATCAATGATTCAATATTCAATGGCCGTTCACAAGGCGAGAACTTCAGCCACACTTATTATCACAGCTTAAGCAGATCTATATACAATAAATATTACGTCGAATTTGTATACAGAAACTTGAAACTGAAATTTTATGATAAAAAATCGGTCAAGTAAATTGGTATCTTCAATTCTCATCTTTTGGCAAAGATTGGAGAAACTGTTCACAGAATTTTGATTATTAATTTATATTAAAATATATTATATTTTTACATTGCATGGAAGCAACAGGTCAAGATCCAAAACAGCTACCTGACACAAGCAATAACTATAGCCGAGTATATTCAATGATAAATATTCGTTTGTTATTGTAATTAATAATCAAAACATTCATTATAAATGAGTTTAAACTCTAATAGTATATGTATATAAAACATTTTTAGTAGTTTTATTTGACATATTGTTTTCAACTCTTCCATCAAATTTGACTTCTAGTGAGACTGGACTCCGCATGGTGCAAATGTACTAATAATAATAATAATACAACAACAACAATAATAATAATAATAATAATACAGGTCATGTAGCAAGTTCTGCAGTAATTGTAAAAATTAAATTGATTTTTCAAAAAGTATATTTTTTTAAATAATTTCGACTATTACAAAGAATTATTTTTGCATATGATGTTAATTTTAATAGTTCTTGTACACTTCAAATATTTGCGATCAATAGTAAATAGTAAGTAAATATAAACATAAATAAATAGCCAGATAGCAAGTAGATAGAACACTTATAGGGCTTCAATTGAAGGGGAAATTCTTATGGGTTGTTCTATATCGCCTTTTGAGCCATGCTTAAGCATGATGGACCAACAACTTTAAAAGGTTTCCGAACTACAGGACAAATTATAATGAAGTACATAATGACCAGTTATAGCTGTTCTTTTACTGGAAATGAAGAACAGTAAAAACTAAATAGGTACTAACATTTTATGAAAATCGATCAAGTCAATAGATTAGAGCTCCGAGAAAGGCAGAACTACTGAACAAAGAAATTTAAAAGGTTGTTATTGATAAATATGAATGGAACTGAACTGAAGTATTTAGAAGCTTATTAATGAATGGTTCGTACCTTCTTTTGCTACCTTAACTAGATCATTAGCATGTTCCAGTTCTTTCTTCAAATGAGCGATACAGGCATTTTTATTTGCTAGAGTAATTTTCAATGATTCTATCTCTTGATTCTTGCTAGTCTCCAGTTCTCCATACTGATGACTGGCATCTTTCAACATATCCTGTAATTCCTTTACGCCCAGCATTAATTCAGCATTTTTGCTTGCTGCCTCTTCACTTAAACCTGAAAAATATTAAATTTATAATTGTTAGCATAACATTGCATATGTAGCACAATAAAGCCAAAAATATTGAATGTCGGTGTTATCATAGCATTTAAAATGAAAAGCAATACTCTTCAAGTCACAAAATACACAATGAATGATTTTCTGCAGATTTCCTACGTAAATCACATAGTACATCCGGACTTATTCAGGCTTATAAGATGAGATCGCTTATTTCAGCTTACTTTTTATAATATTAATAAAATCATCATACTTTTATAATATTAATAAAATCATCATATTTTTATATTATTTTCTAGTATTCTTTAGTGGTATAGAAATGAAAAACGTTTCAAGGATCTCACAGTATATGATAAATTACATATGATACTAAGCAACCATACGGAAAATACAGCCTTTGCTACTTCTGATACAAGCGTTAATATAATGCTTTTTTAATAGCCTATCTTTTTGTCATCTAAAGGAAAATTTCGGTGGTTCGGAACCCACCTAAAACTGTAGGGCCAACTCATCAATCACCATCATCCAACTCATTACCCACGCACAGGTCTCAGACCTATGTGGGCTTCATCCTCCGAAAAAATTAGAAAAAAGGGTTTCATGATAAATAGGCAGGCTAATTCGAAAATTTTCAATCTTTATAATGCTAGTACCGTAATGAAAATAAAATCTTACTTATTCAAATTATGGTTATTCTTACCTTTGTACAGATCTGCTATTCTTGTTTGAGCTTTTATTTCTTCGCCGTAGCTCTCGTTTGCTTTGGTTTCTTTTTCACACTGAGCTACAAGACTTTCAGTCAACTTTTCTATCCTTGTCGTTAATCCTTGGTTTGCTCCTTTCAAACGTTCACAATTGGCTAGAGCTTGTTGAAGCTGTAAATGAACATAATATGGCTATAATATAAAATTAATCTAATATATCTTTTAGTTACAATTGTTCTAATTTTTTCATTTCTGTTAGTAAGTTCTTTTAATTTTATGATGCCTGTTTTCATATCATATGCGATATGAAAAAAATATAATGTATCATAAATCATATGTGATTTCCGTTTCACAAATGATTTCCATGAGAGAATTGGCATGAGCAAAACATAAGAATAATATATCATAGAAATCTTGCACAAATCTATCATTACGATGGATCATTATTCGTTCCACTTTTATACCAGACCACTATCCATCACATCATTCAGTAATAGTAATAATAATAATGATAATAAATAATAATAATAATAATAATAATATCGTGTGACCTGGCTGCCTCAGGTCTTAGTTAGAAGGTCGCACCTGAATAAATTCAGGGCCTCTGACGTGACTCAACAACAACCGTTTTACGCAGCCGGGACCTACAGGCTTAACGTGTCCTCCGAAACACGGGAGTGGCCCAAGGTAAAATCAGAGGTCAGAACTGGTAGTGAACCCTTAGTCCCTTAGTCCCAAAGGTCCCTGGTTTGGTTTATTCAGTAAAAAAGTGAGCCATTATTTGGTATAAAAGTGTAATATTATAATTCAAAAACAAAGATGGTGGTTTGATTCAGATTCTGAAATCAGCTGAGAATTTCATATTTAAAGATCAAAAGCATTTATACTGCACATAAACAAATTAAAATCGCGAATTAAATCATCCACCGGAAAAATAAAACATATTTTAAAACAAAAAAAGAAACCGACTTCAGTGAAATGATAAAATACTCACGTACTAAAAAGTTTAAAATCAAGTATTTACTTTAAACTGAGAAAATTTTAAATTTCATACAAGTAATCTTTTGAAGTCGGCGCCAAATATTTTATGAAGTAGATAAGAAATTCTATCTAATATCAAAACTAAAACTGTATTTTTTTGGAGGATGAAGCCCACATAGGTCTGAGACCTTTGCGGGGGTAATTGGATGATGGAGATTGATGAGTTGGAACTACAGTTTTAGGTGGGTTCCGAACCAACAGGAAGTAATTTATATGAAATTCTTTCTAATATCAAAACTAACACTGTATTTCAATTAAATATGTGATTTACACTCACTTTTACTGAAATATAGTGTCAGTTTTGATATTAGATTGTTCAATTATTTCGTCATGGAAAACATCACAGAGTAATTCTGTTATATTTTAGAAGTTTATGGGGAATTTGGCGCCGACTTCAAAAGATTACTTGTATGAAATTAAAAATTTTCTCAGTTTAAAGTAAATACTTTATTTTAAAATTTTTAGTACGTGAGTATTTTATCATTTCACTGAAGTCGGTTTCTTTTTTTGTTTTAAAATATGTTTTATTTTAAGCTTTTTAGTTGAATTTTCAAACTTTGAAAACATGAGAAATTTCTTAAAGCCTACATTATGAAATATTTATCAAATTAGCAAGTCAATAATTAATTTGTAACATCCAAGCTTAAGTAACTAAAAATCCAGTTATAAGAAAAGATAAACTAAGGAAAATTCTACAACGTTTTATTTAATGTGGAATATTGTATTTAGGAAAATTATAATAGCGAAAGGCTTCTTAAAATTGACTAGGCTTTTGATTCATTTTGATGTGGTCCCTTTCAGAATATACCTACACTGAAATAGTAGGCCTATATTACGTTACAAGTGTGGAAAATTGTGCTTACTGAAAATATGATAAGTAAACGCAGGAGATGAAGTTGAGTGCGGTATTATCATATGAGTATGGTAAACATCTTCCCGGACGAGTTATGTACGATATTTTTCGTGATATTAGTAATATATATTTTTTTAATAAAAAAAAAACATAACCTCAAAATAGCCAATTGTACACACATGTATTTAATGGCGAATAAATATTCTTAATCCCTCACAGCAGCGAAACTAAAAATACTTCTGAGATCAGCTGTTTTTCCCAATTCTCCAACTTATATGATTGAAACTAAATAACCTTATTCCTATGACTCAATATCATCAGCTAAATTATTTACAATTTTCATATGAACTTATGGACAGAAATATTATATTCTTCTTATTCTCAATTCAAATTAAGTTCACGTGATTGGTCAAAACGGGACATTACAGGCTTTTTTCACACTAAACCAGCTTTGGGTAACCGATGTCGTTTACCCGGCATAATTGCATTGCATCATATGATTTCGAAAACCGTCTAGATGTAAAGCGCTCCATATGATACAATGATCAGCGGTTATCAAACCGCTTATCATACCGCTTAACCGGTTATCAAGCGGTTATACAAACGATACCGGTTATCCGATTGGCGGTTATGTGTGGAACTATCTAATTCAAACTTGATTGAAATAAAGACATCGTAGAATGCTCCTTTTTGTTTAATGTTGGGCTAAGTATTGGGCCGATCCTTGCGAATCTTGGATGGGACCACCGCTGAGCGATGCTCTTTCATTTAAAAAAAAATTCATCGAAATCGGTTCAATATTGTTCGAATGATTGATGTACAAACATAGAAAAAAAAATCAGGTCGAATATAGTAAACCTTGTTCTTTTTGGAAGTCGGTTAAAAATGTTTGTAATCAGAGCCTAGTATGTAGTTTAATGTGGGGAACAGCTGATAGAAGGCAGCAATATATATATAAAAATGAATGTCTGTATGTTTGTCTGTCTGTCTGTATGTATGTATTGTCAGGGAACAATTTTGTAGTAGTCCCACCCCCCATAAGAGAGCATAATTGGCATAATAATTAGTAAATTTTCAAAAATTAGCGCCACAGTAGACAACAACGCTGTGCTATACGTGACGTCACTTGGGCACGAGATTAAAAAAATACTAGCATCAGAAAAATACTTAAATTATTTTAAATACCTGGCTCAGGCTATCAACAGATATCTTTTCACAATTTGAGAGACCTGTTCTTTAATTTAAATCTCAATAAGAGTTATAAAAGGTGCATAGTAATTAGTCATAAATTGACATATTCATCCAGGCTTTAACCTAATCACTGAATTGGTCACGATCGAATAAATAAAAGTATGATAGTAAAGTCAATATTATTACATAATTCTAATAGTATAGTTCATAAAAAGATTGTACTCACTTGGAATTCGATCAACGAATTTTATTTGTTGTGAAATGTAAACACTTTCACTTCGTAGGTTAGTCCAGACATGAATTTGAGATTGACACAATTTGCATTCAATTTACGAACTGATATTTTTTCACTTCAATATTATTGTGAAAATGCAATTTGAAACACTTTTCGAGCACTTTAATATTATAAATAAATTTTTAAGCCTCAAATGTCAACGTGGTCGTCTTATCAGTTCTTATCATCTCCAAACCGGCAAAATTTAGACAGCCGAATTATTTTTTAATTAATTTTAAATAAAGTAGAAATGTGAAAGAATCGCTCAAATTCTGTGATAACCTACAGATGAGTTTGTTTTGTTTTTATTCCAAAACTCATTATCATGTAGGTCATAAGTCAAAGGTGACTCAATCTAATTATTTTCTGTCTCTCTCTTTCCTAATTTACTTCCTGAATTTGTTGGGGAAGTTTTTCCGTTACTGGACTTGCTACCTGAACCTGGAGCCGAGAGGATCTGCAGGGAAATTACTCTATAAAGTCGCGTTCCGTTTTAATTAAAATTTATTAGAAAATGTCTTAAAAGTTCCTATTATTATTATTATTATTATTATTATTTTAAAATGTATGCTCTTGTTGGAATTTTTGTTGGATGTCTTATTTAAATGTTTTGTGAACTTGAACAACGGTGAACCACCTATTCCAAAAGGAGGGCGACTAGCCAGAGTGCAAACCACTGAGGAGTTCCTGTATCGTGAGTTATTCTGAAATTATTTAGTATGGCCATACTCTTGTGTTTAAGTGCGCCGAAATAATATAGTGTTAATTCACCACAAACCAACGTTGATGGTACAATCTCCAATTATTGTAAAGGGCTATTCCAACACGGGACCCGATCATACCCTCCACGTGGGGATTTGAAAATTATGAACTAATAAATCTAACTGAAAAAATATTATTTAAAAAAAACTTTATTCAAAAATAAAATATTCAAATCGCCAGTCTCTGTAGAAAAAATTATCCTTTTGATATAATTTGTTCTAATAAACCTGCATAGATCCAATTCAGTACTTGTGTTTTATATTTGGGTCACCTTGCTCGGTAAAATAAGTTACACTTGTATAGTTTTAAGCAGGTCAAAACGGCAGGGATTGGCGAAATTTGTCCTGGACTTCTACAAATTTCAGTAACACGGCACTGCAAATTTTGGGGAGGTTCAGGGCATTTTTGTCACCCCTTTTTGTGGATTTGGAGGAGCCAAGCTGTCGCATGCGCGCGGCCACAAGACCTAACTTCCGGAGCAATTAGATGTATTTTTCCATTTTCAGGAAAATTACTACATCACATCCTCCGCCATAAAAAGGGTTTATGACAGTATGTATGTATGTTCCCTATAGACTTCAAAACTACTTGACAGATCGGCATGAAACTTTGGGAATATGTTGTGTGAATATTGGGGATGGTTTCTGACCATAAATTTTAATAGGGGGGCTATTATAATTATTATTAATAATTATTATTAATTAATCCATTTTACAGACCTAACCTACTGAACTTTCCAGCCAAACAGCTTAAAGGAACAGCTGATAGAAGTCAACAGTTTTTTATCATATGTCAGGCCCCTTAGCGGCGTTATTTACGCTGTCTGGAACGCAAAAACTTTGCATGTAGGCCAACGTGAAGTCGGAGCCTTGCAGTACGTAGGAAACATATGACTGGGTATGATGAAATGTAATTATGAAAACAACGAAGGAGGCCTACTCTCATCAGCTGGAATAGCCCTAGGACTAACTTCTTCCCTAATAGTCCTAGAAGGTTGAAATTTGAAATGTAACTTCAGTGGGAGGTGGCAAATAATAAAATCAAGAATTTTTTATGATAACGCAGCAACGCGCGTTGGGCCAGCTAGTTTTCAATAAAATTGACATGCTAGGAACTGTGTAGTGATGACTATAGTGTAGTCGGAGCCACTGAATGTTGGGAAACATAATTATAACAAATAATTGGCAAGGTAAATATTGACACAGGTTGAAGCTTTGAATTTTTTGACGTTTAAATAATGTTATAATGAAAACATTTTTTCGCTTTGCGTTGAATAATTGTGCCGTGTTTGAAGTTTGGAATCAATTTATTGTTAGTTAATTATTTATTAAGCAGTTGAAAAAAGAATCATAATAATAACCATTAAAAATTATAATTGTAAATAGCAACTGAAGTTGCCAGCTGTAATAAATCAATCAAGTGATAGATTTCAAAATAGTATTTCGAGTTATTATCATCTGTAGGTGAATAAAATAATGTGATCAGCACCTTCTCATTAAAACATGCAAGCAAGCTGTTATTACTGCTATGGTGTGGCCATGATTTTTACTGCGGCTACTATGGCAGTATTTACTGCTTACTGCTCGCGACATTATTGTAGCTAGTGTGGCCCTGGCCTAAATGATTAGTGTTCAGACTAATAACATTTGCAAAATAACATGATAACATACTTTAAGAGAAATCCAGTGAGGTTGTAATTCATATACAATGCAACCGACGTTGCATTTTGCGAAGCTTGTGCAATAGAGCTTATGCGCGTGAATGACTTATACATTTTATTGAAATATGTGTGCTTTCACATAGTAGCTTGGTATAAAAGTGTTACGAATCATCCATCATAATGATAGGACGCTTGTGCAATTACGTCAATCTAAAATACCATTCACGTCAGAATAACCGTATACAAATATAAATATATTTTATTGCCATGAACAAGTACAGGAATTGACGTCATGTAAACGAAATCCAGTCCGTTCAATTAAGAACAATTCAATCGAAACATGACAATGCAGAAAATGCATCACAGTGGTAGTCTCAATGTCGCGAGTATAGTCCATGTCGGGATGATCAAAGAGCTACATAATGTTATAAAAAAGATTTTTAGCCAGCCAAAAGACTAACTTTCTAAGAAAACATTCATTATAATAGTCAACAATGGAGCACAACTTATTATAAATTTTTTTGCAAATTACGGAGAGACCACAAAGCAATTTGCTCAATCTATTGTATTGAAAAAAACATTTTTCTATTATTACGAGTGACCGTAGCCGAATGGGTTAAGTGCTGGTTTGCTAGCCCAAAGGTCCCGGGTTCGATCCCAGTTCTGACGGAAAGATTTTACCTCGGGCCACTCCCGCGTTTCGGAGGACACGTTAAGCTGTCGGTCCCGGCTGCCTAAAAACAGTCGTTAAGTCACGTCAGAGGCCCTGAACTTATTCTTAAGTTCTATCCTTAACTCTGACACCAGACATGAGCCAGCCAGGTCACACGATATTATTATTATTATTATTATTATTATTATTATTACGTGCTGATAACTTCTCTAGAGTAAGCAGCAAGTTCAAAAATGTACAAATTTAGTTTAATTAATGACTAATTTATAGGTCTTAATGATGAACATTTTCACAGAAGAACTCAAGCTATAGAGCGCACATGATTTGGACTGCTTTCTGAGTGTTTGAATGGGTGTCGTCACACGCCAAATAATCAGATAAACATAATATATTTAATATAAATTAAAGTTTGCAATCGATGGCGGAGACATCATCATTCTATACATCATGTAACAACTACCGCATTTCAACTAGAACATAAATATTTAAATACTTACCTCTTCAGTTTTTTCGGACAGCTGAGTTTGAAGTAGAAGAATGTTGGCAGTATGTTCACGTCTCAAATTAACCATTTCTGTATTATGCTTTGCGACATCAACACTCAATCCTTGAATTTGTTCTAGAAGTAGGGCCTTCTCCTTGGTAAGTCGCTTCTCCCTATTCAGACACAAAATGAGTTGACGTTTTGTCATTACAATAATACTAGTGAGCCCCCCTGGGCTGGAGAACGCGCTTGCAACAACAATACTAAGAAAGTATCACAAATAATGAATAAAAACAAATAACTTTAGTTAAAAAAAATCACCCAATTTTCAATTGTCAACCCAATTATTCGAAATTTATGGCAAACTTTGAGATTTAACCATACGTACTTCAAAATTTACAAAAATTAACAAGCATCAAAGTATTCAAATTAATTTCCTCGATTGTCGGCTTGTCACGTTTCAGCGCCATACAGTTTCTATAAATATACTATTTACATTGAAAATGGCACCCATTGTTGCCCTGATATACAGATATATTTACCATATAAAAACAGTTGTAATAACTAATCTATGATAACTATAGGATCATCAAAAAAGAATACCCGCATTTAAAAAAATCACTACTCCGACTAGAATGAACAAATACAAATGCTTAATGGTCTTAAAACAAAAATAGAGGTTGGGAGTTTTTTTTACATAACTTAACGTCTGAAATTACATTGAACAAGCACGATTGAATTGAACACTGCGAACCACAGTACACATTGAGCCTTATGTTGCACGGTCCACATCGTACTGCCAGTGATGAGCATGTCAAGGTCACGCGTACGCTTCTACCGACTACTACAACAAAAACCCCCAACCTTTACCTTTGTTTTAAGACCATAAGCAATTCTATATGTTCATTCTAGTCTGAGTAGCTATCTTTTAAAATAAGAGTATTCTTTTTCGAGTATCCTATAAATATAACAGGGCAACAATGGGCGCCATTTTCAATTAAATTAGTATATCTATAAGAAACTTAAGGTCTGCTATATTGAAAAGGTGCTGATCACACTTAGGCTGTGTCCTAGCTGGCGCGTCTAGTGTGAGCGACCGCCGCACGCAAAATATAAAGCAAGGTAAATTGTATCGTATGTCCTACCTAAGCGTTTTTAGTCGTGAGTCTAGATAAAAATTCACTCGCATGTTTCAAAACTTGCGAGCGTTGAATAAGAATGATGCGAGCGACGACTTATTGTGAATGCGACTATGATGACTTCATATTGCGTCTAGGGGGACTATTCGGTGTTATTGGGACACTCTGTAATACCAGGGTTAGAATGTCAACAAATTGAACTTAGATCGACTAATACCCTATGAACATTGCGCAAAAATTCGTTATTACTAATAATAATTTCCCAGGATGACCATTTTTTGTCTTCCATGACTGGACAATGTGGAAACTGTAGGATCAGGACCTAATAACAACTAAACGATAACTTACTTATAGTCCAATTCCATTTTGAGGCCATCAATGCCATCGAGCATAGCGACAGCCTCACATTTGGCCTTGATGGCAGCGTCCAGTTGTGCGGTGAGTGTGGTGACATCCTCTTGCAGTCGCTTCAGCTGTGAATCACGTCTGGCTACCATTTGCACTGCTTCTTCTCTTTCGTCTACAGCAATATTCCGTTCATGTCTAAATTTAATATTTTCCTCTTCCAGTCTACAACAATAACATGGAATAAAACCACAATGATCATGCATTAAGTAATAATAAAAAGGAATGACAGTGCACAAAAAGAGCTGCCAAGTAATCAGAAACAAGATTTCTGCGGCCCAAACCGCGTTACTGTCCTATTTAATTCACAAACCACAACCTAGTTCTCTTACTCATTCTCTCCTTAGCAGTATACATAGAAAGAAGCATGATATCTATATTTAAATTGATTTTGTAAAAGGACTGGCGCTTCGTCAGTCATGGGTCGCAGTGTTACTTCATCAACGATTTAGCTGCAAGGCAGAGATATCAGTTGCGGCAACTTCACAACAGTGCACAGTTCACTTGAAACTGGCTGGTTCAACTCACCCATTCTCTCCTAGTCCTCCTCCTCCAAGGTCTGAAGAGTGAACGAATTTTGTAAAACTTTGCCGTTCCAAGTAAATGAAAAAATGTCTTACATTACTGATTACTATTAAAAACTTTGTATACAATAATTATTAGATACCATCGACAGTGGCGAGGCGTGGAATCCTTCACCGGTCATCGCAGGGGGGTTCTCCCACCAACGCCAAAAGGGGTCCAAGGTCCCTCCCCAGGAAAATGTTAAAAAATTCGAGGCAAATTGGTGACTTTTGAAGTTTTTGAGCATCTGAAATCTCTCCTCTGAATAGGCCTAACGAAAGGCAAAGACCCAATTCAAAAGGCAGAGAACTAAAAAGTATTTTATCCTCTTGCGTAATATATATCTTCCCCACTACCATAGACCGACGATGGATAATATAGGAAAAAACGCAAAAACAGCCGAAATAATAGGCTCTGATATGATGCACTCACTCGATCTAATTTATTAAAATAAATTTAACCATCTAATGAATAATAAATGGTATAATAATAGATTACACTCTAAAAATAAAAAAAGTTCCTGGATTTCTTGTTCCATGACGAACTGCGTTGTTAATATTAACTTTTCATGTGAAATTTAACGACTTGCAGTTTGACTGCAAGTCGTTAAATTTCACATGAAAAGTTAATATAAAAAAGATTAACTAAATTGCAAAACAATAATAAGCCTATTGTAAAAGTTGAATAATTAAGCATTCGCGAAATTCCCGTTGTTTCCACAACGCTGTAACTGAAGCTGAGTGTGGACTGGGAAGAAGTAGCATGAGGAGGCAGCTACCGAAAACCCACGACAGTGGCCGAGAACGCACGAAGCCTTATTCATCGCAGCCGGTTGCGATGTATCACAAGCATTACTCGAATGGTTTAAAAACAGATGGTAGGGGGAATCGAGCCAGGCGTGGGAGGGTACTGGTGTGATTCGCAAGCCTTTTGCGCTTCATTATACATATTGAGCATCTACTCGTCATATTCTTATTGGTTTTTTATATAATTTTCACCGTTTTTGAACATATTTCTGGGCTTTGAAGCCTAAAAATGTCCATTATTTAAGAGTTGAGATTATTTCAATATAAAAGTCCAATTTCTCTACTCATCGCCGGATCAAACGATGACCGGACGCCTCGCCACTGACCATCGACTGCAATTCGAATGTGCAATTGTTTTCAATCACTCATACAAGAAATTTAAAAATTTCACTGGACAAAGTAATCTAGAGTCAAAACCGATTTCAGGTATATTTTGTAATCAATTAAAGTGTAGTAGTTCTGTGAACAGTAGACCTCACGCCCAAGATTAAGGGTGCTTCTTCCTGTACTCAATTTACTCTATGATAATCACCATCGCAAAATTAATTCAATCATCAGGCCTAATCCTTGATTCAATTTGCGCGGTCTATTTAATGTGTTTACCACCTACTAGTTTCAAAAGCACCGTTAAAATTATTTTACAGCATGATGTTTATATAGAGAAGCCGATTTTTATGAAATCGATATGCAAAGGTACATTAGAATACCTAATAACTAATATTGTCATGCCTCTTATATGTTTTTAATTATATTGTGATCATTGTTCAATATGTGTACACCAACATGTTGTTAATTATTGTGTTCAGCACTTTATATAGTATTATCGCCTTGACGTTGACTATGCATTGTAGTGTTATCATGACAATAAATGATTTCTATTCCTATTTCTACAAGTATATCACTAAGGCTGCGTTTCTATTTTCATCCAGCCTGTACTTGTGTTGTTCAATAAAGCTGATTTCTCAAATCAGATTTCAAATGTCTGATGAATGAATTCATTTTTGTTATTATTCGGAATAATAGAAATGATTTGTTTCTCTCAAACAGATGTCATTCTTATGAACGATAACTTGATTCATATGAAGACTTAACCAGATAAGAGGGCCCGAAGGCTATCTTGAAATCTTATTCCAATTATATAAGCTCAATTTAAAAATTATATGTTTCCTATCGAAGAAGGCCTGAGAGCCTTTTGTTTTTTCCCCTCATCTAATAACCTTTGAATTCGAAATTTTTTTGAAAATCCTTACACATACATCGTTTTGCATTCTTGAACGAAGATCTATGCAAAATTCCACAGAATTTGGTTCACGCGTTCAGTCGAAAATTCGTTAGACAGGCAAATGCAAAACGGTCGACTTGAAACAGAGACCTTTCTGCATTTTGCCAACTCATCTTATTCTGTAAACCTGTTTTGCTTGATAACCACATTTTCATCCAATAAGTGAATCTGATTTTAGCTGCTAAAAAGCATCATTTCAATCTAAAAGCACTCATTGCCCTTATATTAGTTCCAGTGCAAACACAATCTTGATATTGAGACGCATGGTGAAGTTTTGTAATCCACAAAAATCCTCACGTTTGCTTCGATTTGCACTGTCATTCTTTTCTATGTTCAATTAAGTCATCCTGTGTCATGTCAACAAGCCTGCGTTTCTATATGAGCTATCACCTGTGTTCAAGTGTTCCAGACATTTTCTGGTGCCGAGAATTCCCTTGTTCGTCCCATAGTGATTAAGCCACATGTGGACAACCATCTCAATAACTATAAAGGATAGGATTTCAAGTTCATGATGGATAAATTGAGGAGCAGTCAAATATACATACCTTTTAACCTTTTCATTCAATTTAGCCAAATCCTCTTTGGCAGTCGAATAATTTGCTCTGAGTTCTTTCAATTCATCTTGAACGCAATCCAATTCACTCTGAAGAGTATTCTTGATGTTTTTCGTCTCCACCAGTTCATTACTAAAGCTTGTTATTTTCTTATCTATAAAAAATAGAGAAAAACCATCACCAATTCATAAGTAACCATTATTAATGAAATAAAATCCGGTATTAATAGTATAGTGACTAAAGTGACTTAGTAAAATTTAGGAATAAGCAGGCCGTGATTCAAATATAATTGAATAGTCTAATAACTAGACCTACTTCTCATGAAATAGGTTTTCATCGCTTTATTTGTCATATTTATTCATCATTTTAAATTTAATAGGCCACATAAAGGAGCATGAACATCGGTATCTAGTGTCATGAATTCGTTACCTAGGAATTCACCATCTGGCGAGGTTAGGCTAAGCTTGTTCTGCCGCAGCGCGCTGTTAAATAGTGGCCTCCATTTAATACGTAACTACCGAAATGTTCATTCGATTGTTTCGTGGGGAAGATACGGTACTCTAACACAAGCAATCTTCAGAACACTCCCATTAACAGGAGATTACGATCTAGCGAGGTAAGGTTAAGCTTGTTAGAAAGTAGCCTCCGTATAATACGTAAGTACCAAAACGGGTTGGGTGCACGTGTAGATTAAATGCCATGGTCATTTCCTTCAAATTCATGGTTTTAATCGATTTATCATACTACTCTGACTATAAAACAAGAATAATTTTTTGCGCTCATCTCTACTTAATAAATTTGTGTAGTATAGCTGAAATCGAAATGAATTCGCAACACAGCGTTTATAGTCTCAACAACGCAACTTGCACACTTCCCGGTATTTGCGTCATATTGTTCTACAAATATATTATGATTCAAGAAAATCGGATGATGATATTTGCTTCAGAATTACCTTTGTGTTACAAAGAAATTGTATAAGATAACCCTTATCGGTCATTTATCATGCTCTTAACTTACCGATCCCTCAATATCCTATTAACGAGCAATCACTCAAAAACCAGAATCCTGAAGAAAACTGCCAAATTTATACGTATGTGAATTTCAAGGAAATCGGAGGTGGACTGAGAAGAAGAGGTGTATATCAAACAGAATAGAACGATCAACAAATCAAACTAGAGAAACATGGAAATTGATAAATGAAGAACGAAAAAGAAAGAAAAACAAATGATGAAAAATTAAGTTTAAAAATAAACAACAAACTGGAAACAGACCCTCACACTCTAGTGGAATACTTCAACAACTACTTTGTTAACATAGGCCAAACTGATATCCAAACATCAACTCCACCAAATGCTAATCCTATTATGAACCAAGAAAACGAGGCCCTACTAGAAAAGTTTGAGAATATATCAAAAAAAGATCTGCTTGAGATTTCAGGGTGGCCACCCATTTTAAAATTAAAAATTCATGAGTAATTCCCGGTTTTTCAGAGTAAAATTTCAAATTTTCCAGGTATTTGAGGAACAACAAAAATATATTATATACATTCATAAAGAATTTATTATGAAAATCATCAGTTTGATCTTCCATGACGAATTGCGTATTTAAATTTTCAAATATATCAATAATTTTTGACACTGCAGTCTATTTTTGTGAGGAATTAATACGTTTTTTTAACTACTCATGTATGTGGATCGCTTTCGGACAGGGTCCACCTTCAACACTCAGCGAGTAAAAAACGAAAAATTCTTCACAAAAATAGACTGCAGTGTCAAAGTTATCAATATATTTGAAAATGTATTATGTATTCATTCAATTTCCCTTGATTCAATAACCTAGAAGAAAAATCTACTAATATAAATCCGGCTTAACGATAACAAAAAATATACTCGCGACAACACTAGTTATGGCAAAACAGGAAAAAACATCGATGTTTGGAGACAGATGTTTCATAAACATCGATGTTTGGAAACCGATGTTTTTCAAACATCGCTGTTTTTAGATAGTTCCAAAAACATTGCCAATTATTATTGCTAAACATCAAGTGTTTTTTTTATTTGAGTATTTTGAGTTTATTGTTACGGTACACTTTACTAAATAAATTGACATTTATGAAAAATTCATGAGTAATTGGAAAAATTCATGAGGAATTCACGGAATTTTTCCCGGTTTGTAAAATTATGAGGAATTCCAGGTTCTCCCGGTTTTCCCGGTAGGTGGCCACCCTGGATTTTCTTAATGACTAAACATACAAACACTCAGCAGAAATAGATGGGATCCCTGGAAATTTGCTGTACCATTTTCAAGAGGAAATTTATCACCCAATTCTACAAATAATAAACTCCTCTATTGCTGAAACAACAGTACTGTACCTAAATACATGAAAATATCACTTATATATCCAAAATATAAAAAAATGATAAAACAAATATAGAATACTTCCGACCAATAGCAATATTACCTACACCATCAAAATACTTGGAAAAAGCAATTTATCTACAAATTCTAAATTACCTCAAAAAACCCCAATAAACTACACCTACACCAGCATGGATTCCGAGATGACAAGACAATAGATACAGCCTTGACAGACCTCATATACTTTGTTACACAGAACTGGGAACAAAGGAAACAGGTATCAGCAATCTTTCTAGACCTTAAAAAAGCTTTCGACAGTCTGGACTGGAACATACTAAAATCAGAAATATACAAAATAGGAATAAGTGGCCAAGCAATGAAATTGTTGGAAGACTATTTAACAAACAGATACCAATGTGTGGAGCTCAAATATAACCACATATAACCCAAATATAGCCAGGGTAAAACCACGACTGCCAGATCTTTAGCCCAACCTATGAAAAATGGAGTGCCGCAGGGCTCTGTGCTGGGACCTCTGTTGTTTCTCATCTACATCAACATTTTACCGAAACAACTACCAATATCCTGTCAACTACGCTGTCTTTGAACAGCAAAAGACTTTGCACTTTGCATGTAGGCTACCGTGCAGTCGGAGCCTTATGGAAACATTTGACTGGGTATGATGAAATGTAATTATGCCAGGTTGATGAGATCTGGTAACCAATGCAGCTAGAAATTTGAAATGCAGCCTCAGCGGGAGGTGGCGAATAATAAAATAAAAAACCTAGCTTCTACCCTAATAGTCGTGGAAGGTTTAAATTTGAAATGTTCATTGAGAGGTGGTGAGTAAGGTCTTACTGTGTAAGAAAACAACGAAGGAGGCCTCTTTGATCAGTTGGAAGAGCCCTAGGACTAACTTCTTCCCTAATAGTCCTAGAAGGTTGTAATTTGAAATGTAATCTCAGAGGGAGGTGACAAATAATAAAATCAAGAATTTTTTATGAGAACGCAGCAACGCGCGTCGGGCCAGCTAGTCAGATATAAATGAGAATCAATTAAATACAGAAGAAGAGGTATCAGATACAGCTAGATTCTTGGGAATTACAATTGATGCAAGCTTAACATGGAATGAACATATAGAAAACTTAATATGTAAACTATCTTCAGCCCTCTACGCCATCAAACGTATAAAGGCTATAGCTGACAAAAAAAACCGCGCTGATAGCTTATTACTCACTTTTTGCGTCACATATGGGCTTTGGAATAATAGCATGGGGAGCGGCCCCACAAACATACATTACACAAATCTTGACTCTTCAAAAGAAAATGTTAAGAATAATAAACAGTCTACCATACAATGCACACTGCAAACCTTATTTCATACAGGATCGTATTTCATACAGCCCAAACCTTATTTCATACAGGATCGTATTTCAAACAGCCCTGTACATATTCAAAACTATAATACACATAAAACATTTAAACCGAACAAGCAATACAGAGGAGATATCCATAAGCATAATACAAGAAGAAGGAACGATCTGGACATTCCCTACAATAGACTGCAGAAATCTCAAAGACAGCCGGAGTCCTCAGGGTGTAAATTCTACAATTGTCTGACAGACAGTATAAAACAAATTGTACCACAGAAGCAATTTAAAAGAACTCTAAAGAATTATCTGACAGAAAAGTAAAGTAAATTCGTATGGCTTTTTGTGGTGGGGATACCCTTACTTATCTGACAGAGAACCCCCTGTATTCGATACAGGAATACATGGAGCTAAATACTCAGCGACAGGCGCCGGTTTTTCGGCTGACGTGCCCCTAATCTCAATTATATAGGTGGTAAAAAGAAAAGTGAAAGTGAGTATAACCCATATTTTCTTCAGAATTACCCAATAAAGATTTAAAACGGCTTGTTCGTATTAAATCTTCGATTATACTGTTCACTTTTTTCCCAAACCGCCTTTCAAATGAAGATCATGAACTTTTACGATGCTCAAAAAACTAACCTAAGATTTAGAAAAAAAGTCCTAAAACTTACCACTGCTGACTCTGGAAGTTTCATAAACTGCTTTCGCAGTGAGATAGTCATCCAATGTTTCATTTAGAAATTTCTCCAACTTATTTCGAATATTCAAATCAATCTTTTCTATTTCTTCATTGCTCAGAGCTTTTAAGAGCTGTACACCTCCACTTTCTGCCATGATTATAAAATCAGTTTTCAGCTGAATGGCCAAAGATCGGTAAACTATTTAGAGTGTGAAATAATTCATCACGAAAAGAATTCTATCTGTAAGAATTCATCACTATAAGAAACGTAATTCTTACAAAATCCAGTTCACTAATACCTAAATCGGTTCAGAAACACAATAAATTACTACACAACGGCCAATGGGCCAACGAAAACGAACGAACCTACTCAGCTGAAGGGCTGAAAAGCTCGAGGAATGCAACGCTCAGCTTCGGTACTCGGTTTTCTAGAACCAGAATTGCCAACCGATATACCTCTGGACGATAATTTATATTGTGTTGAGAAAGTATACTAATCATTGATATATTTATACATATCAATGATATTAATTTTCTGCTTTATCCATGGCCAGAATGGTGAGATTTTTAAATAGATCTTAGCTTTGCATAAATATATCACTAGATGAGTTACTCCGGAATCCGATGTGAAGCCACAGCGCTAGTGTCGCCCGCTTCTAAATCGGGAAATATAGGGAAAATTTGTATAATTGGAAAAAACCAGCATTTATCAGTGCTAAAATGACTTGTTTTGTGATGTGAAATGATTTTTTAACATGGTTGTTGAATGTAGTGATTATGGATGTACCAATTACTGCAAGCCTGGTGGAAATATTTATTTTCAAACAAGTACCTAATTTTATCCTTTTATTGTCTATGTGTAATGTGAGCGTAGCTTTACAAGATTGTTTTTTGTTTCCTTACTTTGTTTCTTCGTCTATTAAAAAATAATGTAATACCATATTCATCACTTCAATCTTGTTCTTATTCCCTTATAAGCATGAATTACTCGTGATATACCATACAGTAATATTATTAAATAATGTCATAATGCTTTTAATCCTGCCATTTCACTTGATTTGCTTCAGTAATGAACTGCAGTGGAAGTGGTGAGCATTCTTTGACTTTTCAATATGAATTTATGTAGGAGCCTACTGTATTTTGAAACAGATTACGATACCTGAAAATATAATACATATTTATTTATTCATACACATTATATATACAGTAGAGTCCCACTAATCCAAACCCCCCTATTCCAAACATGATTTGGAAAAAATGTGAGTATAAAAATAAGACAAATATCACTTCCCCTAGCTTGCTCATCCCCACTCTACACTCTAGTGTGTATTGATCGGTTCAATAACCACACTAGTAAAAGTCAATAAATGAATGTTAATATGTATAATCCGCCTATTCCAAATTCCCACAATTCCAAACAGGGTTAGGTCCCAATTAGTTCAGAATAGCGGGACTCTCCTGTATTTTCTTTGGTGTTGCAGTTCCATATTACTTTTTCACTTGATATCAAAATTAATGTTAATGATGTTTAAAAATGCTTCACTAGTGAATTTAACACTTACATATTCATGTGATGGGGTGATGACCATTTTACAATGTTGTAATATGCTACCTCAGACATGGCTGGAGGCCTACTGAATCAGGTTTATAATGTTGCTGATTCAGAACACCTGCTCCCCGAGCCTATTAACTTATTGCTATTTTAATAAATATGAAAAATCAGGACTTTCAGGATGTTCACTTTGTTGAAAATATTGCATAATACCAAATTTTCTCACAGAATAAAAATCTCATGATCGTATTCAGAGAATCACAGACCACAAATAATATTGCTTTGGATTTTTTCTTCATCATCAGTGATTGAAAAAATTAGCTTATGACATTTTGGCCGCCATCTTGGAAATATCTAATGAAGCAAGCGTTTTTTGTTGTGCCAGATTTCAGATTCGGATTCAGCTCCTCAAAGTACCTAGGAATACACTGAGAAATAACTAATGCATGTTTTTCCTGTAATACTTTTTCGCCAGCAGGATTCGATCAGAACTTTAAAACAGGACTGTACTATTGATGAACATGCAGCCAGCCGCTCATTAACATTTTTATTGTTAACTGAAACCTTCAATATTTTTGATTTGCAAGAAATAAGTTTTGTATGTAACGGTACTTTAAAAATTGTCCAAGAAAGATGAATTTTGTTATTTACTGTTTGAAAACAAAAAAACTATAAAATCAAGGTGAATGAATAAAACAAATGTCTATTCCACATTAATGATTTTTATTATTTGGGTGGTATTTAGTATAAAGGGAGGTATTCAGGTAGGAGGTTTCCCTTTCAGGAGGTACTGCCTTTAGTATAAAGGGAGGTATTCAGTATAACCACTGATATTTCATCAGTGGTTGAGTCAGGCTCAACCTCTGTTGATGATGCCATGAGCATTGAAACTCGAGTTTGGTTTTTTAAATAATAAAAATCATTAATGTGGAATAGACAACATTTGTTTTATTCATTCACCTTAATATGGAGAAGTTCCTCAACATTTCTGAATCAAGTGTGACTATAAAATAATTTTATTATTTTTAAAAACTCTCCAATTAGAAAGATCCAACAACTTTGGATTTCATTATTCAAGCTACATTTTATATTAGATTTTTTTATTTATTTTATTCCAAATTCAAGTTTTTTCTCACCAAATGAACTGAAGAAAATAGTTCTGATAGAACTAGCTCGATTTCATTTGCTGTATATTAGTTTGAAGTAGGTAGACTTATGAGATTGCTACGGTCGAGTTAGATTGTAGGGGCGCACGAGGCAAAATCAAGCTTTTCTATTTGTAATGGGGATAGACAGCTTTTTCTTTATCCCATTGCTTTCCTCATTCACAACTAGATTACCGGTTTGCTAGTAGTCTCTTTTAATTGTTCATTGTTTTTTAGATTACACTAGTGGTATCTTTTCCTTATTCATTGAAATTAACAAATTTTCTTAAAAAATAACAATAAGATAAATAGTAATTAATAATGATCTATGAAAAATAATTTATAATAACGTACCGGTAAGTAAAAATATTATAAAAAATTAATTAATACTGTAATATGATGAATATAATAATAATTATTATAAAAATTCATTCAAGCCTTGATATTCAACCTGATTCTGATAACACTGTTATCTACTCCAATAAGCTGGCTCAAAAATGGGTCATTAAATTTCGCCAATATCTTTCTATTGGCTTCTTTAGGACAGCAAATTTATTCACAGCAACTGCATATGACACTCAACTACAAATTCTCCATATTCATTTTTCTTATTATTTACGCATACTTTTATGACTAAACTTGTTTAAGTGTATGTGTGTGATGAAGAAAACGTCTGCAACAGTATATAGAATAATTAAACTATAATAATAATAATAATAATAATAATTTCTCTGGCTGTGAGTAAAACACTACCAGAGGAGTTTATTCACAATAAATTTAAAAAAAAATTAACATTTCAGAAAATAAATTAAAGTCTTAAATCTAAAGTATTGCAGTTCTGAATTTTGTGGTTCCCACTATATAAATATGTGTCGGGATTCCACTATTTTGTCTATTTCTTTATAAGCTATTAGAACATGCAAAGAAATATTACGATAGTTTTACAAAGTTACATGTTACTAATTCATTGAATATTAAATTGATAAGTATAACAAATAATAATAATATTTTTAGACTACATGCTACTAGTTACTAATTTAGATAAATTAGTTCAGATTATTCAGACTTTTTTGTAGGCTAAAGAAAAACAATTTATGACATTAATTGTTCGCTGTGATTAATTCCATTATCCAACAACCAAATTTTTGTTTTCCTTTTAAATGTATTAACTGGAATTATTTCTTTGATGTCTATTGGCAGTTTATTGAAAATTCTTGGTCCTAAATATGTGACTGATCTCTGAGCAAATGATGTTGTCATCCTAGGAATTGAAAAGTCTATGTTTCTTCTGCGAGTACCATGTGGGTGGTCCAAGTTGGCGAAGAATTGTGGGTTTTTCTTGATGAATGTAAGAACTCTGAGTAAGTAGATTTGTCTGATGCTTAGGATGCCGTGCTCTGAGTATAAAAGTACTGATGGATAAAGAGGGTGCTTGAATCCTATTATCCTCAAAATGAGCTTTTGAACCTTGAAAAGTGGATTGATGTGACAAAAATTTGTTGCTCCCCAGGCCAATATGCCATACCTTATTATGGACTCAAACAATGCATAGTATACACATCTCAACATTTCTATTGTTAATAACTGTTTTAATTGGATAAATTTATAGATTAATTTTCTGAGTTTTGCTACCTGATGTAAGATGTGTTTATCCCAACGAAGTAAGTCATCTATTATAACTCCTAAATATTTTAAATTATCTGTGCGTTCAATTGAAGGACAATTACAGCTACATTTCATTACAACTAAATGAAAACAACCTTATTCATTAATAAAGAAAAGTTTCTACAGTAACACAGTATGCACACACATATACACGCACACGAGCGGCAAGATTAGAAATTCTGCCCGATTTCTCAGTCGTCCAGTAACTTGATTCAATAACAGCCATAAGGCTTGTTTCACACCAACCCGGCAGTCAGATAAGTGGTGTCGTTGTTTATCCAGCTGTAAGGACATTGTATCTTATGGAGCACTCCAAATTTGAGTTGATGAAGCGCACTGCACACCCATGTTGCCAGAAACAAGTCAAAGAATTGTCGGGGATTGGCTCAAAATTACCATAAATTTTATTGTTATGTACGGTAATCTTTATATAAAATAGGCGAACATGTTTTTTTGTGATGACAACTCCTCCGTGGTTTCTCGACCGATTTTGTTCGTTCACGTCTCATTTGAAAGATCTCATCGAGTAGATGTTTGATAAGGTCTTACATTTTGAAAAAGAACATTCAGAGAGAGAGGGTGGGAGGATAGGATGAAGAGGAAGAGAGAGAAAAGAAGAAGAAGGGGAAGAAGAAAGAGAAGGAAGAGGAGAAGATGAAGAAGACGAAGGAGAAGAAGAAAGAGGAGAAAAAGAAGAAGAAGGGGAAGAAGGAGAAGTCGGAGAAGAAGTAGAAGAATAAGAAGAAAGAGAAGAAGAAGAAGAAGAAGAAAAGAAGAAGAAGAAGTAGAGGAAGAAGAGAAAGGAGAAAAAGAAGAAGAAGAGGAAGAAAAGAAGAAGAAGAAGAAGAAGAAAAAGAAAAAGAGGGAGAAAAAGAAGGGAAAGAAGGGGAAGAAGGAGAAGTCGGAGAAGAAGTAGAAGAAGAAGAAGAAGAAGAATTAGAGGAAGAAGAAGAAGAAAAGGAAGAAGAAGAAAAAGAAAAAGTGGAAGAAGCAGAAGAAAAAGAAGGAGAGGGAGAAAAAGAATAAGAAGAGGAAGAAGAAGAAGAAGGAGAAAAAGAAGAAGAGGAAGAAAAAGAATAAGAATAGAATAAGAGGAAAAAGAAAAATAAGGAGAAAAAGATAAAGAAGAAGAAGAAGAAGAGGAAGAAGAAGAAGAAAAAGAAGAAAGAGAAGAAGAAGTGGAAGAAGCAGAAGAAAAAGAAGAAGAGGAAGAAGAAGTGGTGGAAGAAGAAGAAAAAGAAGAAGATTAAGAAGTAGAAAAAGAAGATGAAGAAGAAAAAGAAGATGAAGAAGAAAAAGATGAAGAAAAAGAAGAAGAAAAGAAAAAGAAGAAGTGGAAGAAGCAGAAGAAAAAGAAGAAGAGGAAGAAGCAGAAGAAAAAGAAGGAGAAGAAGAAAAAGAAGAGGAAGAAGAAGAAGAAGAAGAGGGAGAAAAAGAAAAAGAAGAAGTAGAAGAAGAAGAAGAATTAAAAAATCTACATTTGGAATGTATTTTACACAGTTTAATAAAGTCGTACGTTCGTGCGACCCGGGATAACCTAGTTTAGAGCCAAATCCCCCACAATTCTTCAGCTTTTGTCTGGCAACACCGGTGCGCGGTGTGCTCCAAAAATGTGTGGAGCTAGGAAAACCAATTTTTTAAATCATAAGATAAAATTTTATTATCTGGGTAAACAACACCAGTTAGCTGACTACTGGGTATGTGCGAAGCAATAGATACTGAATGACTAAGAAAATAGGCATAAATTTAACAAAGGTTTAAGACTCACTAATTAAAATTTGTAAATTACTTTAAAACAGTGAATTTATTCCAACTTGAAATCCGAAATAAATCTTCAATCTCATCTGGCGATCAATCCAGTAATGAAACCTTTAATTTGGTTTTGAATGAATTAACCTGCTGTTTTTAATTTCAGTTGTAAGACTGTAAAACGATTTTTTGCTCAAAAATATCAAGCATTTTTGAAGAAGGGTGCAGTAAGAATGTGGCAATGTAATTAAATCTCTCTTATAATGTACTAGCTGACCCGGCGAACTTATTCGTACCACCTAAAGGTGCATTCGCATCTACACAAACGCAGGTAACTACCTACATATAAGACACCTAACATGAAAAGAATGTTTAGTATAAATTATAGATTTTAACTGCTTTGATGAGTTGAGTAGAATGAGTTATCACACATTGAACAAATGGAAGTTACTGTTAAAAAGTAGAATTTTTACCTCCTTAAAACTTCTTTGAAATTTCAATTTTTTGTCTTTGGAGGTCCAGGTTTGTACACCAATTTATAACTTCCCATAGAACACAGTTGTAAACAGAAACGTTACAATAACGTTACATTATGGTCACAAGGTAACAGAAAACAAAATGGTTACCAATATGGTAACAGAAACGTTACATAAGCGTTTCAAAAAAACCATACTTATCCCTCAAAAATTGTCACAAGATTTGGTCACAATAACGTTACAAAAACGTTTCAGGTAACCATTCGGGACAAAAAAAAATAGGAAATAATAGTAACAATCTATGGTTACAAAAACGTTACTCTAACGTTATCATTGTTGAAAAAGTTTTTTTTTTGTGGAATGATTTCCACCTCAGCCCTGTGGTTAACAATATGATGGTAACTCAAACGTTGCATAAACGTTACAACAAACCATATACTTACCCCTCAAAAATTGTCACAAGATTTGGTCACAATAATGTTACAAAAACGTTTCAGGTAACTGTTTGGGACAAAAAAATAGGAAATAATAGTACTGGTAACAATCTATGGTTACAAAAACGTTACTCTAACGTTTTCAATGTTGAAAACGTTTTTTTTTTTTTAAATGAATTCCACCTCAGCCATGTGGTTAGCAATATAATTTTTTTTTTGAAATGAATTCCACCTCAGCCATGTGGTTAGCAATATAATTATGTTACAATAACGTTACATTATGGTCACAAGGTAACAGAAAACAAAATGGTTACCAATATGGTAACAGAAACGTTACATAAACGTTTAAAAAAAACCATACTTATCCCTCAAAAATTGTCACAAGATTTGGTCACAATAACGTTACAAAAAAGTTTCAGGTAACCATTCGGGACAAAAAAAAAATAGGAAATAATAGTAACAATCTATGGTTACAAAAACGTTACTCTAACGTTACCAATGTTGAAAACGTTTTTTTTTTTTTGTGGAATGATGGTTAGCAATATGATGGTAACTCAAACGTTGCATTAACGTTACAATAAACCATATAGTGAACCCTCATGATTAAAAAAAATGTTACCAAAATTATGGTCACAATAACGTTTCATGTAACTGTTTGGGACAAAATAAAATAGGAAATAATGGTTACAAAAACGTTACTCTAAAACATTTTCAATGCTAAAAACGTTCTTTTTTTGGAATGGTTTTCACCTCAGCCACGTGGTTAGCTAGCAATATGATGGTAACTCAAACGTTGCATTAATGTTACAATAAACCATACAGTAAACCCTCATGATTGAAAAAAAATGTTACCAAAATTATGGTCACAATAACGTTACAAAAACGTTTCAAGCAACCATTCGGAACAACATTTCATTTAATCAAAAAAATCATTAAAGATCACAAAAATCTATCAAAAGTTCCCCATCCAAATTTCGGCCAAAAGCTAATTAGTGGACAAAAATAATGAGACAAATTTTAAAGTTATAAAACTAACATTAAATTTAAAAATCCAACTAATCCATGTTCTAGCCCTATACAAAATTTACCTTATCCTGAAAAATGGTTGAGATATTTCCATAAATAGCTAAGATATTCAAAAATAGAGATTAGAATCTGATTTCATAAGTGAAGTATATGAGAATGCCTGTATTTGTACTGCACTGAAAAGATGAACTGCTCTGAAAAATTGTGATTTGTAAATATCATGATATTTTTAATGATATCCTTGAAGGAAACATTTGATTCTATCCTACTCAAGTATTTTTCATCGATAAATCTGATAGAATAGTCATAATTTCAATATTTTACTTTTTAAACTGGGAAAAAATGGTTACTCATATAAAGCTAAAATACTATTTAAAAACGCCGCCCCCGCAATCTCCAACAGATTTCGAGCACTCGTCCAATCACAGGCGGTTAATGACACGTGATCGCATCTGTAACGGCTGAAACCGGGAAACCGAGGTTCCATTACATATTATTTTCGCAGTGGCTACAGTCACGGCAGCCGGGTCTCCATTGGGTAGCCGGCAGATAGATGACTCATTTACTTTGAACATTTACGCCTGCACCAAATCTCCTTCTCTTTCTCAACCGATGGGTGTATACTCACTCCCGTAAAGCCAACCTCGGGAAAGTGGTTTCCTAACTTTATTGTGCCTAACCTGTTTCCCGATAAACATATAAATACTGAAATTAGTTTGCATTTGCACTGTGTTCGGAGGCGGTAGTATTTTGGAAATGTTATATTCACTTGACTTATATTGTCTTATGGTTTAGAGCTCCTCATATGTTTGCAAATTATGAATTTTTCAAATAAAAATAGCCAAATTTTATAGAAATCTTTTATAAATTTTAATTTCCTTTATGAATTTTTCAAATAAAAATATAAATTTTTTAAATTTAAATTTTCTTAATTATAAATTTTTTAAATAAAAATATAAATTTTTTATAAATTTAAATTTTCTTGTGAGAATATTGCGACCCCCAAAAATGTCAGTTTATTGCTTCTTAGGGTGTGTAGATGTCACAAAAAAATTGTTGGAAAATTCGAATTAGTCCAGTGCGCTGTTGAGAACAAAGTTTTAGCAATTGAAAAATACAATAATGTGAATTACGAATTATCTATCATTCACTAACAGACTGTTAGACATAAATTTTTAGTACGGTAAAGCATAAAAGCCTTGAAAAGAAGACGTTATTCTCTCTTAGGGGTTTCAAATGTTGAATTTAAAAGAAGAAAAAAAGAGTGTTCAATATGGTTCTTTTCCAATGATGCATGAGGCTTCATAGAAATAATGATCTCTAGATTCTAGGAAAGCGCGAATGAATGTAATAAGCGGTATACTGTCATAATCAGAAAGTATATATTATTGCACTGGCATTAAATCTGCCATTCTAATATACGTAGTATTCAGATACCGGTACTCTACGTCAATATATTAATTTATCCCACTCTAATATAATTATGCTATATTTATGCAAGCTACGCTGGGGTACTGACTACTGAGCCGTAACCATCGTACAGAGCACTGACATTATAAATAGCAGCGCATGCGCAAATGTTCAAAGTAAATGAGTCATCTATCTGCCGGCTACCCAATGGAGACCCGGCTGCCGTGACTGTAGCCACAGCGTATTATTTTAGTTTACGTGTTAGTAATAGTAAATTCATTTTTGTTCTAAAGATTATCATGTTTCTCACTACACATTAATCCAACAAGGTAAGCTGAGTTCATATTACATAAATATAAGTTATTTTGTAAACACGACCATATGTTAATTGCAATTTTTCTTTCATTTGGATTTGGAGTAGTAAAATACTCCAAGAGTAGTAATTTGGAGTAGTAATGCTGAACGAATTCAATATTCATGGCCTATAATAAAACCATTGAATAATATAATAACATCATATAAGTTGAGTCCTGATTGCCTGAGGACGGGCATCTTTCCGGACTTTCTGAAGACCTCAAGAACCGTTCCTGTTTATAAGAAGGGTGACCACCAGAGCCTAAACAGCTTCAGGCCAATATCTATGACTCCAATTTTTGGAAAGGTGGTTGAAGCAGTCATCAAGCCACAACTTGAGAACTTCTTTGAGGTAAGGTGCAGTGGGGTAAGTGCGTAGTTGGGGTAAGTGCGGACTCGCACCTTAAAATGAATAAATATCAATGTATCCAACTTTAATACAGTAGACATGTTAGTTTTAATCCTTTACAAAATTCCTCAACTTGTTTTCAGCTTATAATTAATGATTTCTGTGAGTTACGTATATTGAAAAATACCTTTACATTTTCACTAATGGTCAAAGTTGGTAAAAGGTTTTTCATTAATTTTGTCAACACCTCTTGATAATGTTTTTTCTTTAAAAAATAAGGGTAGTATATAGGAAAAATTGCGAGGTTTCTCATCATATATTTTATTTTGAGATGTCTTATCAGATAATGTCATTAAGCCCCAGTCCGCACTTACCCCAGAGAAATTGCATTTTGGGGTAAGTGCAGACCATGGAAATGGGGCAAATGCGCACCATGTGCACTTGCCCCATGTGCTATATCCAATACTTTCTTCTGCTGGAGTATTGCAATATATTGGTTGGAAGCTTGTTCTTCTGTAGCCACAGCTTCTTTACAGTTTAAACTGTCTAAAGAAATGAAGGGAAAAGGAAAAGAAATACAAAACAAAGACAAGAATAAGACAAGTAAGAAGACAAAATTTGCCCAGACAAAAAAAGGACAGGACAATAAAAACACAGAAGATAGCAGTTCTGAAGAAGACATTTGTAATTTGACAGAATCATCAAATGATGAAGACTTCTTGAACACTTTACTACGAAATGAAGAATTTGATGAGGAAACAAATGCTTTGAGTATTGGAGCTGATGAGTGGAAAGTTCATGACTGGGTTCTAGTGAAATTTCCTTTGAAAACCAGTGTGAAATATTTCATTGGCCAAATCGAGAGAAAGTCTGACTGTGGAGAACCCTGTGTAAGGTTCTTAAGAAAATTATCAGGAACAACAAAAACGACAACAATGAAATATCCAGAGAGTGATTACATTACTGACATCACAGAAGACCAGATCATATCTGTCATTCCCAGTCCATCATTAGGAAGAAGAGGAGAGATGATTTTCAGTGTTGGATTATCTCAATACAACCTCCAATAAAGTGTGACAACGAAAATGTAAATAGTGTAAATAAACTGATTTATTTTTAATAAGCAAAACGATTGATAATTTTTATGAAAAAATGATACAAATTTGAAAAAGACAATTGACTAATATAAAAAGAAAGAAGCTAATAAAATTTGAGGCTCAACACACTCTCCATTGAGATTTTCTAGGTAAGTTATCAATAGTGTTGTTTTTGCTACAAAAACTATTATTTTAAGAGCATATTCTAGGACTATTTGGAGTAAGGTATTTTGGGAGCACCCAACAGGGTCGCACAAAAAAGTTTATAACTCCCCGAACAAAAACAAAAAATTTCAATCTGAAAATTTCATTTTAAAGCTGAAAAACGGCTCTTTCTGCACATGCCCCACTTGCTTTGATTGTGCTATTCATAGGCAAAACAACAGTCGGGTACGCACTTACCCCAACCGGTGGGGCAAGTGCGCACCAGGTGTTGACTTTTCTTCTTTTTTTTCTCCTATTTTTTTGAAGACGATATTAGTGAAACTACTACTTGGAGTTGATAAAGAACTCTTCAAACAATATTTTGGTGTAAATTTGGTGGCTTTTACTCATAAAACCATTTAAGAAAAAATGATCAAAAGTCAACTTTTTCAAATGTGGTCCGCACTTACCCCACTGCACCTTACACAACCTTTTTTCTGATATGCAGTTCGGTTTCCGCAGAGGGAGGTCAACTGTTGATGCAGTGAATCGGGTGGCTGAGCGGATAGGGGCTGGATTTGAGGATGGAAAGTCTCTGGCGCTGACTCTGTGTGACTTGAGCAGAGCATTTGATTGTGTTGACCATGGCATCCTTATTGAGAAGCTGCGATATTATGGTGTTGTGGACTCAGCTCTATCCATATTGGGCTCCTACATGTCTGGGAGGTCACAGGTGGTGTCTTTGGGTGGGGCTGCCTCCTCACCACTCCCTGTAAATTATGGCGTGCCTCAGGGATCAATACTGGGGCCGATCCTGTTTCTCATCATGATTAATGACATCGACAACAATGGCTCAACCCTTCTGTTTGCGGATGATACATCTCTGCTGTCATCTGGCGTTGACCTTCAGCGGGTGTTGGAGATGTCAGCCGAACATCTGCGGTCTTCAACCTCATGGTTCCTGGTCAACCGCTTCCAGCTGAATGAAGATAAGACTCAGCACATCATCTGCAGCCTGTCACGAAACCTTCCTGGTGATCAGGACCCTGTGAAGCTGCTGGGTTTTGTCTTAGATGATAAACTCAGCTGGGCTAGCCACATTCAGCAGGTGACCAAGAGACTGTCTCGAGTCTGCTTCCTGCTGCTGAAGCTGAGAGGGCATGTGACGGAGGCATATCTGGTCATGGTGTATCACGCTCTTTTCCACTGTCACATCTCCTATGGTCTACTTATGTGGGGTCATTCAGCTAGGGTTGTGGACATACTGAAGCTACAAAAGCGGGCTGCTCGGATTATGACTGCAAGTGAACATCGTGCACACTGCAAGCCCCTTTTTGTCAGGCTCGGTATATTAACAGTCATCAGCCACTTCCTTCTTCTCTGCCTGATGTACGTCAAGTAGAACCAACATAATCTGTTGACTCGGACAGATGTGCATCACTACAATACCAGGCATCGAGAGCTGTATGACATTCCTAGGGTACGCCTCCGGAGATCGCAGATAGGCTTCAGGAGCTCAGCTTTGGGCTATTTCAACAGGCTGCCTGAAAGTGTGAAAGGGCTGGATCTGGGCGTTTTTGAGAGGGTTGTGACCAGATACTTGAGAGACAGGGCCTTCTACAGTATTCAAGAGTTCATAGAGGATGATTTGTCTCAGATGCCATCTTGCTAAACTGCCTTTGTGTTTTTATGTTTTGATAAATTGTGTTATGTTGTGACGCCATCGATCCCGTAGTATGGGTAAAGGATGAAGAATTAGGTATAAGGTAAGGTATAAGGTATAAGGTAAGCTTTCCGTGTGATCTAATCTGTTATTTATTTATTGAAATAGTATTTTATTATTTATGTAACATTGAAGTCATTTTCACTAAACACTGTTGAAATCGAAATTTAACCAAATTTGGCAATGACGCTTTTTGCTGTGGGCTCAACTCATATGATACTTATATATTATTACAAAAACCCAATCAAGCAGAGATACAATGGTCAATAAATTGTGCACGACTGCACTTTATCCACAAATTTTCAACTGAAAGTTACATATTTTAGGTTATGTCCAGGTCAACTATAAATTTCACTGAAGTACAATTTAATTATCAATTCTTCCCAATGCAAGAATAAATTACCAGGTAAAAGTGCCGAATAGGGCCTATGAATTTCTCAACTTTTTATGGTCGTATTTTTCAAGCTGATCATGGATATCACAATAATTTTGTGTGGAAACGCCTAGAAATCGAGATTGAAGTGATTTATTGGGGTTATGTGTAATTCAAATCATAATTACATCGTATAAACATATAGAAATAGGTTGAAACATACAATACGGTTTAAAATCGAAGATCTCTTCATTTCTAAACTTTTCTGCCAAAGGCAAGAAAATCTAACCTACCCGGTTACAGAATTCAAAAATTGTTAATAACAGGTTCATGCGTAACCTGAGCAATACCGTTAGGCTATATTGAAATGATAGAAGTAGAAAAATGGGCTTCAGTTCCTTTTGTAGTCCAGTGAAACAATCGACTTAGGGAATCGGTAGGTTTGGGTTTGGTACAGATCGACCAACTATCGATTCTCTCAGTCGTTTATTCCACTGGACTGGTATGCAGATCAAGATTTTTACACATTTCTAGGCGTTTTCACGCAAAGTGATTGTTCTACTTGTGATCAGAATCAAAAATACTTTGAAGTAAGAACATAAAAAGATGAAAAATGTGTAGGCCCTTATTTGGCACTATTAGCATTTATTAATTTAGAATTTAACTTTGAAAACGAAACTCAATAGTCCAATGACACAGTGGGAATAGTTTTGAATTTTGGTTTGAGATTTTAGTGCCAAAAATATAGAAGTCAAATAATTTCAATTACATGTTCAATGTACTGGAGTTCATACCCTGTTTAAAAAAAATGGTATCAAACCCAAATGGCTATCTCCACCCTGGACAATTTTTCAGTAAAGCTAAAATCTGTTTTATATTGCTGGAGCCACATCAAGATTGTAGTAAGAAAAGTTTTAAAAAATCTCGAAATATTTAGCAATACTCAGTTTTGCTTCTCTTTTCATTCTTAAAAAGGAATAATTTAAAATTGGGATATATCCATGGGTAATACTATATTTGTCAAGTTATCGCAGCCTACTGAATCCATAGTTTTTTTAATGACATAAAAACCCATTTGTCATAGAAAACCCAAAATATCAACGAATACTTTACTGTATAACAGCTGTTGATAACTTGAAGCAGATACTTATTTTTTATAAGGTAACTTGATAATCCAAATTAATCAACAGAAGATTTTGTTGTTTAGTGAGTGGATAAAATTTTTCTTGCATTATTCCTGCTTTTAATTTATATTTGTCAAGTTTAATAAACACCTTTTTGGGAAAATGAAGATTTGAAAGTTGAATAAATTTCATAATATTGAGAAGATTCATATGAATTGACTATGGTTATTCAATTACAATGAGATTTACTGCAGCTAAGCCTGTGTGGATCATAGAACAGTTACCATTATGTTTTCTGTTTAGTGCTGAATTCTTACAGGCTACAAAACTTTCAATTTTAATATCAAAGTTCTGGCTCTCAGAACTTTTCTCAACTGTGTTCAAAAAGCACTCCTATTAAATTTAATACATATAATATACTGGCCTTCTGTCTATGTAAAATAGGCCCTGAACCCTCCCCTCATGAATAATGAATTGATGCAACCAGATTTCTGATTTCAGTTCATGTGCAGTGTCTGTGCCATATAGTCAGCGTTATCTATAATTTAACATAGATATAATATTGTGTAGTGATACAAGATTATTATTGTCATTTTTTACTTTTTAGAATGTTGGAATGCAGATGAGTGACGCTACAGAGGTAAGCCAGCACATGAAAAACTGGCTGAAATTTTCAAACTACGGGTTGAAAGGCAAAATAAGTTGACTAAAAAAATAAATACTTTAATAAACTGCAATAAAAATAAATACTGTAATTGTACTGTAAAAATTCTGTATAAATATACTAAATAATTTTATTTTTCAGTATTTTGATTTAATAATTGCAGCTTTCTTACAGCGAAAGTATGCCCCTCTAAGTAACATTGTTGCATGAAATTTATAATGCAGCTCAGGAAAAATAATATTTTCAAATAATTCCTTGATTTGTTCATTCCAACATTTATCTGGAATATCCATCTTCACGATGTAAATAGATATTCATGATGTTTTCCATGCCGAAATACTTGAACAAGTATTTCAAGTTCTCAAAGAACTGGCACTGTATCTCAATTAAGTAATAAACTATTACTCATATTGTCTGGAGTGCACTTTTGTCCCTTTGTCAACTGACGAAGCGTCTTTTAAAGGACGAAAGTGCAGTCATCCTGACAACGCGAGTAAAACTTATTACTTAATTCAGATACAGTTCCAGTTTTATGGAAACATTCTAAATAGTGATTTTGCATATAGTACAATACTTTTACAGACCATTAATGGACTGTAGGCTTTACAGACTAATGGTTAATGACCATATGTAACATGAGCAGAATAAGCTCCGTGTGTTTGAGCAGAGAGCCCATTAGTGGTCAATTAAAATATGGTACAATATGCAAAAACTCAAATGTTACGTTTTTGGAATTTTAATTAAACATTATGTTAATGATTGAGAATGTTACAATAATGTTATTTTTTAACAATTTTGTAACATCACTATACTGTATTTCTGCAGTGTTAGGCTACTATATAAACCTTATTAAGTAACAAAACTGTTCAGGATTTGATGTAGCTCCATAGCACTTTTTCAGTTGATATTTAAACACAAATAATTATTGAAAATAAACTTTCCTAGTGTATTAAACACTTACTTATTAGTGGGATGGCCATTTCGCATTGTTGGAATGCTTCCTGAGACGTGGCTGGAGGCCTACTCTCATGGTTAGGCTTCCAGCCTCTGAGGAAGGATTTCAACAATGCGAAATGGCCTTCACACAAGTAAGTGTTGAATTCATTAGTGAAATTTATTTTAAATAATTATTTATGTAACGTTACAAAATCGTTTCAAGAAACGTTAGATTTATGTTATTATGTAACGTTACATTTACATTACTATGTAACGTTACCATACCTGATTATTAGACCGTTTAACAACGTTAATGTTACATAAATATGTAACGTTATGAAAACGTTTCTCTATAACATTGCAATTACGTTTCTATGTTAAGTAACATTTACGTTACTATGCAACGTAACATTTACGTTTTTATGTAACGTTACATTTACGTTTCAATGTAACGTTACTTTTACGTTACTATGTAACGTTACCTTACCCGATTATTAGACCGTTTAACAACGTTAATGTTACGTAAATATGTAACGTTACAAGGTAACAGTGTTACGTTTTTGTAACGTTACTGTAATGTTTTTGTGCTGTATGGGTTTATAAGCATAATTAGCATAATATAATACAAATCATCTATAATACTCAAATTTGACTTAGATTTAAGAAGCCTTGCTCCAGAAATAGGCTGAAAATGCCCGAAATATATATTTTCCTCTTCCTACTGAGCCCCTCCTTTTTTGTGGTGGTTCTACTAACTCGGAAACTCTTCCCAGGCATGCCACCAAAAATCCCCCAAAGTTTCATTGCAATTCTATGAACAGTTTGTTATAAAGATAAAAATGTCCAAAATTAATATTTGCCCCCCCCCCTTTGAGCTTCCCTTTTTTTGGTGGATTTTATCAACTCATAAACCGTCCCAGAAAAGCCACCAAACGTTTCATTGCAATCGGGTGAACGGTTTAGGCTGGCATAAAGGCCAGACACACACACACACACAAATATTGATTTATATATACATAGATTTCATCATAATATTATCAATAAACTACAAAAAAGTTACATGTTTGAAGGTGAACTAGGTTATCCCGGGTCGTACGAATGTGCGACTTTATTAAAGTTTGTAAAATACATTCCAAATGTAGATTTTCTACATACTGAACGACAGCATTGCCTATGATGATAAGTTTAAGCACAGTATGAGTTGCTCCATTTCCAAGTGGGTATCAAAGATACCTATGATGCTATGAGTTCCTTAATTTTCTCCATTCCTCAGTAAACATCAATGCTTTCTATTTTGCATTGAATCTGGAATAAATTCTTGAACACTGGTTAAATAAGTACACTTTTTATATTTTCAATAATTTCATTTGTTTCTCAAATCAGTTCATGATAAACAATATTCTTTGTGTAGATACGATAATCTTTCCTCAGGTGACCCTGCTCCGAAGTATCTTCCACAAAAAAGCGCAGCCCAGCAAAAGATCTTGCTCTACTGGCAGCAACATATTTATCAATTTCATTTTTCAATTCTTTATCAGCTGATGAATATAAAATTTTCTTAAGGGTTGATTACATTGGGATAGTTACTCGCTAAGCGAGTAGCGAGTAGGACGTTACTGACCGACCGTGCTACAGCAGCTCGACATACCAAGCCAAATTATATTAAAAAAATTATTTCTAGAATCACCCCCATACTATGGAATTTCTAAGATAATAAATAATATCGCAACACAAAATTAAAAGATGAAGTTTCCTAACAATTATTCAATAAAATTTCATCAAAACAATATACAATATATCTCATCTGAAGCGTTATGCTCGCTACTCGCTACTCGCTTAGCGAGTAACTATCCCAATGTAATCAACCCTTTAACACACCTGTGCTAAAGAAATTTTTTAATTCTTCTTCTTCTCCTCCTCCTCCTTCTTTTTCACAACTTCTTCTACTTCTTCTTTTTCTTCTTCTCCATCTTCTTTTTCTTCGCCTTTTCTTCTTCTTCTTAATCTTCTTCTTTTTCGTTCCCTATTTCTTCTTCTTTTTCTTCCTCTTCTTCTTCCACTTCATCTTTTTCTTCTTCTTCTTTTTATCCTTTTTCTTCTTTTTCTCCTTTTTCTTCTTCATCTTCTTTTTCTACTTCTTACTCTTCTTTTTCTTCTTCCACTTCTTCTTCTTTTTCTTCTGCTTCTTCCACTTCTTCTTTTTCTTCTTCTCCTTCTTCTTTTACTTCTTCTCAGTTCTCCTTCTTCTTCTTTCTCTCCACTTTCCTCTTCTCCTTCGTCATCTTCTCCTCTTCCTTCTCCCCCTTCTTCTTCTTTTCTCTCTTTTTCCTCTATCACTTCCTCTTTATCCTATCCTCCCACCCTCTCTCTCTGAATGAACAATGAAAAATAAACTTTTTGTTTCAAAACAGCTGATCATCAAATCATAAGTTGAAATGTGAAAATTTTCAGCTCACCGATCCCTATGTTAAAGCAATGGCAAAAATTGAAACTTTGATCGTTCATTCCTCATGTCCACGGTGACTTTTTTCAAAATGTAAGACCTTATCAAACATCTACTCGTTGAGATCTTTCAAATGAGACGTGAACGAAAAAAATCGGCCAAAAACCATGTTCGCCTATTTTATATAAAGATGTGCACATCTGACCAATTACTGAAAAGAGTAGGCGGACAGTGGTTGTATAGTTTTTGATTTAACATTAAATGGTCTATAAATCTCAACCTATCTGTTATCATTATTCTGTCAAGTTCATCTTTTTCAAACAATGTAACTGTTCCCTTTTTTAATCTCCTCCAAAACTTAATAATAAGCCCACTAAATGCTTTCATTGTTCTGATCCTCAGTTTGTCAACCTGGAGAAAAATTACAAAATTATTGTTAAATAATCTCCTCAAACAATTTCAATTAAAATAATTAAAATAATTTAGTAATTTTTACTAATAACCTATTTATAATATTAGAGAGTCGGAGCAAGATAACACTGATTAATACACTAATTCTCCAGTGGTGTTGGTCAAGAAAAAGGATTGGGACCATGCAGAGATATCTGGGGAAACTGGTTTCTGACAATTAGCATGATTGTGATCAGCATCCCCATTTCTTTATTATTACCCATTTCAATGAAACAACACTGAAAACACCTGCTCACATCATCTTTGGTAGAGATCTAAAGTTACCCTGTGATTTACAGTTTGGAAGCAAGCCTGGTAAATTTTAGGAGGAAGACTACATCATCCAACTGAGGAAGCATATGGGTGAGACTTATGAGAAAGTGTGCACCAATCTTTATTAAGCAAGCATAAAGATGAAGAAGAGGTATGGCATCAAGGCTGACCCAGGTGGATACCAATACCAAGCAGGAGATCTAGTCTGGTTATACAGCCCAAAGAGGATTTGTGGCTACTCTCCAAAACTCCAAAACCACTAGGAGGGGGGGGGGGGGGGTGTGTGACTTATGAGGGTGTGACTAGGATCAATGTTATGGTATACCATATGAGGAGACCTCCAAGAGGGAAACCAAGAGTGGTTCATCTCAATCATTTCACTCCTTTACAAGGCAGTATAGCAGTCATGGGTAAGGGCAAGCTGCTTGGGTACAGCACACTTCATCCCCTGAGGAGTCTTTTGATGACATGGGTCCAGCACCAGGAGGAAAAATGATCCAGACAAGTAATAGAGAAGTTTTCACCTTGCTGAAGGAGAATGCACTGGTACGAGGGGGTACCCAAAAATAACCGGAATTATTTTTTAAAAGCTCTATATTTTCAAATTTCTTACAATACAACATTATCACCTTCAAAATACTCTCCATTAAAACTAATTCATTTGTCCCAGCGGTGCTTCCACTGTTCAAAACATTTTTTGAAGTCATCTGTAGGAATGGCTGCTAGCTACTCCCTAATTTTTTCTTGATCTCTTTGATGTTATCAAATCGTTGTCCTTCCATGCCTTTTTTCATAAGTGGGAACAAAAAAAGTCGCACAGAGCCAAATCAGGTGAGTAGGGTGCATGGGGCAGCGGTATCATGTTATTTTTAGCCAAAAATTGCCGAATAGAGATGGCTGTGTGTGCAGGTGCGTTGTCGAGATGGAAGAACCAGTCTCCTATCTGCCACAAATCGGGTATCTTTGTCTAACACTGTTGCGCAATCTTTGTAAGACTTCTAGATAAAATTTTTGGTTCACAGTCTGAACTGGAGGAACAAATTTGGCTAACATTTTCGTCGATTCGGGCGGTTGAAAGATGTCCAGAACGTGGTTTGTCATCAATTGACATGTCGCCATTTTTAAATCGAATAAACCAATTGTACACTCGAGTTTTTCCCATAGCGTCATCTTTGTAAGCAGTCTTCAACATTAACACAGTTTCAGCAGCATTTTTTCAAGTAAAAAACAAAATTTCACAGCTGCACGTTGTTCACTTAAACTTGCCATCACAAAAAACGAAATACGGACAAAACAGCGCTCGCGAAAACTATCACTGCAGACAAACAGAACAAGCTAGATCAACGTACTAAGCGGCACTGAACTAACAATGAGTTGCGTTGCACGCCCCAAGCAGCTTAATTTCCTACTACACAAGGCACGCTCACAGCAGAACAATTCCGGTTATTTTTGGGTACCCCTTCGTACTCTGTGCTACCAGCAGCTTGACAGAATCCCAAGGCATTGCTACAGTCTCTAGGAAGACGTTTGGTGGTCTCAGAGTCCTGGAACATCAATAGAAGCACATTTTCTCCATCCACAGCAGCATGGTCAGCATCTCTTCTACCTGGTGACTAAGGGGCAGCCTGAAATGAAGTCATTCTATTATGACACATAGTGGACATGCTTGGTTCAGCTGAGGCAGTGGCGTAGCGAGGGGGGGGGGAATGGGGCCCAGGCCCCCACCCGCCCCCGAAATTTCAGAAATAAAAAATTCTCAAATAACTAATATATGAGGACTTATTAAAGCCGAAGGGTTCTATCACTGTTTTGTAATATTATAAGAGAACAGAATACAGAAACCCTGATTGTGTAATATAGAATATAGCTACTGCTGTTATAGTCAGATTAATACATTGTTCAAATATTTACTCATATAAAAACTTGTTAGGTGCTCAAATGGATAGTTTTGATTTAAAATGAGCTACAAAATCGAATAAAACATTTTAGAAAACTGCCAAGGTTAGTAGATAGATCTATCTACTAACCTTGGAAAACTGTGACTACCATAATTATTGAAATATTACATTAAATAAAACGCAATTTTTCAAGTTTGAAGTGGATTAACTTTGTTAATTATTGATAAATCACCTTTTTGAATAAACTCATCTTATAGAAAATTTAGTTTTGAAGTTAAAATTTAGTATAACCATAGGCGAACCATCAAAAGATGCTTACAGATCCCTCATCTATGGTATAACCATTGATCAGGGATACTTGATGGTTCGTCTATGGTATAACGCACCCAAAGTTCATGAAATCGGGATTTTGTAAATGAAAACACACAAATGAATGCAAGTATACAAAATCAGTGTGCTATGATCGAAAAATGCCGATTTCATGAACTTTGGGTTGGGTGCGTTTTAGGCTAATTACATAAATTATATGAAACTTATAAAAAGGTAGGCTATGCTTTTTTCATGTATATTTGAATTATATTTTTATGAACTTGAAACGCAATTTATTATCATTGTATTAACAATTTTGAGATTCAGTACATAAGTTAAGTATGGTTAGTTCCAATTCAAGGGTTTTTACTCAAAATAGTCACAGATATTAGTATATCAAACCTTATCACTTCAAACCTGGCCACCTAGGTTCTTGGGTAGTAATTTTTCAAAAACTTCTTTTGAACTTTAGAGCCCAACAAGTTGTCTAGATTAGCTTTTCACACCACTAAATTAAAAAAAAATCCGGACCCTCCTATACCCCAGACCCCCCCCTTGGTGAGCCCCCCCCCCCGAAATCTAATCCTGGCTACGCCACTGAGCTGAGGGACAGGATCCAGCATTTTGGAGTAAGGAGACTTGGTCTACCAAGGCTTGGAAGTGGATATGATGGCTTGAACTGGACAATTGTAAAGCGAATTCTGGAAGAAGAGTTTGAATCCACTGGCATCCAGATTTCCATTTGCATTTAAAAACCTTGGAGGATCGATGAGGAGCCAGCCAGCAGTCAAGGCAGACATTAACCAACCCAACTTCCATTGCTCTGGGACAGGGCAATTTTTTTAAGGTGGGGGTAGTGTAACAATGAGCCAGAAATGATGATGAAAGCTTGTTTTATAACTTTGTTATAGCAGTGTTGTAGAATTTGCTCAAGTGTTGTAGAATAAACAAATAAAAGTTTATTGTTTCTTTCTTTGTCTTGATGCTCTCTTTTACTCTAATATGTCAGGTATTTTTGAGGGTATCCTAGGTGACAACTTATCTGTTTTAAAAATATTGTGTCAATAGAAAGATCTGGAATACAACTCTCTAGAACAATAGAAAATTATAAAAAGGGCTGTCCTTTTTAGCAGTGATTGATCTTGTTATAGAAATATTCATTGTTAGTTGGAAGTTATTGAACATTTTGTTTCTTTTATTGATTTTCTTGTGTTATAATAACTTGTTAGTGTCTGTTGTGACTTAATTGTGTAAATAAATTTACTTTCAAGTGCTGCCCGCATTATTTTAGTGTTAGAACCCATAAAGTATTCTTCTAATTGGGCTTGCTTCTACTTGTAGAAATATGTAGATTTGTCTAGTAATCATTGCTACATTAATTTGTGTTTGCTCTGCCGACAGGCAAATTATTTTTTAGTAGGAAATATAAAATCCTTTTCAAAAAATGAAATTAGCCTAAAATGTTTCTTAAAAAACCATTATTACCATACTCATTCTCCTTGTCCTTGTAATCTTCTGATTAATTCTCTGCTAGATGTAAAGAAAAGTATAATCAGCTGTATTGTGAAAATGAATTGGTGGAGCTCGCATTCTTCGTCGGCTTAGAAGAATGAGTTCTTCACGATTTGTACCAAAAAAGTCTGCTGATCTGGTGGCGCTGATGAGATTATACTTATTGGTATGAAACGTTTTGAGCAGAATAATCCTTTTCAACTTCCTAAGTAACGACGCCATATCATGTGCATTCCAAAACCTAAGAATAATTACAAAAATATCAACATGACAGTTTGATTTTTAAAGATAATTATTAGTAAAATAGTAATGAATGTAAGAAAAATCACTCCTATCTTCAGAGAAGAAATTCGAAATTGGGCTGATCAAAAGGACTTGTAATAAACCTCGCAGGTAGCCCGATTCAATTGAATCGTAATTTCTACGTTGCCATCTCCTTTTTCTATTTTTCATCTTTTATTTTCTTCTTCCCTTACATCTTCACCTTCCTGTCTTTATCTCTTCCTCTCTATTTTGTTAGTGCTTGTCGTGCTTGGAATCTACTCCCACTTTCAATTAGGAATCATGAGAGCCGAGCGGGCTTCTCCCTGTATCTGAGGAGACATCTGTTGGAGAAAATGGCAGCGTCTGTCCGGCCATGAGGCAACTGCATTATCAATGATACTATAATCCTTTAAGTTAGGTTAGGTTATTATCTATAATCTAAATTATTTATCTATTCATTTTTATAATACTTTTTTATCCACAAATTATTTTTAATATGCTTTTATTTTTTGTTTAAATTTATAAATGTATAATGTGGAATTTTTTAATTTTAATTTATCTCATTTAAATTGATTTATCTCACTTAGATAACCCGTATTAGACAATTTTATCTAAATCAATGTTAACTAGTAGGACACGTTGAGGTAAAAGGTTAAGTGTAAGAATGGCCTCAATGGCTAATACTTCGCCTCTTTGTGTAATTCATCTCTCAGATCCAAGCTCTATTTTTGTATGTTTTATTTTTTAAACAATCGCATCCATAATTTCTGCTGTACTATACCTTAAAATATATATTTGTTGTATTTATAATCTTTTCTACTCAAACTATTTAACCATTATGTTTCCTTTTCAAAAACAACTGTACTTAACTTCAACTTGGGGATCTGAGAGCTGCTAATATTAATAATACTTTTATCATTCATATACATTGTAAATTTACACAAATAAAGTCATCTGAATCTATTTTTCTTTTTTTTCTCCGTCTCCTTTTTTTTCCTCTTCTTCTTGCCCATTTTATCTTTATCTTTTACTATTACTGCTACTTCTACTACTCTGTCTTCTTCTTCCTACTTCTTTTTTCTTTTTCATTTTTCTCCTCAATTTCCTTCCTCTCTTCCTTCAATTCCTTATTCTCCAGCGATAGAGTTTTGTCAACAGAGAACAGCATCTAGACGTTTATATATTAGATAACTTGATTGGAAATCAATCAACATGATCGACCGAATTCTGTACTTAATTAGACTCACCAATGCAGTTAAACCCTGTGGTGAGAATACACTGTATAGAGCTTCAGCATTGTTTCAGTAGGTTTTCTATTATACGATACAGATCTTAGTGAGAAAATAAGTAGCAACCTATATCACGCCTTGCTTTGTTTAACCCGCTCTTTGGTCAGAACCATTAGTCATACAGTTGTATCAGCTAAAAGTGACACAAAACATATTGATTGAAATTAGTGCTCAAGTAGTAGCAGGGTTTTTTATTTTTTTCAAGTACATGTGTATTGTGAAAACAATAGTAAAAATTGTCGGGAGTGCTATAATTATTTCCAATATAGAAGTTATTTATTTATATTCAACAAGTTCTCTATTACATTCTTTTTACGTACCGTAATTAATATTTTTTTATTATTTGAATATGATTTTTGTTTCAATATAATGAAAATGAAAACAAAGTTATGTAAATTTACTAATACATAATATACTTTTCAAAAAAATGCTCATTTTTCAAATCTTATTGTACTATCCTCAGTTACCATCCTCAATAATGAGTTATTATATTATTATATAATTTTGAACATTGAAACCTAGGTATAGTTGAAAAATTGTTAGTTTTTGCAACATTTTTCTCTCATAATATTTGACAGATGGTAGGTCTAGGATTTATATTAGATAAAGCGTACTGTAAAATCTGCTGTATAATCACTTCTAGGTGGTTCGGAACCCACCTAAAACTGTAGGTCAATACATCAATCACCATCATTCAAATCATTACCCACGCACAGGTCCCAGACCTATGTGGGCTTCATCTCCGGAAAAAGATAGGATCTCCAATTATTAAAAAAATTATATTGAAAATTTCGGCCTCGTCTCATTATTTATTATGAACTTAATAAGAAAATTACAAGAATAACAAATACTTACACTCTTTGAACTATATAAATCAGTAAAATATTGAAGAAAATAAATTTTGAAACTGTATGATCCAGCACTTATCAAGATTGGTCTTCAATATTTTCACTGGAGGTGCTAACATAAGTTTAAAATAGCTAGTGGAACATGACTTGCTTGTCGACTGATCTTTTGCGCCTAAGTAAGTACATTGAGAGCAGTAAAATGATACTCTATGCGGGGCTCTTACGAATGGAAAAAAGGGATACGATACTCGAATTACCGGTCGGTCAGATACCTTCTGCATTACATAATCATTTTAGTAGCTGAGACCAAACTTAGTTCATAATAATTACAGTATACGTTAAGAATTTAAAGACAAGTAGTTTCTAACAAGTAAAATAATTAAGCTGTTACATATGTGGCAACTTATCAGTCATTATTTTGTTCTATACGTTTAATTATAGTTAATTACTGTGAGCAAGTACCTAATAGTAGTTTTTTATAGCAATCTAGTCTAAGAAGGCAAATCTTTAAGAAATAATTTTTTCCAACACAATAGTTTTAAGTAATATTAAGTACAGTAAGTAGTTTCACCCGGACTACTACTTCCAAAAGCAATCCAATAGAATTCATTACCATTCTATAAAATATTCTATATTTCTAATAACTATTCAATGAATGGTAGACGCAAAGGCAAAGGCGGATTTATACTTTTGCCGCCTAAAAAAATGTATAATGAGACTTCAAGAAGTTATCCACTATCATTAGACGCTAATTTTGCAAATTTATCTTTTGAGTTGTTCGAGTTAGAGTAGCTTAGATGTTCGAAAAGAGTGTTCTTCCAAGTATGACAAATGCCCTTCCTTGTGAAATTTCAAATAATAAGTCGTATTCCACATGCAATACATAAAACTAGTCTGGCTTGATGAGCTGAGTAGAATGAGCCATCACTCGATAGGCTGCTATGCATAATCCAATAGTTTAGGAGGGGGTCAGAATAATCGCCCCTTCTACCCCCTCCTACTAATATTGACAAATAAATAAGTTGACAAGAAAAGGTTCTAAATGGAAAAGTAAGGGTTAAAATGTGAATTTATTCCATTCATTCAAATAATTCTTCTATTGTCTACCATACAACAAGCTTATAGTGGGTGACCCCTCAACTCCACCTCACCCGCTATTTAATCATCATTGGGATTTCACGTTCAGAAAACGGTAATAAATTATTAATTATAACTTTCTAAACTCTGAATTAAACTATAATAAACAAAATTCAAGGCGGAATAGCTCTGAATTAACACTCTTCGTGTGCCATAATGCGATATACTATGCAACCCCTTAATTTGGGAAGGCTTGACGCGCTTGCAGTTGGCTCTACAAAAAAATTCATGGGATCATTCTTGAAAAACGTTGATAAGAATAAAAAAATTTGCGTTATTCGATTTATAAGAAAAAAACTGAAAAATTGTACCTTTCCATCATCGAGTTCATCCCCCCCCTACCCTTGTGGACTTCTGGTATGTTAATACCCAAGGTTAGAGGAAGCGATTGGCGAAAAACCATTCCTCTATCAATTGTTTCTCTAGATTTGTCTAATTTGACTGGGCTATTCTGGACAGAATAGAAATCACATATTCGAATTCAGAAAATCACAGAGCACAAATATTGCTCTAGAATATTTTATTCATTGAAGAATGAGAAAATTAGCCAGCATCTTCAAAATATCTCGTGAAGCGAGCGTTTTTCGAGTTGCCAGAGTTCAGATTCGGATTTAGCGGATACTTAAATAAGAATCCATTGACAAAAAACTACTGTACCATATGTTTTCCTGCAATCACATACTTATGACATTTGGTTACTGAACTAAAGTTCGTGAGAAAATACTTCTAACATGGAGCCGGGAAATCAGTCTTCCACCCACAGATGCTCTGTATCGTAGCCAGGTGGATGTGAAGAAGAGAGGAGAGTCGGACCTGTGCACAGTAGAATTAATACGCATTGTCACTTTTCTGTTGTCGTTGTAAGAAACAGAGTGAATGCTGCTATGTAGTGGGGGTGAATTGTAAGGGAACCTCTCTCTCTCTGCTGCCTTGGTCTGTGTTGGAAGTATTTTCTCACAGAATTTAAATACAGTACTCTGAATTTGAAGTTGGCTTGAGCCAGAAACAGTTTGGAACGTCAAATTATTAAAACTAGGTATAATCAAAATAATCATTGTAAAAGAAAATCATGAATTACTTTTCATAAAATAATTATTGAAATCCATCAAGGGTATAGCAAGAAATCTCTAAATGAAAATAGATGACATTACATTGGATGGATCACATTAGAATCTTTATTAGCTTGGCTCTATTTTTCCCCTTTTTTCGCCAGAAGAAATTGGCTTTACTATTCCATAGCCATGAAGGTTGAAAGGCATCTATATTATACAATATATTCTAGGAATAATTATATATCAATGGGAAAAAGACAGGGAAGTCACAGTTTTTAGATGTCACTTGAGAGTATTATAGTATAAGGTTGAATATTTAATTTGTTTGTATTTTTATATTATTTGTAGGACACCAAAAGTAAACAGGGAGCTTTTCAGGCATTCGTTTCTGTTTTTGGGACCCTTCATCTTTAATAAGCTTCCAATTGAGATAAGAGGTTGCAACTCCTCTAGGACTTTCTGTGAGAGAGTAAAGAGCTGGTTGTTCGCGATAGATGACATTTGGCTAATTAGAAATGTGATAAGATAATAGGCTATAACAACATTTATTACCATATGGAACTTTCTAATCTTCAATACGCATATTTATACCATCTATTATAAAGTCTATTTCCACTATTAGTTATTCACTGTTATTTAATTCTGTAATTATCATAGCATTGATTCTGTAGTTATTTAGGCAAACTTCCACTGAGAAAACTAGAGCTAGTACCTTTTTATGTTGCGCTACAGGCAGTAGCTGAACTGTAAATAATTTCAATGTTGCTGATGACTAGACTGATACTTATTTGTTTATTTTTTTGTCAATTGTATTTCTTGAACTGATCACACTACTGGAAAAGTGATCAGTCAATTTCCAAGTAATGTATCTTGTTATTTTTCTTGTGTTGTTGAATGAGGAAATAAATTCTTTTATTCATTTATTCATTATTATTCATTTTCTGTTTTGTTCCAAAATTTGTGATGTAAAGTTTTGATTCAGGGGAAAGTTTGTAATGTAATTTTGATATTTGTTTTGTTCCATTAATTTATTAATGTTTTGATTTGGCGAATTTGTCTTGGGGGAAAGTGTTGTTAAGTGTGTAATGTGTTATTAGTACAGCTGGTTTGGCGAAATAGTTTGGAGCATTGGTCTATTTAAATTATACTGTTATGATGCAAGAAAGCAATAGTCGATACTACTTATTTTTTAAACATTGCTCAATTGATTGAGGAACGTGCTCCAAAGAGATTGTAAATTGACACTTGTTTACAACTCTCCCAATATGACTCTCTTACTCTTGTTGCTCAGGTTGGTTCTAGTGTTTTCAACGACTTTTGAGTCTACTAGATCATGTTCCTGTGTGCGAGATGTCGAGAAGTTTCTGGAAGTTGCTAGTATGAATCAAAACAGTATAAAAGGGCTCTCTCATCTGCATTGAGTCAGTTTTGTTGTTTGCTCTTCCCAACGTTTGTAACCAGTGGCACTTTATACAGAACGTGTGATTATGTACCCAGTGACAGTTATACAGTGTAATTATGAATCCACTGCCAGTTGACTGACATTGTGTTTACAGATATCAAGTGCTTGTGATCAGACTGTGCTTTGTAAGTGTCCTTTTTATTGAGTATTAAATTGTTTTTAGACATTTCTTTTTACTTCATTGGATAGTTGTTTATTTAATTATCAATCAGCCTATTTGATCTTTTTTCCTTATTCTACTTGTGATTGTGTTGAGTAATTTGTGTAAATAGAGAGTGCGTGTTAATTTCAAGTGTTGCAAGCATTATTTTAGTGATAGAACCAACGAACCCATAAGACCAATAGAAGGGGCGTATGCACTAGCGTAGCATACAGGAGGTGAAGCCAATTCCACTATCCATGTAGTGGATAGAAAGACGAAATCGTGTTTTCAAGAGCAGAAAATTTCAATGCGCGCTCTCCAAATAAACTGCAGTTTAACACACTTAGGATTAAGATATAACTTTCAAACTTGGCATGAGTATAGACAATTAGTTTCTGAAGATAACAGTGGCATTATAAAAGTTAATAGTTACCTCTATAAATTTTAATTAGTTGTTTAAAGTTATAATTTTTGTCCGAGTTTCAAACATGACATAAAAAAGTGAGTCGGCTACCAAAATTTTCATCTTTTGGGTAGAGATGTGATCAAAGCGAGAAAGTTGTACAGAAATAACTGAATTTTTTTTCATGATTTTTATTTTAAAATACAACCTATACTTTGGATACAATGTTAGGTTGAAGTGCGATCGGGATGGCGCGCTGTCGTCAGCCGGCTTGTGCATCCAGAACCACAAAGCCAATTCATCACTTATTTCTTGTGTTTGATTCAATACTTCCTTGAAGGTTTATTATTGTAATGTAATAATATTATTATAGTTAGATTGTTTTTAGGAAATTATTGATTAAATTAGTCTAACCTTTAATTCTTTCCATTATGAACGCAAATGAACAAGATCCAAATAGGAAAATGTTTATTAGAACAATTTTTTATTTCATTTTATTAATCATATGTTGAGCATTGTATCTTCTACAATATAAACATGAGCCAACATTCTTAAAATATAAATAGTCATCTCCATTAAAATACATAATACATACAATATAACTCAGTTTTAATATGAGTTATTATAGAAATAAATGTCACAACTTTTTTAATTTCTCTACTATGCTGTTACACAATGAAATTATAAAATGAAAATTCATCTTTAAAGTCATGTAACTAAATTGAATCGTATAAATCAATGACTACAAAACGTTGAACGTTTACTTACTTTGTCTAATGGGGAAATAGCCTATAGCCTATTGTGAAGACCCTACTTTCGCTATCCAGAATGATATAACTTCTATATGGGCGCCAACCAAATCAACTTTTGGTTGATAAAAAAAGTATTCTTCAAGCACTCGCAAAGACACTGAGTATTGTGCAATGTATTGTGCTATGTGTTAGAGAAAGAGAGTATTCTATTTATAGAAATTATGAGTGAGAATGTCAAACAACATTAAGATTATTAATTATTATTGTTGTGACTAGACAGCGATAACAAAAGACAATAATTGTGATAGTGTTTTAGTGATGTCTTTTATGATCGCTGTGACTAGATTTGCAAAGTAAATACATTATCCAGTTCAATTCAGCTTTTTGTTTTCTCATTCTCCTACTGTTCTATTTAATGTTAAGTAAAAGGATGTGGCAGTCAAATGGCAGATATTAATGATATAATGACAGACATAATATAGGAAGGTATGTGAAAAAATGTCACTCCATTAGAAAATTAACTATTTTTCGAGTAAAGTTTGAGTAATCCTTGTCAACAAAATTCATCATAGAATGCCTCTACTCACAATTATAATTTCAGAATTAGATCAACTGAGAAATGACATTTCTATAATTTATCCATCTCAAGAATGAACAATTCATATTATGAAGAAACAGGCTGGCGATGTAATGCGTGCCGTACTGGTAATAGCAATAACTGGCTTATCAAGCGCTCGCCACTTGGGGAGTCATCCCTGCGCCGCCATATTTGTAGTGGACGAGCGCCTAACAAGTGGCTTCACCTCGGCGACAAAAAGCCCCTTCTATTGGTCTTATGTGTTCGCTGGATAGAACCCATAACAGTACTATAGCCTAGGCAAATTAGGCCTTTAGTGAACAAAAATTGGTACAATCCTAGATTTTTTTAATCCACTCTAGGCATCCTAAGAAAGAATCGCATGAGCTAACTTTTGGGGGCCAAAAACCCCACAGTTTCTCCCCTAAAACTCGAAAAGTATCGAATGCATTCAAAACATTGTTCTATTAGAAATTGCAGAATATAAAATTCTACATTGATTGATGTGTAATAATATCACAACAGTTAAGTTGATCGTTCATTCACCATCAATCATCAAAAATCAGATATTTTCAACCCCTTGAAAAGAATGAGTCATCTCCAGGTTTTGTTGAATTTATTTTGTAAATGCTCACTCACACACATAAAAAATATAGGAATAAAGTTTTAGATCATTGACTTCCAGAAAAGTTCTCAATTTTGCCATTTTTCCAAGATATGCAAAAACCCCTGAACCACTGTGTATTGTAGCGAATGTGGGATTGGAGAGAATAGAAAGAAAGAAGGAACAATAGTTCTCGGTGTTATCTGCTATGTAAATGTTTACTTTTAAGCAATTAATTACACTGCTTTTGACACTTTTATAGTGTTTACTTGGTAATTAGTAGAATGTTCTATTTGTTTGATTAGAAATTAATGGAGTCTTATCGAATATTGTAGAAAGTTCCAGTTTCCTTGATTTATTTATTTAGAAGTTGACAGAAAATTCGAGAGATATCTCAATTATGAAATTTTATATAAATAGAGGAAGTCTCTTGTAAATGAGTTCAGTCTAGTCTGTAATTCGTCATGGTAAACAAGTGTGACAGTTAAGTATTCAGTTATTGTTCTGCATTGATAAGTGGCAGTAGTGACAGTTCCCGTTAATACAGACAGTACAATCCCGTTGGCGCTATTACAAACCATCTAAGGAACTTTTATTGTCTGTAGTGATAATTCTCTTACCTATGACTTGTGCTACATAAGTTAATTGTTCTTCCTCGATGTTTCTTCTTGAGTATTATTGGACAGTTTTTTTTGTACAGTTATTGTTTTAATATTAGATCGGCCTTTTGACATTTAGTGGTTGATTCGTGTACAGTTTATTGAAAACTCATTATCAGTTGAACAATATCGTGTTATCTGTTTTTAATTGCTTATTTTTCTGTAAGACATTACTGAACAGTGAGTGTTGTGATTATTTGTGTAAATAAAGTGCGAGTGATTAATTCAAGTGTTGCCAGCGTTATTTTAGACATAGAACCTGTAACAATACCTTACCACTGACGTTGTTTTATTAGCCTGTGCTACTAGTATATATCAATGGTCTGGAGTTTGGAGATGAGATATTTGACTGGAAAATAGTTGCTTGATGATACGGACGTGATTGAATTTATGTGATGTAGCTGTGATTGATGTTGGATAATAAGAGTAAATGAATTTTGTGATGTTTTATACTTCCCGATCACATTAAAACAACAGGCCAGATCCAATGAAATTCTACTATGAGTTGGATATTGGGCTACTCGGAAACCTTGCAGAATTTGGGTTTAATAAAAGAGGTTAAGAATAATGAAGCTATAAGTAGAATGCAAAGCAGATAGGAAGATCATGGACCTAAAAGATAATAAAGTTAGAAGAGACAATGTTAAGAGTGCCTGGCCACTTAAAACTGGGCTGAATAATATTGTGCTTTGATGTACTGGGACAGCTCTTAAAACCGAGCCAATGGTTTTTAATAAACGCCTGGCAACTGGCAAAGGGCAACACAACACAGCTTTTGGTGGCCGGGCGTTCATTAAAAACCATTGGTTCGGTTTTAAAAGCTCACCCACCACAGCACAGTACTGCTCATCACAGCTTTTAGTGGCTGGGCGTCCTAACAAATTTCGATTCTACTTGGGAGGGGATATAATAGTAAAAGGAAACCTTTACACAACAAACTTTCAAAAGAACTTTATAACATGATCAACATGAGATAGTTCTAACAGATAACAAATCATTAAATAATATACTTACATTAAACCGAAATTAATTATTCACAAAATAAATATTCAGTCCATATTGATTCTATACCTATATTCGTTCACTAGATTTAAAAAGCTACAGCTACAGTGGCTGTTTTGCTGAATAATACAGTTTGGAACAATCTTTACATGCAGATGTGATGTCTGGATACTCATACTCAAACCCAAGTTCTAAGACACGCTTAGGAATTACTTTTTGGCCTTCTGTCATAATTTTGGCTCTTTCACTTCCAAACATTGTATTCAATACAAATTCCGGCATTCTGAAGAAAGCTGGCCTCATCATAGCACTCGCAAAAGCAGCTGTGAACTCTTCATTATTCACGATCTGCAAATTAGGATTTTAGGTTATTATTTTATTGGAGAAATTCTAAGTTTTCTTCAAAGCCTACATTCGTATAATAATTTTTTGCTGGGCTATTTGAAAATAACTGAAAAGCTGCCAGGACGAACAGATCATTGTGAATCCGGATGTCAAAAATTCTGATTTTCCATCCGAAAGTTCATAATTTTTCTAGTGATTTTATGTGTAGACCAACTGTATTTTTCAACAACTCCATTTTGAAATAGTTCATCACTCTTTAATTAAAATTATATGATACAGAACTTACAAAATAATCAATTGCATGTAGTGTCGGTTCTAGAAAACAATAAAATATAATAATGTGTAGAAAGTAAGTCTACCTCAGCAGCTTAAACACCGTCTACCGCCTACCACCGTCTAAAGCTTAAACACTGAGTCTACCTTAGCAGTTAAACACCTGTTACAATCTTAACCTAGCTATAAATTTCATAATCTTAATGTTTCCCATAAAAGAGAATCTTATGCCAAAATATAAGACCTCTAATGAGATTTTTTTACTTAATTTAATTTTGAGAGTGGAAAGTGCTCGCTCCATTGAATAGGGTGTCCTGCGAACCACCCCACTTCAAAATCTGTTAGAATCATGGAACTTTTTCATGAACATTCATTAATGGAACTTTTTCATGAACATTCATTAATGGAACTTTTCATATTTATTAAAAGTAGGCCGAGAAAATAAATTTAGAGATGTAATTGGAAAATGGGCAGCACATACAAGAACTAATAAGAATGGGCTCAGAGTCATTGATATTTGTAGAGATAATAACTTCATCTCAAAGTCAACATGCTTTAAGAGACGTCCACATAGACTTAAAACATGGAAGCATCCGGATTATAGAAAAGGAGAATGGCAGTTGGATCATGTTTTCATGGACAAATGGTACCATAAGGAAATTCAAAATGTGAAAGTCTTGAGAGGAACGGACACGGGATCTGACCATTACATTGTGAAAATCAAGATCAAATTGACACCTTTCAGCAGGAAGAAATCTTCTGGGAAAAGCAGAAAGACATTCGATCCAACAGCGCTAATTAATAATGAGGAATTCAAGGGAAGAACAAAAGAGGAAACGGGACAAACACAAACATTAGAGGAGTTGACTGCGAAGCTAAAAGGAATTGCAGAAGAGGTCGCGCCAGTGAATTCTAGGAAAAAGCACCAGTGGTGGAACAAGGACTGTGATCTTGCTGTTGAGATGAGACACCAGGCCTGGATTAGGCACCAAGCGCAGAAATCGGAAGGATCAAGCTTAGCGCTAATAAATCAGAGAAAATCAACAAGTAAGATTATCAGGAATGCAAAAAGAGACTTCCATAAACAAACTTTAGACCAAATTCAGGAGAATTTTGAGAAAAACAAGTCCAGGGATTACTATAGAACATTCGGTAAATACCTGAAAAAATACGAAGCTCCGACTCTGATGTTGAAGGACCAGGATGGAAGTTTGGCACATAATAATGTGGATAATGCTAGAATTTTGGCATTAACCTTCAAGAAGCTGCTAAATTGTGACGATCCTCCGGAGCTGTTTGATGTTGACATGGACACTCCAATTCTCTCAGAGGCTCATCAGATTGAACCTCCAACGATTGAAGAAGTTTGCTCTGCATTGTCAGAGTTAAAAAATTATAAAGCCTGCGGAGAGGATCGAATATTTGCAGAGATATGGAAAAATGCAGACTGGAGAACGACAGAAGATCTACACAAACACCTTGTACGAATTTGGGAAGAGGAGAAGCTCCCTGAACATTGGACGATGGGTATGATTCACCCACTGTTTAAGAAAGGAGACAAGACGAACCCGGATAATTACAGAGGAATTACATTGCTCGATTGTACATATAAAATTCAGTCTCGCATAATTCTCAACAAAAGTAAGAATACACTGGAACCGCTTCTGGGAGAGTATCAGGGGGGATTTCGTCCATATAGGAGTTGTTCTGACCAAATATTGAGCTTGAAATTGATTATGGAGGATTATAAAATTAGGAGCAAGCAACTCTTCATCACATTTGTTGATTTTAAAAAAGCTTATGACTGCATCCACAGACCAACACTACTCAAAATTCTCAGACACTATGGATTACACATGAAATTGGTTAGGATGATTCAACTGACACTGGACAATACACAATCACGAGTTAAATTTAGGGGGGAACTGTCTGATTCGTTTACTATTAAAACGGGATTGAGACAAGGGGATGGACTTTCTCCACTGTTGTTTAATGTTGCTCTAGACTATGTGATGAAGGTGTGGCAGAGAGAGAACCTACCCAGGGTCAAAGTGGGAAGAAACATCCAAGTAAACTGTTTGGGATTTGCGGATGATTTGGCTTTACTGGCCTTGGACATGGAAGAGGTGCGAACACAAATTACAAGTCTGGAAAGGGTTGCAGGAAAAATAGGTCTTAAAATATCCTATGAAAAGACAGAAATCATGGCCATGAATCCACTTTGCATCAATAAGGTCAAAATAAGCAACAAAGATATAAAGTTGGTTCAACAGTTCAAGTATCTGGGTGAAGTAATCAGCTGCAATCTAAAAGAAAAAGCAACGTGGCAGAACAGGATTTCTAAGATGAGGAGAGCACAAGGACTGACATGGCAAGCTTACAAAAAAAAGTGTCTCTCAATACGAGCAAAGATTCGCCATTACAATACAGTCACACTACCAGAAACGCTATACGCCTGTGAAACTCTGTTTCAAATAAAGAATGAAACTAAAACAGACCCACTGGTGAAAGTTGAACGACGAATTATTAGGACGTGCTTGAATAAAAGTTATATGAAGAATGGATCTTGGCGAATTGCTACCAATGAATCAGTGTACAGTGAAGTAGAGCCGGTGATCAGTGTAATGAAAAAAAGAAGAATTGCATACTTCTTCCACATTATGAGAATGCCTGAGAGTCGCCTGCTCAATCAGCTAGTTCGCAGAAACCTGGAGAAAAGAAGAGGAGGCAAATATGTGGGAGAAATAAGGAAGGATTTGCAAGAGATTGGTCTGGTAACTGAGGATGCGGAAAGGAAGGATAAAATTAATGATAGATTGAAATCAGATTTTAGATTTTCCATTGCAAGTTCCCACAGAGCGCCAGCGGTGTATTCAGTAGAGGAGCGACTAAGAAGATCGGAGAGAATGAAGCTCTACTGGAGGAATATAAGAGAGAATGCAAACAGGAGAACACGAGTATGATTGACTAGAAGTGGTCCTATGTGGCTAAACAATAAAAAAAAAAAAAAAAAAAAAAAAAAAAGTAGTCACTTGATGCTGATAATATTTTTTTTCCTATATTGATGGAGTGTGAACTGAGTGAATTAATAATTATTCAACAGAATATCTGTAGCATGCGGAAAAACTTTGATAATTTTCTTGTAAATTTAATTCAGTTAGAGTTTAAACCCAGTATAATTATTTTGTCCGAAATATGGATAGAAGAAAATGAAACTCCTTGTTATAAAATTGATGGCTATACAACGGTTGGCGATTTCAATCACAATTATCGCGCGGGTGGAATAATAGTTTATTTAAGGAATGATGTGATCTACGAACAAGTAAAGTCGATTTGTTATCAGCAGATTGTATTTACTGTAAATGCTCATGCCATGGTTTATCTTTCTCGTTTTTGGCTGTGTACAGGCTACATCTATATTCTATATATAAATGAAATAAATGAATATCTGTTAGAAATGAGTGAGATAAAGAATCATCCCAAACCGTTCTTTATTATCGGAGATATAAACATTGATTTATTATCGAATGAAAATAGTGTGGATGAATATAGGATAGTGATGAGTGCATTTGGATTCGAATCTTTGATAAATGAGCCCACACGATTATTTAATAATTCAAGTACATGTATAGATCATGTTTTGGTTCAGTACCCAAAAAGGTATTCCAATGGAAAAATAAAAAATAATTAAGCAGGAATTTTGCATTTAGATATAACTGATCACTCAATGACCAAGATAGGAATACAATATGAATTAAAGTCAGGCACACATCAGAGTGTATTAAAACACACGAAAAATGTAGAATAGATTATTGCAAGCTCAAACAAATATTATTAGCAACCAAATGGGACGAAATATTGGGTAAAACAGAGGAGTTAGAAATTGAAACTAGCTGGGAGAACTTTATACCATATTTACAGGGAAGAATCAAAGATGCAGTAACGACTCATGAAACTTCAGCAAATAAGGAATTGAAACCAAGGTCTGAGTGGATCATGGAAAAAATAATTAAAAAGATACACTTTAAAAACGTTCTCTATGAACAATATAAACAACAACCTAACAACATGCAGAATAAGACAAAATATTTGAAATATAGGAATAAATTAAGAGATGAAATTCGTAAAACTAAACAAAGCTATTTCTTTAATCTATTTGAATAAAGCAAAAACACCTGACCTGTGGTGCGACTCCATTCAGAATTCCTTCAACATTTTTGTTTTCTATTGAGAATAATAAGAGCCTGCACATGTCTTTAACATGAATCCAAGGCATATATTGCTTTCCAGAAGCTATAGGTCCACCGACACCAAAGAAAAATGCAGGAAACAATTGCTTTATCATTCCACCTCCTCTGCCGAGGACCACACCTAGATAAAAGAAACAGAAATACAAAACTGTTTTAATATATTTCATGTGCTAAAATAGATATTATGTCAAAAGATGACAAACATAAATTTGAAGCTGATCAATGGATTTTCAACTACGGCGTTTCTTAAATGTTTTTCCATTACAAGTTTAATATTAAGTGTTTTTATTCATTGAAAAATACATATTCAACTTGTATCACACACAAATCACTTCAAATGCTTTGTCAGAATGACTAATAGACTATAGATCGTAGATGGACATTATGGAATTTATAAATATTACTCATTAGCTATGTAAGCATTGTCGTGAAGTTTGAGCAATCTGGCAGCTAGCATTATAATCTTCTTACACTCAAGGCTTACGCTCGGTCCTGTTCCGACTCACAATTGCTTGGGCCTATAAATTCAATAATACAGTATAATATATATCAATAATAATGATTAATATTACAGTATCAGCAGTGGTGATTAATTACTACAGTGAAATCGCCATCTGCCAGTAAAGAAATCTTGTAACGTATTTTCATTCAAGTTATGAATGAAGAAGGTTCTTTAGAATAAATGAAAGTTGTGGAATTACGCAACTTAGTATATTCTTATACAGTAATTCCCATTAATTATCCTTTCAACTACAGTATATTCTTGAATGTTATGTATTTGGTTTTATTATTAAATTTGAATAAAGATCACCTGATCTTATCACAACATTTCTAACGTTACTCTCAGGTGGTAGCTTTGAAGCACCTTCCCAGTCATGCGCTAGTTTTGAAAGAAAATCGAACGGCTTCCCCAAATCTGAGTTTTCATCATATTCTTCAGTTAAACTTGGTTTATAGATTCCTGAAATGGATAATTGAATAAAAACATTGAAAGACTCTCTAGTAAAGTATTAAGAGAAATAGAATATCTTATTAACTTTCAAATATACATAGGAACTGAAAAAACAACGATGTTATCAATAGTGATAGAGTAAACACACTTGATAACTAACATGATAGTGAGACTCAATTTGATTCACGAATAATCAATCAACTGTTAAATCTCGCACGAATAGAAACGCAGAGTACCTTTTTGTGAAATAAAAATTAATTAGAAAGCGCAAATAGGAGTAAGGTTGAGGAAAAATCAATCCAAGACATCATGCAAGCGTTTCTATTTGCACCGAGGCTTCAAAAAAATTTCGATGAACGAATAACATATAACTATCCTGACAAAGATTAAAAAAAAATAGATAAAACTATAACTATTCACAAATGGAAAATTGTTATAGTTTACTTATTACTTGGAGGAGAATAGAATACTTCAATCTTACAACTATTGTTCTAGTGTACTTCAATCGTGTATTACAAGATTGATGATTTTATTGATGACTTATCAATCTTGCTACCAGCAACTAAGTGAGTGTAATGACGCCACCGATCACAGTAAAGAATGCAGATATTACTCATCTCTTAGAATTTAGCATAAATACTCGAATAATTAAGCAGTCTCAATCAATTCATATATCACAATTAATCCAAATTCTAATTAGAAAAAAAACCCATTGGTCTTCAAACTTCAAGTATATAGGTAAAGTCCCACTAGCCGATTTCTCCTGAGGTTGAGTAGACCTCAAAATTACGTTTTGATCCAAAGAGTGCACTATGCAAACGTCAGTGGGGTAGTTTGCGATTGCTTTACTCACGAGGTTCAATAATATAACTTATTTAGAAGAAGATCTAAAATATCATGTTTTGATTCCACAGAATCATTGAAAAATTATTATACAGGATAAAATAAAATTATGATTAAACTAATAAATAAAATAATTGTAATTGAAAATTACGATGAACAAATAGATTCCATCATTAACATTCTATATTAGGCCTATACCGGATTATAAAAGAATGTCTCGATTTTGAAGGGCTCCAATGACAAAAAATTACTTAAAATACTATTTGTTTTACTTGACGACACTTTACAAGCCTTTTTGACCATTTATATAAAAGGAAATTAAAAATTATCATAAATTATAAAAAAAAACCTAAATGTTAAATGAGGCCGCAAATAGAATCCAAAACGATATTCATGCAGCTTTTGAATTTTTCCCACACTCATAGCAAAATGTTCAGTACTTTTTTGATGACTGCAGTTATTTGGACATGTTCATGAATTGGTTGGTACCTTACCCCTCCGAAAAAAACTTTCTTATCACCCATAGGCCATAGGCAAGAATTAGACAATTATTTTTCTAGTGGGCTAGAAATTATACAGGCATAAAAGTGGAGTCGATCTCTTTGTTGTCGCTAGCAAAATGATTATATGAATGGTGATAAGTCGAAAAATGTTTGTCACCATTGGAAAAATTAAGATGGCGGCCAAAATATTGCTAAATTATTAAAAATTATTGAGCGATATGAACATAAGTGATGTGAAAATACTATGAATCCTGTACATAGAACAATGAAAATGGTTGGGTGTCACTAATAAGCTCAGGAAGGACTTGAAATCAAGATGACTGCCAAAATATAATGAAAATAAGAATTGAGTGGTATAAGCGAATGTGTGATCAAAATGCATAGGTTGATGGAAATGTATTAGATAATTATTATTATTATTATTATTATAGTTTTATGGCCTTCATTGGACCACTGTAGTCAGTATCTTCCGGCTTTCCTCTGTCTTCTCTCAGCCCAATATCTCTTCATCCGCTCAGAAATAAATTTCCTTTCCTCGTCCGAAATCACTCTTCCCATCCTATGTCCGACTTTGATCTGCAGTCTGGTCTGTTTGTCCTTCAGGATTCTGATGTTGTCTGACTTGTCTTTCAAATCCTCGAATGTTATGCGCAACTCTCTCATACCCTCCTTGAGTTCTTCAATCCATTTTATATTTGTTTTACTTTTCCACAGCTTTTCAATAATTCTTTTCAATAATTAGATAATTATCAAGCCCTATAAAGACATAAAATTAAGATAAGTCCAACATTTCGACATTTTTCATTAGTGGACCTCAAAATTGAGCTAAATACATTGAAATATGCCTTACAATAAGACTTTAGTCCATGCAAACCTTCGATTACAGTACAGAGTCTTATGGCAATTCTTTTTTATAAGGGAATATGAACGCACCACTGTTGCCATTTTTTACATTTTGTCAATCATATGTGGCCTATGTGGGCTTCATCCTCCGAAAAGAGGTAATCAAAGGAATTCGAAACAAGCCATTAATCAATGAATGTCCATTCACTTAAAGTATTCATATCTCAAACTGACCTAGTTTAAAGTGAATCCAAGAAACTATGGAATTCAGCTTTCCTTTAAGCAGTGTACTTGGTCCTATGGAAGTGACAAATATTTTTGGACTAGTCACCATTGGGTCATTCCACATCAAATCAACACTTTTTTCGGTCACCATTTCAGATTTTGATAAAATTTGGTAAACTCATACTGAGTCATGAGGCTAACAAAAATACGTAATATAGACTTTTATTCCATTCTGTTTACGAGTTACAGCCATTCGAAATTAAAAAAAAAAAAATCACTAAAAATTGGAAATTCGTCATTTTTTAATTTGCTTTTAACAGGGATAGTAACGCAATTGAAAAATGTTAAGCTAACCCAAAAATATATTTTCGATTTTCTTAAAAAGGTTATTTTTGAAAATTTTCAAATTTTTTCATAGACACCTTGTAGTTATGAAATATGCGTTTTGGAAAAAATAGTTTCAGACAAAGGTTGAAGAGAATGTTTTAAGGAACATTTTAGTGAAAAAATCAATTCCATATCTTTAATGATTACCGAATTGCAGTCAATATGGTGAAACTCTACAAATTTTGGCCATCGTCTTGTTTTTTGAACTTATCACCATCAATATTCTGATTCAGCTATTCATAACGAAGAGATTGACACCACTTTCACCCTTGTATATTCAAAGAGCCCACAGAAGCCCTTTTTTGTAACACTTGTACCCAGACTACCAAGCCAAGTTATTTACGAGCATATTTCCTGTTTGCAAAATGAAATCGTAGTAGGTAATTTGTCAGATGTTTTTCTCCACTACAAAACTAAAAAACATGACATTTGGGGTATTTCAATTTATTATATATGCCATTATATTTTACTTCTTCTATTGTGTGAAATCAGCAGAGCCAGTAGAATAAGACTGTATTAAAAAGAATCAATCATGGTTTTCACTTTTGTGCTGGAAAAAATAGATCAAAGAGCTTAGTGCTGTAGATAGCCACTTCCTAGACAGTGTAGATTGATAGTTCCTAGACTGTTATTGCACAAGTACACAACATTTTTTGGCAACTTTTGGCTGTTTCTACTACGGAAAAAATACTGTTGACAATGTTGTGCCAGAAATCCATTGCCAACAAATTATGATGCCAATTTGTTGCCAAAATTTGTGCTTTTCCACTTCCAACAGAATTGTTGGCAAGAAATTTTGATAGAGTGGATACGGGGCTTTAAAGAATTCTTGTATTGCAAATTAAAAAAAGTTTTGATAGATTGACTGCAGAAAATCTTACTACGAGGCTCTTCTTCTCTATACTCCAAGGAGGACAACCTGTGATTCTTTATTTGATTGTACATAGAAGATGAAGTGTTTATTCTACTACTGCCAGTCAACACAGATGAGCTTGAGGCTATAACTGTAGCCATCGAAACTGCAGCACCAGATATTTTGCTATGATTGGGGAAGAAATCAAATGCGGCACAAATATCATTCAGGCTTCTGATTGCAATCACATTAAACATTTATAGGAAGTTCTGACCGTTAATAAAAATTTGAATTTCCTTTTTCATATGTACAAATTGTTTCATGAGTTAAGTAATTGAAGTCCTTCAAAATTGGGACATGCCTTTGTAATCATCTGGTATCAAATTCATATCTGAATATCTCCACAAAGATTGAAATTATGACAGAAGAGACAACAGTAGATAGAAACCTGACAATAAATAAGAATTTCTAATAACTATAAAAACTCACCGACCCCAGAAATCGCAATAAATGCACTTGGTTTATGTTGAGCTTTGCTGATAGCACTGGCTAATGTGTGCGTTGTATTGACTCTGCTATTAATAACGTTCTGTTTAAAACCAGGTGTCCACCGTTGCGTGACATCTAATACATTTTGTCCGGACAAATTCACAACAGCAGTTAGATTCTCAGGAATTCCATTTTCATCAATATCAAACTGTTGAGAAAGCATACTGTAGTTGAAAAGCATAAAACTTCACTAGTGAAACAAACAGGAGATCAAGGAAAAAATTTGGAGTTTTGGTTCAATTGAAAACTTTTTATAAGTAATAATAATTACAATAAAAAAAATAACAGTTATTATAATTATGACATTAGTGTTATTTAGCAATTGATTCCAGTGTCTAGTGTCTGGACCCAGCTAAGTAGCACAATCTTAAGGGGTATTCACGATGTTGGAGTAAGCCAGCTAAGTCGAGCTATTCGCTAACTCCTGCTATTTGCTAAGTCAGTGTTAACTCAATGCTATAGTAGTACGTTAGAAAAAAATTAGCAGACGAGATAGCAGATAGCGCAGGTTCTAGTCTGCTAACTCCAGCTATCTCCGTTAAAACCGTGGCCATCTTTGTTTTCTAACCCTACTTTTCACAACCTCAACTATGAAGTTTTATGAATATCCGCTTGGAACGCTATTGTAGTTAGCATATAGCAGTTGTTCCTAGTTGGGGTGCTCACAATCCCAAGTTAGCAAATAGCAGTATAGCTCGTTAAAACGACATTGTGAATACCCCTATAATATGCTCAAAAATAGCATTGAATGTAGCTGATAGTACGATCATTTTATGGGAAAATATGGCTCAACCTCAAATAATTGCAACACGGCCGATTTTTTTAAATGATAGCTTAGAGTGCACCTAATTATCCCCTGAAAATCCCTTGGCAACATGCCCAAAAATCTAAAATGTCTGCCATGATGGGGCCAAAAATATCTATTTCCGCAAGTATCTCAAAATTAGTTGGGTTTTTTCAAAAATGCTATTCTGCAAAAATTGTAACTCTTTTTAAGCTGATTAATTTACATATCAACATTGTCTTTGTAAAATGTACGGTATAGCCGCAATAGGCCCCATCATATTCACTCAAGATCAGTACTTTTTAAAAAATAGGTTGAAGTAACATATTTGATTGCTATAACTTGCAAATCATCGATTGCACATTCATAACTCAAAATCCATCTGAAAATAATTTAGCTCTCTACAATCTGAAACTAAAGGTACCTTTTTATCTTGAGTAGTTTTTGAAAGAGAGCTGTACAAGTTTTCGTGCATACCAAAAAAGGCTGAAATTCAAGTGGGGATCGGAACTACAAAATTCTAAATATTTACATCGGGATATTTTTCTTAGAATACTGTTTGTAAGACTCTAGTCTATTAGAAACAGCTCTTAGTCGCCTTCAAATGTGGCCAATTTTACCAGGGGGGCCAAAAATGGACCCTCTATTGTTCGAATCTTCTGAGGCACGAATTGTGAACGAATGATTGAATCTTACTGAATAATAGTTCATTCTTCTCAGATCATTGATGCGGTTGAAAATCATATATTACAAGACAAATTTGGACTAACTAGTGAAATTTCAGTCCTGAGGGTATGGCTATACCATATTTTAGGTCCTTACCAATTGCGGCTATTATGACCAAAAATGACAGGAAATATTTTCAGAATTTAATCAGGGGGAATTGGTATTTTTATCAACAATAATATTAAGGTAAATATAGTTAATTGTAATATGCAAACTGATAATCTTCTTTTGGAAATTCGTTTCGAAAGTATGTTGCTGCCCTTAATTGGTGTTTATAGTCCAAGGGAATTGTTATTTTTATCAACAACTAGCTGGCCCGACACGCGTTGCTGCGTTCTCATAAAAATTCTCCTTGATTTTATTATTCGCCACCTCCTGCTGAGGTTACATTTCAAATTAGGAAATAAGTTAGTCCTAGGGCTCTTCCAGCTGATCATAGAGGCCTCCTTCGTTGTTTTCTTAATCACCACCTCTGAATGAAGAAACATTTCAAATTTAAACCTCCTACGACTATAAGGGTAGAAGCTAGGTTTTTTATTTTATTATTCGCCACCTCCCGCTGAGGCTGCATTTCAAATTTCTAGCTGCATTGGTAAACAGATGTCGTCAACCTGGCATAATTACATTTCATCATACCCAGTCGTATGTTTCCTACATATTGCAAGGCTCCGACTGCACTGTAGCCTACATGTAAAGTGCAGTCTTTTGCTGTTCAAATGCAGCGTAAATAACGCCGCTAAGGGGCCTGCCATATGATTAAAAACTGTTGACTTCTATCAGCTGTTCCTTTAAGCTGTTTGGCCGGCAAGTTCAGTAGGTTAGGTCTATAAAATGGATTAATTAATAATAATTATTAGCTCCCCTATTAAAATTTATGGTCAGAAACTATCCCCAATATTCACACAACATATTCCCAAAGTTTCATGCCGATCTGTCAAGTAGTTTTGAAGTCTATAGGGAACATACATACATACAGACAGACATTCATTTTTATATATATAGATAATATTAAGATAAATATAGTTAATTGTGATATGCAAACTGATATTCTTCTTTTGGAAATTCGTTGCTGCCCTTAATAATTATTGGTGTTTATAGTTGACACAATTTCTCTGTTAATCATTTTTTGAGTGAATTTTCCAAAATCAGGACTAATGCTGTGATTGTAGGTGTTTTAAACATTGACATTAGCACTAGAAGCCCTGATTCAGAAAACTATTTATCACTAATATGATAATAATAGCTTTAGCTCCATGTTAAATGATTATATAAGACTGACAGATGAATCCATGTCAAGTCTGGACCATATCTTTGTTCAACACAAAAACCTTGCTAATTTTAAAACAGGATCAAGTACTCTGCCAATTAACATTAATTTATTGTAGAATGATCAAGTAGTCTGTCAATTTGGACTAATTGTAGAATAAATTTGATGATATAGTTTCATTTTATTTTCACTAGTACAATTGAACTAACTTGACATGTGGATATAAACACTCACCTTTTGGCATGATGGCCATTTCGCACTAATGTACAGACATTGCTGACAGTGGGTTGTAGCCAAAATGAGAAAGTTTCTATCAACAGCAACGACAAAACTTAAGTTCTTATTTCAGCTTAACTATGACCGAGCTCTAAAAGATCATGAATAATTTTTCCGTCAGAACTAAGATCGAACCCGAGACATTTTGGTTAGCACAGTTGCACTCAACCCACTCGGCTACGGTCACGCCAATATATAAATGTTGCCATATAAAACAAATCTCAAGTGGCCCAATATCCAGTGGTTCATTTGAGTTAGCACTGACTCAGATTCTGTATAATTTGAAAATTATGAAATTATTTGAATAAATTAAATTTCCATTGTTATAAATTGAGCTGAGTAAGTTGGACTTTAAAAATTAATCTTACCCATGTCATACGTTGTGGTCCAGGCATTCGCGATATTATTGTCACTTCATATCCTTTACTTTTCAGTAAGTAACTAAAGGCACTCCCAATGAATCCTGTTCCTCCTCCTGGAATCAATTGAATATTCAATTAATTATGAGAAACAGACACCATAGGGTCATTCCACGTAAAATCAACACACTTCTTTGTTCACAATGAAAAGCTACCGGTTAACATAAAAAATCGACTTTCTTTGTAGTGGCGAAGGTGATATTGTGGAAGATATCCTCCTTAAGGAATAATAAGACTTGAAGTTGTCACAACCACATTTATTGAGATACTATTTTCGGTTGTTACACCATTATCAATCTCAATCAAGAGTTTGATTGAGATTGATAATGTTGTAACAACCGAAACTAGTATCTAAATAAATGTGGCTGTGACAAGTTCAAGTCTTATTATTTATTATAAAAAATTAAATTTGGGACGGTAGACTTTTACTAGAAATTAAAACTAAAGACGCACTATTTGTGGTATCGGGCACCGAACGAAGAGTAATAAAATAATTCATTACTAAACGTTACTCTTCTCAAATGATGACAAGAACCAGGTTAATAAGGTAGGTGACCAAAGTTTAGAGATTCAGTATTGGCACATATGATCACAAAATACTGACTTTTATAAATAAATAAAATAAAAAAAACACATTACAACTAAATTATCTAACAATAAATTAAACTAAATATTCAGTCTTTTGACCCTAAACTCTAATTTCAGTAATTGTTGTGGATATCCATTTTCGTGAACTATAGTATAACTATTAATATGTAGAATCTTGCTGTGCAGAACTGACCTTTTTCACTTGCGGCGTACTAACATACATGAATCATACAACACAAAAAATAGCAAATACTTTCAGAAAGGTCAACCACACAGTCGCATTCAAAACCAACAACACCTTAATAAAACTCACCACCAACACCACCTCCAACATTCATTCTGGCACTTATAAACATGCAACGAATGTGACAGCTTCTATATTGGCCAAACAACTGGCAGATCTTTCACAACCAGATTCAAAGAACACATAAAACCTCACCCAACCACATACAAAATCAAATCACGCCGAACATCTACTCACGAAAAATCATTCATTCAGCAACATTGATCAAGTCATGAACTCAATACTCTTGAACAATTCGAAATTTACAAACATTCCATTTCATCTCCTCAACTCATACTCAATGATCAACTTAATTTCAAATCTCATACCATCTTCAACATCATCACAAACTCCCCCCTGAAAACATCTCCACCACACCTACTTCCCCCCCACCACATCCACTCCCACTACCTCCCTCTATCTTACATACTAGAGAACCAGTCAGTCTGCAACCAAACGATTGCAAGAAGTAAAATAAATGTCTGCAAGACAAACGTTTCCTAAATTTCGTCATTGATTAAAAAAATTTGTTAACTAATTTTTTTAGTAGGCCTATATACGAACTTTCTCATTTCATTGTTAGCCCAGGCAATGAATGCAAAAAAATGGCCATTGTCGTAACAAATTAGGGGAAAGCTGAATTTTTGCAGGATGTTAGTATACATAGTACTTACTCAAAAAAACCAAAGTCCCGACCCCCACCCCGCTTGCTTCCCCCACCACCCCCCTATCAACATTGCAAGAGCAGTACTTCAGTTAAAGGCTTATAACTCGGAAACTAATTAAGGTATAGTTGTGATTCTCATCTCATTCAATACTCAAAACTATTCTCTAAAAAATATGTCATATACATTTTCTATGTAGATAGCCTAGTTTTCAGTAAAAAAATAGTTTATAGAAAAAAATGTCACCACGAACCACAAAAATCAACTTCAACTGATCATATCTTTTTTAATATCGCGTTATTGGTTGTGCCGTTCCTTACAAAACTTATAGATAATTTAATAAGCTTTAAAATGATGTGTCTATTGATTACTATAGTTCAAGTTATGGCGTCATAGTGAGTGATGAAATAGTAGCGGACACCGCGTCGCCGAACCCTACAGCACTGTGTATTGCATGGCGCTTGGCTATCCAGCCCAATCCAATAAATAATTATTGTCAGACAAGCAAGACTATATAAGCCAATCAATAGTACACGTTTGAAAGTACATTTTCCGAAAAGTCCCCAAAAATCCCCCCTCATCTTTTCCCCCTAGCCCCCTCAAAGTTGAAAATGTTTCTAATTATTGGAAATTCGATATCTCTGTAACTAACTATCGAACAGAGTTGATTCTTCTTCCATAATATCAATCATATAATGTTCTGCAATAAATGTGCTGTTCACTTTGCCGGTAAACCTGATAGTTTCTTTTATAAAAATTGAAATATCTTCAAAAGAGAAATCTATCAACTAGATTTTTCATTAATTAGGGGGACATTTTTGTATGTCAATTTACAGAAAATAGCGTTGAATAGAAGTTATAGAACTTATTTTTATGAATCCAAAGATGTGTATAACAGCATACTGACGATTAGAGATAACGATTTGTTAGGATGAGTGGTGTAGAGGGGGGGTGCCCCTTTGCTAACATTGTTGGGCCCTTCTCTCAGGAACGGTATGTCGCACTCCATACCATTATTTTCTCAGCTCTTTGAGGCCACATTTGACAGATAATTTGGAATTCTGCTTTAAAGGTCAGTATAGGCTCCCCCCTATATCAGACATGGGCCCACTTTTGAAGGAGGGTGCTAGATGAAATGAGAAATTATGTGGGTGGGTCAAAAAATTTATTAGTACTCATTTTTTACATTTCAATCATCAATTAAAAATTCAAGTCTCAATGAATATTATCCTAAATAATTAAAGATGTAGTAGAAAGACTCTTGTTTAACTCACGAATGGATGCAGTAATCCAACTGAGATTAGCTTTAGAAGCAATCTGATTTTTAACCCATCTTATCAAAGCAAAAGGTGTCAGGGGGTACTTCTCCACAATGGTTTTGGTAAATTAGCGTTTAAAAGCAGTAATTTAAGCAGCTCTAGACATCATTTCACTCATTTTGACGCACATTAGAGTATGAAGCACATTTAGTGCTCATATCATTTGAATGTCTCACTAACAATCATGCTATTTATAGATGGCCTTTTACATTTAATTTCACTTTTATATTCAGTTTGAAAACAAGTGAAGTTTTTTTTTAATGTTTCGGTAGTTATACTTATGTCTGGTATTTTTCACTATTTACTCTAAAAGCTCAACTTCTTTTTTGTTCTGGATAAGAGTGATGTCACAACTTCATTGACACTAAACATTCCAGTTGAACCTTTTTGATTGTGTGGACCTTTTGGCATTAATCAATAATGAAACTACAGTAGTTTCTTTATTTTGTAACTGATTACCAATTTCAAGCATCTATTCGTTTCAACATATGAAAACTTCATCCAATGACAACAGAGGCAGGAAACCTCTTGAAACAATGAACAAGAATTAGGCCTATATCGTCATAATACAGTAATTGCAATTTGAGTCTTTCTTCCTTCCCTGTCGATTTTACGTTGTAAGCGGTAGCTCAACTCTTTAGTAAGTTAACTCATATCTAAACACTGAGAGCAAACTGAGATGCGATAATATTGTACTGCGAAATCGAAAAGATAAATGAATAAATAACCGTTATCCTAATTTAGCAGAGAAAATATATTTTTTACATTACCGTATATTTCATATATTTCTTATAACTTAATTTGCATGTGTGATTCTAGTCTTCACTCGAAATCATGTTCCGGGCTAGCTCACCCAGTAGTTTGCCCATGGGTAGTTTGCCCATTACTGCCCTAAAGTGTACTTGGAAAATGACGGTTTTCATTATAAATAGTTTAGGCCTATAACTCGTAAACTACTGAAGAAGGAATTGCAAAATTCGTCTGAAATTAATTGTAGGTAAAATCTTTTTCTGTCATATCCTTAGTAAGAGAACCACTGAAAACACATTTTAAATCAAACTAAACAATTCTATATGTAGGTTTTCCCGATAGTACAGTCATACAATTTGTTGGACAAAAAATGTATAGGACACAGTTATTTTAGACAATACAATTCCCTGAAACATACCAATGGCATCTTTGTATCATGCATGAATTTTGAGTTATTGTAATTCAAAATGATGAAAGATTATGAAAAAATTTAAATTTCAACTTTATGATTATAACGTTCTATTCATGCTACAAGCCTGCCGTTGGTACCCAGTTTTGGGTAATTGTATTGTCCACAAGAAAGGTATCCTGTTTATTTCATGTTCGACACATGGTGTGGCTGTAATATCGGAAAACCTAGAAAATCACCAAAACTTTTGCTACATATAAAACTGTTTAGCTTGATTTAAAACGTGTTTTCAGCAGTTCTCTTACTGAGGGTATGAAAGAAAAAGATGATACCTACAGTTTGAGACAAATATTGCGATTTATTCTGCAGTAGTTTACAAGTTATAATTATTTATAATGATGAATCATCATTTTACAAAATAATGTAGTATAAGGGAAACCTATACTGCCCTTTCAAGTAGAATTCCAAATTATCGGTCAAATGTGACATTTTACATATGAATTGAAATAGCCTCGAAGAGCTGAGAACATAAAGGTGGAGTGTGACAGATGTTAGCGAAGGGGTACCACCCTCATCACTACATCTCTCATCGAACAAATCATAATGAAATAGCACCGATGGCGATGATGAAAACTCTTAGCTAGTTCAAGACCAGGATCGGTGACTCCCCTAAATCTCTATAAATGGACTTGATGCTCAAATTGGTTGAGTTCCTAGGAGCCTTCTCATTTACCGGTGGCGTCTAATTGGTCTATTCAAATTTTTCAACGTTTATGGATTTGAGTTGGCCAATCAGACAGCACCGGTAACATTTACCGGTAAATGAGAAGGCTTCCAGGAACTCAACCATTATGAGAACCAATTGATAACACTTCTCGTACGGTGTTGCCTAGTCTACAAGTTTGACGTTAGGTTAGCATTGCCACTGCAGTCAGTTGTTTTTTTCTGTTTTGCTACACTGCAAATTCGTTGAGCCGTTGCCTATTTCGTGGCGTTGAGTACGGACAATGATTAGGATAATAAATACTACAAAAGTTATTTCTACTCTTAATCTTGACAAAATATTAGAAAACTCAAACCATAGATTGATGTACGGTAATATGAAAAATTAAGGGAGAAATCCAGGTATTCAATAAATACCAAAATAATAAGCAATATTTCTCTTTCACATTTTACACTTCAAGATAAAATTGAACTCTACTTAGGACTGTAATCTAGACTACCTAGGTAATGTTAACAAGTTGAAAATAGTTACAAAATATCCACTCACCAAGCAAAACATGTCCACGAAAATTAGATTTCTGTGCAAATGAACTTAATAACCTTGTTGCCATGTTCTCAGTGCAAGAATATCTACAAATTTTGGAATTCACTACAACCCCCTCACCATTTCAATTTCTGAAGTCAGTTAAAAAAGGGAAAACTATTACGGTGTTCGTAAAATAATCAATAATACTCAAGATTGAAATATAAGTTTATTAAAGATAAAAGGGATTCTTTAATAACACTAATAAAAATTGCAGAAGAAGAGAGGTAAATTAAAAGTAGGTTTTTCCTGGTGATTTTAGCCTACAAGTTCTCTGCTTTCATTCTAATATAATAATAAGTATGGAACTTGCATATTTTGAAATATAAAAAATGTGTATCTTGTTGATCTGTAATACTTGTCGTTTATTATTACGTTAGTTCTAACTTCTAAACCTCAAACTCCAAATTTTTCTTGTACTTTTAACCTCAAATCACTAATCACAGTTCCGATTCTGAACATCTGAAGTCTGAACGTCTGAACAATCTGAACTCCTCAACAAAACAACACAACACAATTTGGCACGACGACGCTAAAGAGTCGATTACATTGGGATAGGGAGATCACATGCGAGCAGTGAATAGAAACGTTACAGACCGACCGTGTTTCAGCAGCTCGGCGTGCCAAGCCGAATTATAGAAAAGAAAAACTTTCAGAACTACCACCATACTATGAAATTTCAAAGACAATAAATAATTTTGTAACACAAAATTAAAATATGGAGTTTACCATAAACAATTCAATAACAATTATTCATCAAAACAGTTCACATAAAATACAATATATCATATCTAAAGAGCCTGCGTGGTCAAATGTCGGCTTTAGCCACAATAATATTGTATTTTTGTGTTGGCTACTCTGCCAGTGAGTACCAAATTTGACCAAATCCAAAGTTCGGATGTGGTACTCAATGTGTACGTTCTGGGAGCATTTTCGGTTTGAACTAAAAATAAGAAAAAAATCATAATAAACATATGTCTGGAAACGCTTTGTTAGCGAGTTATACAGAGTGAAAGATTTTGCCCAGAACTCGGTACTCTCGGTTAAAGAAAGTCATACTAAAATTCTAAGGACCAAATATAGTTTATCTCTTATGGCTTTTGATCTGAAAAAGGAATAAAATAGGTTCCAGAACTCTATCTTCAGTAGTTTTTATGATATGATGTAAAACAGAAAATTCTGTGCCTAAAAACACGTTTTTTCAGCTTTGAAGAACAATAACTTTGTTAAATGAATAATAAATGCATAAATTATGATGTTGTAGATCCATCTTGTTTCCACTAATATGTAATATAAACTAAAAAAACACTTTTAAATGGAAATTAACTCACGTTATGGCGTGACGGCCGTTTCGCTCTGTTGTCTAGAGCATCGTCAGACGACCCACAGTACACTGACTTAAGGTATGAGTATGAGGGTTATGTATGTTGGAATGGTGATGGGGTGGGGGGATGAGTAGGCGGGAGGTTTGAAATTGGGATTATTTTGTCAAATAGAGTATGTGAGAAGAAGTTAAGTTGATCATTTAAAATGTTGTCAGGTTGCTGCTTTGCATGTTTGTAAATCTCTGAAAATCTCAAAGCTTATCTCAAAGCAAATCTCAAAGCTTATCTCAAAGCTTATCTCAAGCTTAAAGCAAATCTCAAAGCAAAATCTCAAAATCGCAAAATCTCTGTAAATCTCAAAGCTTTGCATGTTTTAGAACAATATGAGATTTACAAACATGCAAAGCAGCAACCTGACAACATTTTAAATGATCAACTTAACTTCTTCTCACATACTCTATTTGACAAAATAATCCCAATTTCAAACCTCCCGCCTACTCATCCCCCCACCCCATCACCATTCCAACATACATAACCCTCATACTCATACCTTAAGTCAGTGTACTGTGGGTCGTCTGACGATGCTCTAGACAACAGAGCGAAACGGCCGTCACGCCATAACGTGAGTTAATTTCCATTTAAAAGTGTTTTTTTAGTTTATATTAAATGCATAAAATTCAGATACGAAACTTGTAGAGAATTTAATTCTGAAAAATCTGATGTAAATAAATCCAACAACAAACAAATACTTCTCTCAAATATTCGTCTCTAATGAAAACTAAACAAAGGTTAATTGAACTGAAAACTTCTGTCAGAATAATCAAAATGTTAATTGAGACAATAACAAATAATAATAAATATATTAGGCAGCCATAATAACACTTCAGATGAGACAAATTGTTTTTTTTGTGAACTGTTTTGATGAAATTTCATTGAATAATTGTAGGTAAGCTTTGGGCTATTTCAACAGGCTGCCTGCAAGTGCGAAAGGGCTGGATCCAGGCACGTAGCCAAGGGGGGAGTCCTGGGTGTCCGGACCCCCCCCGAAATTTTTAAAATGTTTTATTTTTATGGACTACTACATTTTTATGAATGTAAAAAATAAAACAATATCATACAGTTAAGGTAAGTAATTCATCATTGGAGATGAGATGATCCACATATTAAAAATCCACAAATCAAATATCGTGTGCATATGCCGAGTAGGCAACACTGTGAACACACGCTTGACGCTCGCCGTTGATGTACGAGGGTGGGGTGAGGTCAGTGACCGCCAGTCAAGGTTAGACGTTAGTCGCGCTCTCGGCACTCGGCACGGCAGTCGCGAGTTCTCTCAGTTCATTCGTTCATTGACAGTTTGTGACCGGACCAGTATGAAGCGAAAGCAACATAACCCGTCAATTTTAGATTTTTTTAAAAAGAAAAAGTCTACAAGTTCAAGTGTAGGTAAGTAAAGAATAAAGTAAATACTAAATCCCATACTACTATATTTTTAATGGTTTGCGTCGCAAACTTTGTGACAATATAATTTATAAGTACGTGTAATACTTTCTATGGACTATGGAGATTGAAGGCATATTATAAAAAAAGGACTACATATAATATGGTTTAAAATAACATAAAGTATAGGCTGTCGTAAAAATAGGTTAGGTTAATATGGGACCGTCGGCCGCCATTTTGCAGTGCTACCAGCCCATAAGAAAACCCTCGATTGTAGTGTCAACTCGGCGTGACACAATTACCATCACGCTCAGGTTTAGTTAGGTTAGTTATTATTTTCTGTAATAAGAAAATTATAACTGAGGTTATTATTTTCTGTAATAAGAAAATTATAACTGAGCTAACTAAAACCTGAGCTTGATGGTAATTGTATCACGTCGAGTCGACACTACAATCGAGGGTTTTCTTATGGGTTGGCAGGCAGCCCTGCTACATTCTAATTTTGAAATGTAGAAAATAAGAAAATCATTGTAATTTAGTTGTGTTTGCGCCAGTTTACTATTACCGTTTATTTTATTGTAGTTTTGATTCATATGTCTAAAAAAACCTGTTTTTTTTCAGATCAGCAGCAGGCCAATACTACATGTTCGTCCTCGTCGGAGCTAGAGCAATCTTTCAATACGGACCCTGCCCCTACAACAACTGGTGTGAGCTGTTTGGAGCCTGAGCCTGGCGTCAGCAACGAAGCCCCCGCCCCTACAACAACTGGTGTGAGCTGTCTGGAGCCTAAGCCTGGACCCAGCGGCAGCAACGAAGCCCCTGCCCCTACAACAACTGGTGTGAGCTGTTCGGAGCCAGAGCCTGGACCCAGCAACGAAGCTTCAACCCCACGACTCGCAGCTGTTGATGAAGATGACATTACTGAACTTGATACTAGTGACAGACAACCTTTAAATTCTGGCATATTTCATCCGCACACTTTTGACGTAGGTGAGTTGAAAAGAACCACTATTGATGACAATTTGAAAAACCAAATATTGTCTAATGTGTTAATTCCATCAGACGAATTTATTTATCCAACAACAGAATTTAATAAGAAACAGCTAAAATTTCAAAGTCACTGGGTGAAAAAATGGCCTTGGATAGCTTATTCAAGGAAATGTGACGGCATATTCTGTAAATATTGTTTGTTGTTTCTTAGTGAAGCTAGTGGCACCGGTAAGGGCAATCATGAAGCAGCAGGCGCTTTTATAGAAGCCCCATTTAGACGGTGGAGAAACGCCATTGAAAAGTTTGACAATCATAATCGTACACAACACCATAGAACTAATGTTGAAAAAGTTGACAATTTTATCAAAATTATGTCCCGAGAAATGAAGGAAATTCCTGACGTACTTATCAGTCAAAGGCAAAAAGAGAGAGAACTAAATAGGGCACACTTGAGGCCTATTGTTGAAACTGTGCTGTTCTGCGCCGAAAATGAACTCCCATTAAGAGGTGACAATGACAGTGGCCCTCTCACTCTTGAGAAGCCTTGTCAAAGAGATGGTAAATTTCGGGCTTTATTGAGATTTCGCGCCAACTCAGGAGATCACCAGTTAAAAAATCATATTTTGAACAATAAAAAGAATGCAACTTATATCAGTCCAGATATACAAAATGAAATCCTCGACGTGAGTTCATCATTAATTCAGGAAAACATAGTAAAACAAATAAACGAGTCTGATTGCTTTGCCATTTTAGCTGATGAAACTATGGATGTGTCTTCCATTGAACAGCTATCATTATGTATCCGATACGTCAGTAGGAACCAAAATGATAAGCCTATTATAAAAGAAGATTTTTTAGGGTTTTCATCCATCTCTGATTTGAGTGGAGAAAACATTGCCAAATCGATTTTGGAAATGATCCATAACTTGGGATTAGACATGACCAAGTGCGTGGGCCAGGGATACGACGGTGCTTCCAACATGAGTGGTAAGGAAAAAGGTGTCCATGCTAGAATTAAAGAGAAATACCCAAAAGCACTATATGTCCACTGTGCAAGTCATAGATTAAATTTAGCACTGTCAAATGCCATGTCTGTAAATAATGTTAGAAATGCTTTAGACATAGTAAGAGAAATCTGCGGTTTTTTTAGAAAAAACTCTGTTGCAAATCATACCCTAAAAGACGCCATTCAGGTGTATATGCCGGATAACAAAAAGACACGATTGAGTAAAGCTTGTGACACTCGGTTCATTGAGCGCCACACCAGCATTCAAGACTTTGTAGAACTAATTGAACCTGTGTATGCAAGTCTTGAGGAAATTTCCAACTCAAGTAGAAAAAGTGCTGGGGCTGCAGCTACCTTTCAAGCGGCAATGGAAAAAAGCACTTTTTTATTATCTTTGTTAGTGTGTGAAAAAATATTCAGCATAACTCTACCCCTTTCAGTATACCTCCAGCACGAAAGGTACGACCTTTCAGCAGTCGTAAGTTCTGCTAATGAGGTTATTCAGTCGTTACAAGACCTAAGAGATTCAGCTGATAAAGTATTTAAAGATATCTTCAACCGTGCTACAACTATGTCTCAAGAAATATTTAATAGGGAATTAGAAGCACCAAGAATAAATCAACGACAACAACATCGCTCTAATCATATTGCTAAGTCAACTGAAGAGTATTTTCGAGTTTCAATTTTTGTGCCATGTTTGGATAGCATTATAACAAATATGAAAGAACGATTTTCAAACAATGAAAACATCATAAAGTCTTTCCAAGCATTATTACCAGGATTTGCTTCGCCAGAGAAAGAAGACATGTTGGAATGCCTGTTAGGTTACCTTTCGTCCAGTGATAGTCCTGATGACAGCTCACTTACTACACTTACAGGTGAATACAGGGTATGGTGCAACTCATCAAAAAATGTCAAGAAACCCTCAGACATTTTAGAAGTAATGGAATCATGCAACAAGTCTTTTCTCCCACATATTTACCAGCTCCTTCAGGTTTTTGCAACACTTCCAGTTACCACTTGTAGTGTAGAAAGGACATTTTCTACAATGAAACGAATAAAATCATTTATTCGTAATAGAACAAGCAACGAGCGTTTGAGTTCACTTGCTGTACTTTCCTGTCACCCACAGTTGCACCCTGACGCGGAAGCAGGTTTGGACGTGATGGCAAAGAAGCAGAAAAGACGACTACTTTTGTAAAACTTCCAGACGGACTTTGCTTTGTGTGTCAATGAACAAATGAAAATGTATTATTAAAAATTTACAAAAATTTTATAAATAAAATGTATTACTTATTATACATGTATATTATACTGTAAATGACCAAAACATGAGTTTTTAATTCATAAAAACCAAAAATTTCCACCCGGGGGGCAAGCCCCCCGGAATCCCCAAGCCTAAGGGGGGGGGGCAAGCCCTCCCCGGCCCCGGACCCCCCCCAAAGTGTAATCCTGGCTACGTGCCTGGCTGGATCTGGGCGTTTTTGAGTTGTGACCAGATACTTGAGAGACAGGGCCTACTACAGTATTCAAGAGTTCATAGAGGATGATTTGTCTCAGATGCCATCTTGCTAAACTGCCTTTGTGTTTTTGATTAATTGTGACGCCATCGATCCCATAGTACGGGTAAAGGATGAAGAATTAGGTATAAGGAATAAGGTATATTTTAGTTTTGTGTTGCAATATTATTTATTGTCTTCGAAAAGCCATTGTATGGGGGAAATTCTGGGAGTTAAATTTTTTCTATAATTCGGCTTGAAATGCCGAGCTGTTGTAGCACGGTCGGTCTGTCACGTTTCTACTCACTACTCGCTTAGCTAGTAACTATCCCAATGTAATCGACTCGTTAAGTATAACAGCTGATCACGGCTATCTGGATCAGATGTTCTCATTTGAGCTGTCTACAGTTCATTGTGGTCGTTGGGGGTAGATAACCCCAAATTTATTTAAACTTTTAAACCGATATAACAAAACGTTCGGAAGTTCGGAATGCATATGGCTTAGGGGCGTTTAGGCATTAGATTTCTAGGCTTGTTGCAGGTTGCAAAGTGATATCCCAGTAAAGTATATGTAGTTGAAACTACAGAGTACTGAAATGGATCATAATTTGGTTAATCAAATTGCTGATTTGTCCTGGCAATGTGCTCTTGAGTCTTTGTGCTCACCTATGGATAACAATGTATTGTATCAAATTTATCATGAAATCATCATGAAGCGACTTGTTGATAGTGATGAAACCAATAGACTGGTCAGCTATTGCCTGTCTGATAAGCTCAACCGGTAAGTTGAATCAGTAGAGTTATTTCTAGATTGTAACCATCAAAATTATTTCTATAACTTAAATCCTGAATTCAGTTATCAATGGTGACCGCCTTTTATTTTAAATGGTTCATGGAGTTGCATGCTGTAGGTGAAGGTGTATTTAATTCTAGAGTACCGGCTTTTCACCCCGACGGGGTCGAGTCCTGATCAATAACTTTTCTATCATCATTGATCTATAATCTCATTAACAAGCCTTGGCTCATGTGGGAATCATTCACTAACAAAAGGAGCTAACTTAAGCTGCGTTTATACTATCTAGCCTATCTAGCAGAGCTATATAAGACTGAAGTTTCAGTTGGACAATTGAGTATTGTTGAGTGCCCCGTTATCAGTGCGATAAGACAGTGCCGGACCTGTTTCTTTCAAACGAAATCTCGCTCGAAACTGATTTTTGAATCAAAACTTATTTCACAAACTATTTTAATTAAATTAAATTCTAACTAATACTCAGTTAAATTTGAGTGAAAGCGCGTTTTTTATAAGTTTTAACAGTTCGTTTCATACAAACTAAAAAACCGATGGCCTACCTCAGAAATATCAATCTTTTAAAGATATTTCTAACTGAACTTTCGTGACACGTGAAACAAAACTACAATCTCTCTTAAATATAACGTGACAGAAATTGGCTCAACAACACAAAGTGATTAAAGTGAGCGTAAAATTTATAATTGTGGCATTTGTAAAAATACCGTAAAAAACGAACAAAAAGCGATAGGTTGCGACTGTGATCAGTGGTACGGTATCACATACGTTGTGCTAAGGTCACAGAGACTCAATGTGAAGCTCTACAAGCAGACAACTATATTTTTACCTGGATATGTAGAAAGTGCAAAGATATAAAACTAAGCAAAAATCCTTCTACCCATAACACGAATCCTGATGAAAAAATTTCACAACTAAACAAAATAATAGAACTATTAATTGATGTGCGATATAGACGACTTAAAAACTCAGCTCAGCCAAGAAAAAAGTTAGAAAAACACTACCAAAGATTCAAAAAATGAAAAAGAATCAAATCGAATTGAGATATCACAGATCCCAACAGCAATTCCTGTTAAGAAAACACCTAAACCTGATACCTGAAACCTAAACCTAACCCTGCTAATTGGAGACTCAACTCTTCGAGCTGCTGCAAGCATGATAATCGAAAACTACGGGTTCAATGTTGAAACAAAAATTTTCCCTGGAGGAAAAATCTAAGATATTAGTAGATTCTTTGCGAACTATGACACACTACCTAATAAAATTGTAGTAAATACAACAATTTAGTAAATTAAAAAACACCTAATCACATTATGCGACCCCTTTGGTACACAATAGGAGCTGGCTTGAAAAAACACAAAAACAAAGTGGTTCATAAATGGTGTAATGGACAGAAAAGACACTAGGGACATTTATGTCACAGAAACAAACGATGCATTCACATTCATTTGTATACAACTTGTAGCTACTTTCATTGACACATCACTAGCTTGTGGAACTAACTGCTATAGACCTGACGGTATTCACCCCAACAAAAAGGGAGCTCAAAACTTGACTGATAGAATCATGGAATCGGCTAAACTAGGAGAAAACATAAACACACATTTACAAGCACATGTTTTATATCCTTATAATATTTCAACTGAATCTAATCCATCAAAAACCACACCCACAAACTCAGGACAGATTTCACAAATTTTGAACATTGGGACAAATAACACAAAAAACTGCCTTATTCATCCCAGTAACCCCACTCAATAACTAGACTAACACCAAGACAAAAACCAAAACTTAATAGATCAGTCAAACAACCTAAAAAAAGAATAAATAAAAGACTAAACATATTTTTTAAACACACAACGAGGCCTTAAAAACAAAAATATACCAACTTACTATAGAACTAGACAAGATATAGCCACACATTTTAATGATTGCAGAACATGGACTTGACAGAAACAAACTGGAAACTACTGCTATACCAGGATATACATTACACTCAGATTTCTCAAGAAAGCAACAGGGGAGGAACGTCTATGTACGCATCAAACACTTTGGACTGTAATTTGAAGAATATAGACAGAGCTTCTCAAAAGAATTGAAGAAATAGCTGCTCTAAAATTAAAAACCAAAACTCAACAGCTGACAATAATAATTATTCACAGGCCAACATCAGGAAACATTCTTGAATTTTTTGAACATATAGACATTTTCCTAGGTTCTTTCACTGCAAGGAACAACAACACAGTAATAATGGGAGATTTAAACAAACATTAACTCTCAACAAATTTTGCAGAATCTAGAAAAACTAAGTGACATTCTGACTCAGCATAACCTAAAAATTATCCAACTCCTACCAATCAGGTTAACAAATAGCAGTGAAACAAGCATAGACTATTGTATTACAAACATAAGCGATACAAAAATTCAATTAATAGACAACGCTATATCCGATCATAAAGGGATAGAATGCACTTTAAAAACAACAATTAACCATTAGCAGGATATTACTACAAATTCTAGAAAGTTGAAAGCAGGAAATATGGATCTAATCAGAAATGAACTCAAAAAAGAAGACTGGAGAGAACTTACAAGTTTAGAACCCGTAAATGACAAATACATTAACTTTATAAAAACCGTACAATATTACTTAAATTGTATCTGTTCCACCAAAACAAAGAAACGCAGAAATAAAAAGACACAATATTTTGAAATTACAAATAGAATTAGTGATTAAAGAAAACAAATGCTTGATTCTAATAATATATACATAATGACCGAAAATCAAGAAAATAAATCAAGCTGCCATGAAGTAGCTAATAAAATCAACATCAAATAAAGTAACTAAAGAAACATGGAAGGTTATAAATGAGGAAAGAAAGAAAAATAAGTGTATTGATGATGAAAATCTCATTCTAAAAATAAATAATAAATTGGAAACAAACCCTTACACCTTGGCGGAATTTTTCAACAACTATTTCTTAAATATTGGTCAGGCTGATACTCAGACATCAAATAAAAAAAAAAACACTAATCAAAATATAAATCAAGAAAGTGAGATAATACTGGAAAAATTTGAATTTATATCAAAAGAAACACTAAATGAGATTTTTTAAAGAACAAACATAAATACTCAGCTGGAATTGATGGAATTCCAGGTAAACTATGAAATCACTTCCATAAAGAAAATATCTATTCAATTCAACATATAATAAATGCTTCTATGTCCAAGTCATCGATTCCACATGACATGAAAACATCCTCGGTGTACCCAAAGTATAGGGTGGCAGAGATCAAATGACCACATTTGAAAGACGGCTGGCTTGTGAATGGCTGGCGGTGGAAGAATGTTCAAGGTCAGATTCTACAGCCCATATTGGGAAGTTTAGTTGCCATGGCCCACTGGAGTGTTCATACATTCGGAGGCATTCGTTTTGTTAATAATACTTATTTTTTGGCCACGTCTCAAGATTTCTGGACACATTTTAACCTTGCTCCTTGTGCAACTCGTTCTTTTCTGAACCAAAAATTGCATAAACAAATATTTTATATTTAATGAAAACTTAAATATCACAATGACATTCACATAAAAGCATAAGAATTCCATAAAGTTCCTAGTTCATTTGTGTGTAATTGTGAAATTTATCTGGATAATTTCGTGATTCCTGAATCAATGAAAGAACTGTATTATCACTACATCTTCTCATATTGTAGGGGTTTACCCAATATTGACGGCGATTTGAATTTAATAACAAACTCTGCCTTAAAATTTGCACACTCTTGCACCTCTTCATCAGACGACATTATAAACAGATCAAAGCACTGGATTGAACTAAAGTTCATAGAATGAACAAAAGTCATAGAATGTCTTGCTTCAGTCAGTTGCATTCAGTGTGCTTTGAACTAGTTCAGTCAAAACAAAACGTTTTGTTTCAAGGAGTTTTGTTCCTGCATGGAACGCCCGGCCTAACACACAATTTTGTGTTGCAATATTATTTATTTTCTTTGAAATCTCATAGTGTGAGGGTAATTCTGGAAGTTCCATTAATTCTGTAATTCGGCTTGGCATGCGGTCGGCCTGTAACGTTTCTACTCGTTACTCGCTTAGCTGCTAACTCGCCCAATGTCATTGACGCTTACAGTACTGCTGCTAGCGACACTGATAGCGGAACACACAACTAGCTGTGAACTGATGGCAGCTTTTCCCCATGTTGAAAGTCCATAAGACATGATGTTACATTCGCCGCGCATGCGCAGAAAGGACCCAAAAGAAGCACATAGCAATATTATTATTGTGTACTTAGCACTTGGACACAGAGAATGTAATTGATTAGCAGAGAGTAGCAGAGAGCTTAAAATAAGTCTAATATCAAAACTAACACTGTATTTCTATTTAATATAGTTTAATAAGTTGTATCAGTAACTTTTTGTAATCTTCTGTGGTGATGGATAATATTTTAATATTAAAATTTATGGGGGTGCACTTGCACTTGTAAGCATTATTACCGCCGTTGCGTCTGATACTTCTGAAAAAAAAGAGTGGTATTGTAAATGAAAGTATGTAATTGTCATTAACATCGACAAGATTTTATATTGGACAAATTGAACCAAGTACTGTATATGTATAAGAACTGGTTTAAATCTTACCGTACTGCTTGAATAATAACCTCCATATTTTTTTGTCCTGATGATGATCACATGAGTCTGAGACTTGTGCCAGCTGGTAATGATTTGAATGATGATAATGAAGTTTTAGGTGGGTTCCGAAGCACCGGGTGAGTGATAATAAAGCAGATAAGGTCATGCTATAGCTGTCAATCACCCTTTCAAGCGCAATCCTGAGCGCGTGTGACAACATCCGCGCTTACTAAGTAACCAATCACTCACTATATTACCCTTCACCCTTCAAATTTTCAAAAATTCTGAAATTTCTTCCTTTTTCCCAAATATTAATATAATATATTAATATAATTTTGAATTTAATTTCAGTGCGTGTCTTGAAAAGTGGATGTCAATAAACTTGAAAAAGTGTAACTCATCAAAAAACTCAAATGAGTCTAAACGTTATCGAGAAATGGGAAATGAGAAATTCAAAAATGGCGATGACAGAAGAAGTATAGAGTTATATTCTAAAAGTGTTTGTGCAGCACCTTTTGAAAGTGAAGAGTTTCCTGTAGCCTTGGCCAACAGATCCGCTGCACTATTCCGTCTTCAGCTTTTTAAGGTGAATGCAGTGATTTTTGCACTTATCTATGATTTTCTATAAGACTAAGAATATGTGAACGCTTAGGCTACATTCTATGTTTAACTAACTATAACTACATACAGATTTTTTCAAATTATTTTTATCACTCTTTAGCTTAGTAAGTATACTGTAAGTTAAGTGAGTGTACAGAATATGATTTTATTTAGTGTAAGTTTTTGAAAAAATTATGAGTGACGTTTCCTATTTTATTGGGTTCAAGTTTCTGTGAACATGAATTACATGCTCTAGATTGTATGAGTGATGGTCCTAGGGTCGCACAGGGTGGTCCTAGGACCATGGTTTTGTACATGGCATTTGCAAATGAGTTATGCTCAAATCCGGGGCGTATTTTCTGGGCTAGCTGCGAAGCCCAAGTAATACTTAAACAAATATTTTTAATTTATGTTTTCCTCTCAAAAAGAAAACTGGAAGCAAACAAAAAAAAGTAAGATGTGCACGCTGGTACACTAATGCTTTGCGAAATTTGAAGGAAATTACTCTAGTTTATTATGATATATATAAAGAATCAGAATCAAATGAAGCTTACTTGATTTATAAGAGGTTAAATGCAGAGTACAACAAGAGAATAAAGGAAGCTAAGCGATCTGCAACTGATAATCGTATTTCATCCTCAAGCAACATCACAAAAACAGCGTGGCAGATTGTCAAAGAAGTATGTAGCACGAGCTCTTTTAATGCACCCAATATTGATCCTGACAAATTCAACCTATTTTTTATGAATTCGGTTGAAGATATTGTCTCTGCCTGAAATTATGATCTATCTGCTAGTCAAAGTTACATTGAAAGAACTGGACATGCTAAAGAAGAGTTTGTCTGGCAAACAGATGAATTGGAGGTGATTGATGTTGTCAGCTCTCTGTCCAACTCCAGAAGCACGGATGTTTATGCGTTCTCAAATTATTTTATCAAGGATGTCATTTATGCAATAGTGTATCCACTAACCTATTTGATTAACTTACGGTATGCATTTGCTTTAAAGTTTTTCCTGATTGTTTGAAGATAAGCAGAGTTATCCCTGTCTTTAAAAAAGGGGACAAAGACAATGTGGAAAACTACAGGCCTATTTATCCCCATAATATCAAAGATATTTGAAATTTTACTTTTCAGGCAGATTTTAAGATTCTTTGAAATAAATAAACTGCTGTCTCCTGTGCAATTTGGATTTCGAGCTGGTAGGTCTACTTCTGATGCTGTGGAACATTTAATAAGGCTGGTAATTGATGCTTTTGAGAGAAAAGAGTATGCAATGCTGGTTCTCTGTGACCTAACCAAGGCTTTTGATTGCATACACCCTGAATTGCTGCTAATGAAGCTTAAACATTATGGAGTCAAAGGTGAGAAGCTGGCTTTAATGAGTTCATATTTGAGGGATAGGAGGCAAATAGTGTCTGTTGGCAACCAGTCATCTCAAGAGGTTGATGTCAGGTATGATCCCCCAGGGATCTGTTCTTGGGCCACTTTTCTTCCTGATTGTAATAGATGATTTGGCATATGTCTTACCACATGAGCCAGTACTTTATGCGGATGATACCACACTTATTGTCCGTCACAAGGATTGTAATACACTACATGAAATGGAAGCCACTATTTTCAATGCAACTAGGAAGTGGTTTGAAGCCAATGGATTGAAACTTAATCTTGGAAAGACCTCAAAAATTATATACAGTCTTCAGTAAGGCTGCTAGGATTTGACATAGATGCTAAACTATCCTTGAATGTTCATGTTGAAAATCTATGCACAAAGCTGTCAAGATCCACATATGTTATTAGGAGACTGAGGGACCTACTGTCAACCCAGCATCTAAGGATGGTGTATTTTTCACTGGTTCAGAGTCATCTGGCTTATGGGTTGCATTTATGGGGACACACAGCCCATCTCAAACAACTACTGCTGTATCAAAAGAGAGCAATCAGAGCTGTTTATTGCAAGAGCCAGCGGGATTCCTGTAGGCCTCTGTTTGTCCGTCTTCACATATTGACAGTATTGAACCTATATATACTGTGTTCAGTTATTTTATTAAAAATACCATGTCTTCTTATGTTCAACGCTGTCAGGTGCATGGCTTCAACACACGTTCTAGTCAGATGCTTAATTTACCAAGATGCAGAACAGACAAGACTCATAAAACATGCTGAGTGTGGAAGCCAGGCACGTCTCAATTAATGTTTTAAAAAGAAAATTATTCAATTGGTTGGTGGAAAGGCCATTCTATTCATTAGACGAATACATGAACTCTATCTGTGAAATTAGATTTCAGATAGCCATTTGTACCCTGTTTTAGCTTATAGTGATAACTCTATTTAGTTATGTTTGTATCTGTGACCTGAACAATTGACAAGATCTTATATTTATGTATATGAAGCTATGGATCCAATAAATAAATTATTATTATTATTAATATTAGATTCCAATTTTTATCATTTAAAAGGTTCAATACATCCTAATAACTTTTCTAAAGTATCAACATTTGTAAAAACTGTATCAAATTAATATTGAACAGTCATTTTCATAATAAAATTTGTTTGGGGTACGTTAACATACAGCTTAACATGAAGATTGCTACAGGACTTCGATCTTGAATAGGAAAGCTTTGGGCGATGCCATTCAAAAGAGGTGGATAGCGAAGCTGGTGGAGGGGTTCTGGGGCTAAGCCTTATACCAATGCATTGAGTGGATGCCCCCACTATTTTGAAAGAGCTAGACTGGAAGATAAAGACTGGAACTGAAAAAAAGGAATGCTCCGTAAATGATGACATCGAGTTAAATATAAATAGAGAGCTGCTCCCTGGAAGATACGCATAGCTTAGTGCATATCTTCCAAACAAACAAACCATTTATTTATTTGGTTTATGCCAATGTTGCCTGTCTATTCATTCGGTAATCTTATTGAATACGGAAAGTTTCTATAGAAACTGTACTTGTTATAGAATATATGTAATAATTGGTTAATAATAATAATAATAATAGCAATAATAATTCGTTAAAACCTTATATAAGGTTAATAATAGCAATAATAATTCGTTAAAACCTATTAATTTATTCGAATGTAGATTAGTTGTTACAAATAATAATATGTTGTTGCATACTGTTGTTGGTACTGAAAGATATTCTTCTCTCAATAATAATTCTCTCTAAACTGGAATATCAAACTGGAATATCTGGTGGCTGGAATATCAAACATGCACACAATTAAACTTTATGTCCTTTGAAAATTAATAGGGAGAGGTAGGCTATTTCAATCTTGAACTATATTAGAAAATCACACACCAAGTCTCCTACCAAACCCCACGCACAAGTCTCCGGACTAATGTGGGCATCATCCGCAAAAAAATCCTACTTAAATAATTTAAAGATGCAATAACTGAATAAATTGCTTTATTGAGATTCCCGTTTACAATAAACCAACCATTTTATCGAGGAATTTACATGAAAGGTGTGGAGCGGGAGTAAAAAAAATATTATTGACAAGAGCTAGCCCACTTGATTTTTTGAGAATGTGCTCCTGACTTGTGATGAAGTCTCTAATGCAGTCGAGGGACAACCTACCAGCATTAAATGCAAGCAAAACAAAATGTTTAGTGTTCTCTCTAACAGATTGCACAAAGCCATCGAGAACTTCTATTAAGCTGCATCAATGTATTGACAGGAACCATCCTTGTGATTGCTCTACAATCTGACGGGTTGATGGAATTACATATTGGGGCACAATAGTAGATGATAATCCGAAGTGGGGTATGCATATCACTCAAACTCTAAACATAATTAGAAAACTGATTTTAAAACTCTACCAGATTCGCAAAAACCTGAACTTTGAAACACTATTCAAACTATATGAAACACTATTTTTCAACCACTATCCAAAACTCAAAAACGTATTCTGAAAATATAAAGTTTTAAAGAAAACAAGTTTCCAATAAATCGACCATTTAATGTCAACAGTATATTTAGTGCTAAACAACTAACTTATTCGTTGTTCGCTTTCTTACATGATGAAGAACCCATGCAAAAATTAGATTGGTGAATCACATCCATCTCACTAGGACAAGAAAGTATAGTTAAAATATAGTTGAGGTGTAAATTTGTAGAATGAAAACAGCTTTTGGGCAAAGATAATTTATTTACATAGCACCACAATCTATAACAGTATTCCAGCAAATACGAGAGTAGAAAGATTTATTTAGAAAATTAATGAACTGGGTTGTAGATCAAGAAGTAACGCAATGCTGAACAATTAGAGCCCAAAATATTTGATAATCATATTTTGAATGACCTTTAGGTAGTTTTCTATTTGTATATTTTTAGGTAGCTTTTATTTATTATCAATTTATCCATTTTTTTAAATACAATTCTGTAGAAATTGTTATGCTAACATTTGCTCAGGGGTCGAATTTTCATAAAATATACAAATCAAAGTCCTTTGTTTCTCCCTGTGCCTGCTCGCTCTTACTCACTCGCATACATTAAATGTGAATTTAGATAACTCTATTTAATTCCAGTTTGCTCTAGAAGGTGCTGTGTAAACATAAGAGATATTTATGATAACTCGAGAATGTTCCACTAAAAAGGCAGGGCCTCTTGCTGATAGCTAGATTAGTAAGTAATAAACCGGCGCTAAAACTAAAATCATCATTCTTCATACAAGCGTATTGTAACTATAAACAGTACAGAGCATTTTTGTGACAGTAATGATTGTGATAAGCTAGTCAGTGATAATCAAACTTCTTTTGAACTAATGTCAGTAAGTGCTTAGTATATTCTTGACTTATTGAACAGTTTATTGGAAACTTAATAATTATTGGCCTATTGAAAGCTATTTATCAGTTTTGGGCAGTGATTGATCTCATTATTGAAATATCTATTGTTAGTTGAAAGTTATTGAACCGTTTGTTTCTTTTGTTGATTTCTTAACTGATAATTACTAATTGGTATCTGCTGTTAATTGTGTAAATAAAGTTTCTTGTGTTATTGTAAAGTGTTGCCAGCACTATTTTAGTGTTAGAAGCCGTAAAAATATGTTTTGTTACACTGTATTTGAACACAAGCATTTTACTTTATCAGACTAATATATTTTGTAAATTTTGAAACAATACTAACTAGACTCATAGCCTCAAAACTTACTTTCGAGGTTATCGATTAAGATATTCTTTAAATATTGTTATAATATTATATTGTGATTAATAGTTTTTTTATTTGATTTTTTTTGATGAAAACTTTCATGCGTGACGCCTCTGACATGAAATACATAATACGTTTTATAATATTCAAATGTACATTACAGATTGGTTCAATTTGAGAACAGCCTTACTTCAATAGTTTACTTAGTTTCATCATACATAATTTTCTGGTCTATTCCAATTTTTTTCAAAATTATCGCTTACAGGAATGCCTTCAGGATGTAGACTTGGCCTTGGAAAGTGGCTACCCCCGACATTTGAAGTACAAGCTTTTATTGAGAAAGGGAAAGCTGCTGCTAATCTCAAAAAAGTGCAGACAAGCTTTAGAAGTTTTCAAGGAAGCGGAAAAATGTTGGCCTGTCAATGACAAAAAGAGTAAGGTCATGCTATTATGAGTTGATGTGATGTGTATTACTGTTCGAGCAAATAACTAAATTGAAACATTTTCCTATTCCTCCAGAATTCTTACATTCTCTGATTGAAAAATCGAAATATTTTTCTCCTCCCCTAGTTACCATTAGGCGTACTCCACTGCTTTAAGTTTTTATAAACTTTTAGTTTTTTGTATTGGATAGATTCAAAAGTCTCAATTATATTTTGTAAACTCAGAAGAACTATAGTTTATCTTGAAGTTAAAGCCGGTATCTGCTAGCTCATCTAGTTATACTGCAATAACTTAGTTGAATGTTAGCATGATCACCATTCAGCTACCTTGCATTTTTTTCCCAAAGAATCACGTGCCTAGTACGTAAATATTGTGCAATATTAATTTTGTTCTTGATTTATACTTTCTAATCTTTTATTATTTAATACCAATTTTCTTGAACCAGATTCCGTCATGTACAAAGAATTAATGGACTCGAAGAAAATTGCATCTGAAAACATTCATCTAATGAATTTACCACCAGATGATGAAAGAGAAGTGCCACTGCCAGGAGTAAGAATGGGAGAAAGCTCCAGTCTGAGAAATATGTCTGCTGCACTTGACCTCAAGTATGTAATCTTCATTACCAATTATGATAATAATAATGATAATATCATTCAAGCTAATGCATAAGGAATTTTGCCTAGTAAACATTTGACCATTTCATCTATAATATTCTGAATTGCTTATCTTTTTAAAGAATAACAGTAATAATTTTTGTTACAGTTTTCCATTCAAGGATTAATTTATTAAATTTGTTCAAAAACAGTATATTGCAGAAATTTCTTGAAAAATATCGTCCTGTTGCTTATTGTAAGTCTGCAACTAATTTGTTGCTGAAATCTATTTATAATAGTCACAAATGCAAAGCAACAGAGTCCAGGAGAGACTTTTATGAATAATGATTCAGTCTGGATAGGGAATCGAACCCTAGACCGTCGGAGTGCCAGTCTGGCGTATATTGGAGTCTTATCCATCCCCGGTTACACAAACTATAATGATATACTGCTATGCATGCTAATATCTTTCTGACAGCAATAATATAATACAACATGTTTTAAGGTTGAATGGCAGAAAAGACTTGTCGAATTATTTCATTTCCTCTCATTACATGTAGTACAATTGTTTTCTACTAAACGATTTAAAAATTAATTTTGATAAAACTCAAATAATGAAATTTAGCACAAAGCAAAATATTTACGATATTGTACATTGTTCATATAAGGATAAGGAAATAACATATGCAGATAATATTAAGTTTCTTGGAATGTCAATAGATAAGCATTTGACATGGTCCTGCCATATTAATAACCTGGTAAAAAGATTGAGCAGTTTTGCATTTGCAAAGAGCTAATAATGAATTTAAAAATTCCCAACAGGCAATATTACTATATCAGTGTGCAAAAACTAATTACTAACTGTCAATAGGCTGATCAATAATTTAATGGGCTGTGAGGTCCTGTTCATTCTCTCTACCATACCATCTGACTGTGGGTGCAGTGGAGTGGTCTTTGTTTTCCAGATGCTCATCAACTCACACCCTCTGCTGTACACTTCTGACTCAAAGTTTCTCCCTTGATCTGAGTGCAGCTCCAATGGAACACCAAACCGACTGAAGATTAGTTTATTAACACATCAGCCACTGTGATTGCTTCATGGTTAGGTAAGGCATATGCTTCAACCCATTTACTGAAATAGTCCATGGCCACTAGAATATACTTATTCCCTTCTTTGGTGGTAGGAAAAGGTCCAGCAATGTCAATAGCCACTCTCCAAAATGTTGCTCCAACATTATAAGTCTTCATTGGTGCCTTTTTCTGCTGCACAGATTATGCACTTTCTATACCAATCTTTGGCATTCTCTCTTAACTTTGGCCAATAAAATTGTCCCCTGACCCTCTCCACTGGTTTGTGTAGACCAAGATGTCCTCCAGATTTGCCATCATGCAGATTCCTCAACACTTCCAGTACATGATTGAGTGGGACAATTACTTGTCTCTTCTGGTCCCCTGCTGCATTCTGAATCACACTTTTGAGTACCCCCTCATCTTCAATGATTGAGCTTCACTGGGCCCAATAGGTCTTCACACTTGGTGATAGGAGTGCCACTTCCTGCCAGCCTGTCTTCCTATATTCCTCCTCCTGGTCCCTCTGGAGCTGGTCACTCCTCCAGAAATCAGCAACCACTGTTGTCCTGCTCAGCATGCCTTCCTTGCTATCATGATGTGAGCAGAGCTTGCAATCTTTCTCACATGGCCTTCTTGAGAGTCCATCTGCATTCCCATGACTGGTTACTGCTCAATGAACCTACTTAAAGTCATGCTCTTGTAGTCGCTCAATCCAGCATGCCACCTGCCCTTCAGGAGTCTCAAACCGAAGAAGATACTTCATCAAGCTGCATGATGTGTCCTCAGGAGAAAGTGTTTTCCATAAAGATACTTGTGGAAGTGCCCCACTGCCTTAACTTCTGCCAACAGCTTCCTGTGAGTGACACAGTATTTCAGGTTTTGACAAGACCTTACTGAAGTATCTAATGACTTTCCCAACTCCTTTCTGCTCCTGAGAAAGTACTCCAATGGCTGCATTGCTAGAATCTGTGTCCAGCATGAGTATTATTTTCCTTGTGCTCTTGGATAACCCAGGATTGTGACATTTATAAGTGCATGCCTCAGTTCAACAAATGCTTGCTGACGGTTCTCATCCCAAATGAAGCTGCTCTCGTCCTCAGTCAACTTGGTCAAGGGGTTTGCAATATTGGAGAATCCTATATTTTGAATTGAGTTGATATTAATGTTTTTATCTTTCTTGCGTTCCTAACAATATTAAATCATTAGATCCTTTAATTTTATTATTTTTTAATCTTACTGTATTTTAATTCAAGTAATTTAATTTCTTGTATTTTATTGATTAATATTTAAACAAATATTAATAGGAAAAATAATTTTCAAAAATCCCTTGTTCAAGCTCGAACAACATTGTTTCGATATTGGTTTAGTTGACTTTCAAATATTTATTAATTGTAAACAAGCTATGTATATTAATTTTTATTATGCTGATTAGTTAAGAAATAATAGTTTTCTTATAAAACAAAATTATTCAGATCAATTTATGGGGTAAAATTATACAAATTGAATAATTTCAACCAAATTTGTTTTAAAAATTAAAAACTTATTTGGTAGAGTTGACTTCTGAACAAAAAATTATGTCTATCCGGGATTTGAACCGAACCTGTTCTCGTGAGAAGCAGATGCTCTACCACTATGCTATCAGTTCCTGTGGAACAGGAATGCTAGTGAAAGCTCGTTTGAAAGAAATTGACAAGAATTGTGACTTCTATACGATCTATGATTAAGGGACAATAACAACTATGGAATCTTGAAGTTTTAAAAATTAATTTTGAAAACTCTAAAAGAAGAATAAAAAATCTGGCTTTGAGGTGCACTGAATCAAGTTTAAGAGGAAGCTTTGCGCCAAATTTATAGTTTTCCAAATCGTTGCCGTATTTGTGATATCCGTAAGACTGACATGCACACACATACACCCCCCCCCCCACACACACACACACACACACACCATTACTCTCTCATAATATGTTAGTCTGTGCAAATCAGTACTGTATAGATCATGTCATTGGTAGCACATACTTTGGAAAGATTTGAGAATGCATAGCAGTATATAATTATAGGAGGATGTTTGTGCTACTGGGTGCTTAAGTCGGCACGATTTAATTATCCAATTTGAGTCGAAAACAATAATTTGATTTGAATGTAACTGTTTACTGTTGATAGTTGATTAAAATTTACATTCAATGATCATTACTTTTTAATTATTCAAATGTGGTCCTGTAGACCATTATTATTTTTCTAATATTCTTTGTTGTGATATTTTAGAGAAACTGGACACAAAGGAAGGCACATTGTTGCGAATACTGATATTAATAAAGGAGACATACTATTCGTTGAAAAACCGTACGCTTTTGTTGTTCTTCCAATTCATTATGACACTAATGGTCATAACTTTTGTCACAATTGTTGCACTGATGTTTTTGCTCCGATTCCGTAAGTTGACAATGTCAGCAATTCATTTCTATTATGCCCAGTTCAGATGATACAGTTTTGATTCGGTTTTTTGCTGTATTTTTTTAGTGGCAAATGTGTAACGGTATTTGGGCAACAGATGTATTGTGTGAACAAGACGCATTCTTATTCATGCACCACTAAACCGATATGGAATAACTGAACTGAAACTGTATTGTCTTGACTGGGCGTTAGTGGTTGAAATTTTATTATAAGATTTCATTAGAAGCTAATAGCCTATGTAATAATGGAATAATTTTATATTAGCAATCTTTTTTTTAGATTACGTCTTAGAGACTCCAATTAAGTAAGGAGTATAAGACAACTCAGATCATCAATTTTATACATACAATATTACCAATCTTATACACTTGTCACCATACAGTCACCATACAATATTACCACTCTAATTCACTAATTAATTACTATATCAATTAGTTTTAGGTGAGGTGATGTGAAAGTAACTCTTGTACACTATAAAAAGCTTTATCAACTAAATGTTTTTTCAATTGTTTTTTAAATATTTCTATATTTTCAAGACTTTTTGAAGACTGTGGTAGCTTGTTGTTAAGTTTCCTACCAATAGTACTAGGTTTTGACTCGAATAAGCTACTATTGTGACTCACAAGAAGTGATAATCTCCTTGACTTGTATTATAATCGGGTATGTCAAGATTTTGGTTTATATCACTTTTTTTACATATAAAGTAGCTTCATACACATATAAGCAAGGTACAGTTAGGAGTCCAAGTCTCTTGAACAACGGCCTGCATGAATATAATCTATTTACTCTTTCCACACACCTAACCGCATTCTTTTGGATCTTAAACATCCTATCAATGTTTTTTCGATGGATTATCCCATAATAAGATATTATACTTAATATGTGACACTCAGAGCCCACTTAAGTAACTTTTTGTCATTCAATCTAGCGAGCTGTCACAGGACAAATACCCCAGATGAAATTTTACAACATATTTTCTCAATGTATGGAATCCGGGTCAATCGTCTATCCAACAAAACTCCTAGAAATGCAATGTTTTCTTCCTGGTCTAGTTGATTATCATTTACAAACACGTTTATATCCCCATCTTCATTTGAATAATGTTTGCTTTTGAATGGAAGGTGTTGGCATTTTTTACTATTTATTGTTCAATTCAATTCAATTTTTTAATGACTCTAATAGAGTCAGAATTTATTAATTTCTAATTCCTTTTAGTTCTATTAATTTATACTGAAGACTTCCGCAATGGCGGACATTGACAACAGTATTGAATAGCTGATGGAAATTGATGAATGCTACACTGTACAAAAATATCAGTCACCACCGGGAATCGAACCACGGACCTCCCAATTGCCGGTCAGGCGCCTTAAACACTAGATAATAGTGGCCTTTTTGCACAGCAGCATTCATTTTTAAACTTGGCCATATCGGCTCCTATCTCACAAATCGTTTTGTACAGAAGCATTCATTGATTTCCATAACCTATTTAATACTGTTGTCAATGTCCGTCACTGCGGAAGTCTTCAAAATAAATTAATAGAACTTGAAAGGAATTCGAAATTAATAAATTCTGTTTCTGTATATTTATCAGTTTGTTAAATTTTCAGTCACTCCAAACTAACTTGTATATTATTAGGGCTTAAATTAATTTCAACTTTCTGTCTGCTCTATAATGGTCGCTCTACTGGTCGCTCTGTTCGACAGCCAGTCGGGCGACTGGCTGCCCGACTGGTCGCGCAACTTGGCTGCCTCGTCTAATAAGGCCCTTAGTGTGTACACATGATCACTGCTATTTAGATTATCTTCTCCTTCAACGAGCTTCATCTTCCTTCAATCACTCAGGTGCTTCAGCAGTCAGCACTTGCTCTTGCTTACAGTGTTGCAGAGTATTGCGCATCAGTTTGATTTGAGAGTTTGCATACAAAATTGATAGATATGGAGCTAAATAAAACTATGCTTAAAGTGTCTGGCACTTTGCAGGCTACACCTCTAATCTGGCTTCCTATACTCTCACATATAGAGCCTTCAGATCTCTGCTGGTAGACTATGGGACCAAATAAGGAGCATTTTTAACCTTTCCATCCACAGATCCCTGAACAAGCTGCCAGGTATAAGGCTGAGATCAAGAAAGCCCTAGGCTGAATAAGATCTAAGTGAAAGAGAAATGGCGGGATCGATGCTATCTGGAGGCTTTAGTGTGGATGGGTTAGATGTATCTGTCCTCCCCACAGGCTTGACTCTACCCAGAAGAGCATGGGTGACTCTTAATAGAATAATAACTGGCTGTGGTAGAATGGCGGCTGCTCTTCAGAAATGGGGGTTCACTCATTCACCAATGTGTGAATGTGGTGAGATACAAACACTGCACCACATAACTGACAACTGCAGAATATTCTTCTTCCCAACAGGTGCTGCTGGTCTTCTGGAACTTGGCCCAGATGCTCAGGTTTGGCTGAGTGACTAGGAATTACCAATCTAGTCATTGCATGTTTTACCATAGTATTGTGAATATTTATGTTTATTTGTTCTATACCTATTAGTCCTCTTGTTTTATTTCAATCTATAATGACAATACCAATAATTGGTAGATTATGTTCCGCTGTTGCCATACAAATATGTATATACATATTTATAACCTTCAATCAACCTGAAATACTATTAATTGACTTTGATCTAATTCTCATTTTCAGATGTCAATCATGTGTAACAGCCATGTACTGCAGCGAGAAATGTTGCAAAGCTGCATGGGAAAAATTTCATAAATGGGAATGCGGTGGCCTTGAATTATTCTATTTGGTGGGCATAGCACACCTTGGCCTTAGAGTGACTCTTGTCAGCAATAGCGAAGAACGGGGAGAAAAATATGAAATAATTAAATCACTCGTGTCCCATATCCATGAAATGGACCGGAGGGATCTGTATCAATATGCATTGGTATGATTTACTCTTGATAATGCTTTATCCACTTACACTCATTTTTGAATAGTTGATTATTTCTCATAAAGTTCATAAAATCGGAGTTTATTGAATCCTAATTAACTATCAGTGTACTGTCGCCTCCAACTCGCAATTCTTCTCAAATTAGATTCAACAGAACAACTACCTATGTTATACAGTCATGGTATGTTTTTGGCCATTGGGTCATTCCACATTTTATTGCATTGACTATATTATTTCATCATTTAAGTAAAAATAATCTATAAATTACTGATACTTTTAACATACTTATGAAGTGCTTGCACAAATAAGCATTCGATACTCGATAATAACCATCAAACAAATTTTGTGGAATGGTGATATTCATGCTCGTCCAATCTGTCATACACCATTTTAAAGTATGTGTATAAATTGAAAAAGAATGTGATTTTGTGATGGTGGTTGTCTTCAATTATTGGATGTTCCACTGTGCAAGCACCCACAGTTTATTGAATACAGTTTCAATCTAGTATTCTTTAGAGAAAGAGAACATTGTTCCAATTTTGATTATATAATATGATATGAGTCAAAATTTGTCTCACTCAGAAATGCTGCCTAACATACATTCAACAAACTGGGAAGTAATGAACTCTCATTATGGCTGTAACAATTCCCAGAAGAGAATAATTTCTATTTGACAAATTGAAAGCCTATTAATGATTGTTTACAAAATCAATCTTTGAGGTTTAAATCCATCCTGGCTGATTAACAAATACAAGCTGGCAACCAGTACTAAAACATATGAGCTGAAGCAGTACCGACTTCATAAGGGACGATTACATTGGACTAGTTAGTAGCTAAGCGAGTAGCGAGTAGAAACGTTACAGGCCGACCGTGTTTCAGCAGCTCGGCGTGCCAAGCCGAATTATAGAAAAAATGAAACTTCCAGAATTACCCCCATACTATGGAATTTCAAAGACAATAAATAATATTGCAACACAAAATTAAAATTTGAAGTTCATCAACAATTATTCAATAAAATTTCATCAAAACAGTTAACAGAAAATACAATATGTCTCATTTGAAGTGTTATGTTATGTTGGCAGCCTGCGCGGGTAAACGTCGGCTTTAGCCAAAATAATATTGTATTTTGGTGTTGGCTACTCTGCCAGCTAGTAGCAAATCCAAAGTAGACAGATTCTCAACTTTGGATTTGCTACTAGCTGGCAGAGATAGTATTGCTATTAAAATACAATATTATTGTGGCCAAAGCCGAAATTTAACTGTGCAGGCTGCCAACATAACACTTCATATGAGATGTATTGTATTTTCTGTCAACTGTTTTGATGACATTTTATTAAATAATTGTTGGTATATAATTGTTCTAAGCTTCATATTTTAATTTTGTGTTGCAATATTATTTATTGTCTTTGAAATTCCATAGGATGGGGGTAGTTCTGGAAGTTTCACTTTTCTATAATTCGGCTTGGCACACCGGGCTGCTGAAACACGGTCGGTCTGTAACGTTTCTACTCGCTACTCGCTTAGCTACTAAGTAGCCAAATGTAATTGACCCTATAGACACCTCAATATAGGAAAAAACATGGCAACCAAGTTTGCCCTATGAATAAGAAACCAGTCATGTGATTTCAAAGTAATTACATAGTATAGTAGTTGTATAAAAAAATGCCGACATTACAAGTTTTTCTTCAAGTTGTTAGTATGTTATTTTGTTAATATTCTAATTTAGTCTGAACAGTGAACATTTACCGTTGCTTACATTTGGTATTTGATTTTAGATATGAATTTTTTATGAGCAGTGTAAATGATTCTGATCTCCAAATTTGAAATTCTCAGCAAATTAAAGATTCATAATCAAACCGCCATCTTTGTTGTTGTTGTTGGAATCATAATAGTACACTTTTATACTAGATAATGGCTCACTTTTATAATGAATGATGTGATGGATAGTAGCCATACGATTTTCTCTGCAAATTATCTGTCAACATTCTGGATTTCCTTCTGCTACTGCCCTCCCCCTTTCCTCAATTATATTGTTCTGCAAACTATCCCTTGAGCCCCAACCATCTTGCTTTTCTATTTCAAATGGATTTTAGTAAATACATTTCTTCTCAATACTTCCTCATTCATAACCCTATCCGACCACTTAATATTTTCCATTCTTCTCCTTAGTCACATTTCAAATTTCTGCAAATATCTTTCTCTGTGCCTCCTCAAAGTCCATGCTTCAGGCCCATATAACACCACACTCTAGATGTAACATTTTGCAAAACGTTTCCTCAGCTTCATTGGCATGCTTCTTGCTTTGAGTAATTTTTTTACCTTCACAAACTCTGCTTTTCCTGTATTTATTCTAGCTTTTATCTCCTCAGTACAGCCCACCCAAATACTTGAATCTCTCTACATTTTCCAACTCTTGCCCCTCCAGTCTCAGCATTACTCTACCCTCCACTCTTCCAATCCTCATCACTTTGTTCTTCTGAATATCAATGTTCATTCCATATCTTTTATCAACATCCTACTTGTCTGCTACCATTCTTTGTAACTGTGTAACTGTTCTTTTTTATTCAGCATGGACCGCCTGGTCATCTGCATATTTGATGCTTTTAAGATGTTGAACCACAATCTTTACTCCTTGAGAATTATTTATTGCCTCTTCCAAAGCTTTTCAGCATACAGGCTGAAAAGGGCTTGCGACATACAACAACCTTTCCTCACTCCTCTTCCAATGATTATCTCCTCCATCTCCTCGCCATCCACTCTCACAATCATTCTCTGTCCCTTGTACGATTCTCTTATCAGTTTCTACCTTTCCAGTCAAGCTTAACATCACCTAGAATTCTCATCAGAATATTCCAATCCATGCCTTTGCATTCCTTGCTTCTTTTCCCTTTCTAAAGACAAACTGATCATCTCCAATATGGTTTTCAATTTTGCTCTCAATTCTCTTAACTGCTACTCTGGCTAATGCTTTTTAAAATGACATATACATTGATAGCCCTAAAATCGTTACACATTCTTGAATTTGCCTTTGGTAGGGGAACTAGAATGGTAAGAACTACCTGTCCGATTATTTGTGAATTTTAAATGCAATTCTCAAATGTAAAATTTAAAGTCAGAATTTGTGTACCTTGCAAATCTGGAACTTGATTCGCACCAGCTACATTCCAATTCTCAAGTTTAATATCGTGACACCATCAAGTCAAAAGCATTGTGTGAAATTTGCCAAATTCCAATTCAAAGTTTCAAACCATTCGCCAGCACTTTCGGGAAGGCCACACTCCTGACGAATTCAAGTTGCTGACAAAAATGTACACCGAGTGAGAAAATTTATCATTTAATTGTGGGCCCACACACAAAAGTCCGCAAGTGTGCTACGAATTTGGCAAAAAATTATTCTGCACTTGAACAAAAAGAACGTAACTTGCTTTCCACACGCACTAACCGAACCTCATGCTCTTTGTAGCATTGTTAGAATTTATTTTGTATTTTAGCAAATTGGTGGTTCGGAACTCACCTAAAACTGTAGGTCCAACTCATCAATCACCATCATCCAATTCATTACCTACGCACATGTCTCAGACCTATGTGGGCTTCATCCTCAGAGAAAAAAAATTTGACCTGTCTATATAAATTGAACTCAAGTTACCAAAATAGTTTTTCATTGATTCAAAATGAACTTATTTAACACAATACTTGACTTATGAACACATTTGTCAAAAAATGTTCTATTTTAATTTTTGAATCGGCTACTTTGTATTTTTCAGACTGCAAGTCTTCTCTCTTTGTTTCTGCAACACAAGGGATACTTTTCAGACAATAAATATGAAATGGCGAATATCGGCGGACAAATACTGTTGCACATCTGCCAGTTGACATGCAATGGTCATGCCATTACCAAATTCGTTAAGCAGACTAGTTTATATGAAGGGTTGGAATGCTCGGCAGGGGAACGGGCAGCAACTGCCATTTATCCTTCAGCCAGCATGATGAATCATTCCTGTGAACCAAATATAATTAACAGGTACCAATGAATAAATCTTTCCACTGAATCTTTTTAACTTATTAAGATTGCGATCGTTTGCTATTAACTTAAGTTTCAAACGACCCATGTACGTTGAATATGATTGTGTTTGTTCCGCGCGTCTATACCGGTTGTATCAGTGGCGTTTATATACCAATCAAACACATTGTTTCGGGCACTGGTGTAACCGGTGTAGGTTACAAGAACGTACACAGTGTTTTATATTATTTGAAGCTGTATTTGCATAGGTTCCATGTTTTTTTTCTCCAACTAAATAGACATTTAATATTCAATTATTGTACTGCTTGGATGTTTTGTATCTTGCTTGCTGTATTTGTAAAGGAACAATAAATATTTCATTTAAAGATAAACTAGGGCCTCGCTTATTACTTTACGTGTGTTAAATAGATAAAAATCAATTAAAACCGTCCTTAGAACTGCTAGCTGAGTAGCCCAACTCATATCAAGTAGCCAAGTTACACTATATGTTAACCACAAAAATATTCATTTATAAAGCTGAAGATGAAATGATTATTATTTCCTGAATACAACCTATAATATTACTTAATAATAGCATATGAGTTGCTTTTTACAGCTCATATTAGTGTGTTACAGAAAATATTAGCATACTAAATCGGTTTGCTGTAAATAATAACAAAGAATATACTGCTCTTAATACTTGATATCAAGTTTTGAGGTTGCATGAAAGCATTGATGCTAGAACAGAATATTTTAGAATACATTTATTGCAATGATTTGAATACAATTTATATTTCAAAGAATACATTTTTCATTGATTTCTATATTTATTTTTTATAGTTTTTACAACGAGCATCTTGTTGTGAGAGCACTTAAGAGTATTCCAAAAGGAGGTGAAGTGTTCAATTGCTATGGACCGCATTACCTAAGAATGAATGCTAAAGATCGTAAAAAAAGTCTGAAAGAACAGTACTTCTTCGACTGTGAATGTCCGCATTGTCTGGATGGAAGCAAATTTGAACTGCTAGCAAAGTTTACGGCTCTTTTGTGCGTTCAGTGTAGCGGCCCACTGGTGCCAACCAATAACAAGTTCGGTGTATGCCTGGAATGCAAAAACAAATCTCATATCACAAAGTTGTCCGCTAAACTATCCAAAGCTGACAACCTTTATGATCAAGGTAGGTCACATTTCAGTTTATAATTTTTAAAAATAAAAAAATTAAATGTCAATTCTAAAGTTTAATTTTAATCTAAGGACTACGATCAATGATAAACCTGAAATATGTTCAACAACTTGACTGCAAAGCTTGGAGTCAAGCTGACGACATGACAGGGTTTGTCATGAAACCATGGTTTAGAATTAAAATGTACAATTAACAAGATTTATGTTTTTCATTCCAATTATGGAGCAGTTCTTCAACCTCAATAATTACTCAACTGAATATATATAATTTTATCAATTGGTTTATTTCTTAACAGAATCAAGTCCACCTAGGCCTGCTAGCTTTAAGAGATATTTATTCGTCTAATTATAAATTTGTATGGATTCAATAATTATTGTTGACTAATAAATTATTATTTATGGTAGGTGTATTATGAATTTTGATGATTTCCGAATTATCTTTCAATCCTAATTATATGTGTGTATTTAGTAAGTATATTAATTGCAATATCGATAAGATGTAATTCCACAATTTATGTGGGTTATGAATTTCCTGAATTAAACCATGATCGTGAAAATTGTTTAGAAATCATCATGTTTGTACCACAGAATCATTGGTTTGAATGAGGGTCTTATCGTCTTACGTCTTATTATGAATAAAATATACACAATGACATACTAGCGATTGAAAATGAGGGTTTCATGTCAAATGACTGTAAAAACATTTTTTTTAATATCAATCTACATCATATCATCTACATTCAATGCTTTTACTTGTACTAATTATATAAATAATTGTTCATTTGTTAGTTTTTCTCTTTTAAGGTGCTGCTAGTTTGGAAGCTGGAAATGCAGCTGATGCCATTAGTACTCTACTGAAATGTTTACCTCTTTTGGAGTCAAGTGTTTACAAATACAACAAGCGATTGAGAGAATGCAAGGATGTATTATCGAAAAGTTTTTCACTGATAAGTGAGTAGGCTGTGTACAGTATTTTTAGTAGCACATATTTTTATTTCCAAATATTATTCATAGACAATTTTTTTAGATTGAATGTTCTACAAAAAATTGAAATGAAACAATCAAGTTCTTTGAAAATGACACATAAGCATGATTATAGTCAATTAATTGCACGCGTCCTGTTTAGGGTCATACATTGGAATATCCTGACTATGTGCGTAGACTTTTTCAAATATAATATTGATAAGAACTACTAAAGTATGAGAATTTTAGAGTAGCAACATCCGTTTATCAATTGAAGCTACGAAATCGGACAACACAAGATCGTTTGTTTAGTCTGACCTTTAGGAAGATGTAGTCAATGCTCAAAGCATCGAAAACAAAGTTTCATTACTTATTGTACACTAGTGGTTTACGCGTGCTTTGCTATGGTATTTTAGGTACAATACTTGTTTAAGTATTCAATAATAATAATTATAATAATTATTATTATTAATTTATATAAATAAAAATAAATGTTTGGTTTATGGATTTGGACAGCCTTCATTAGCTGAGTAAAATGAGTAATTACACATTTAGGTAGAATGTACCGTTAAAAAGTGGATTTTTTTGCCCTCCTCCCATCTATTTTGAATTGAAAATTTTCAAAATTGGGACACCAAAGATGTTTTTCAATTTAACATGTGATATATGGATTTCAACCAACGTATAATTTCGGCAGATTCTTGGAAATTGATTTCAATAAAATATTAGTAATATATCTAAGTTTAAAGGCAATTTGGGATAAACAAAAAAATAAAGTACTGGTTTTCAACGAAATACAACGGTTCTCAAGTTATTTAGCAAAATGTCTTGAAAATAAAAAAACTTCATTTTTTTAGAAATATGGAAATTAATATTTCTGGTTTTATGACAATGAATAATGACGTCATGTATATAATTGAAAAGACAATTTTCTTCTGATTGATAGTCACTAACAATATAGATTAAAATGAAAGTATAAACCCAAGTTATATAGAGAAATATAGAGCCGTGTCATTGAATTTTGACGGCCATATTGATGACATCATCAACGCCATTAAAGGTCCTTGAACATTTGTGTACCAGCCTTTTTAGACTCGTCTTATCATGTACTTTTCGAATCCAAAAGGCCGTATTGGTTGCCAGATGTGATCCTTTTATGTAAGTTCCTACCGCACTTGTCTGGAACAACATAAGCACAGATGATTGGCTGGTTGGAATAGAAACGCACCCTTGGTGATGCGATACAGAGTGCCGTTTTAGCCCAATCAAATTAGACATAATAATGCCGTTTGAGAGAAATATTTCCCGGAGTTTTAAAAATTGGCACAGTTTGTCCTTGGTACATATGTTTAAAGAAACCTGGTTGGGGTGGGGTGAGCTAGGGTGAGCCCTAGCCCTGTTTAGGTGACCTTTAGTTTTTTGCTTATAGCTCTGAAACTATTAGTTGTATTTGAATATGGTTCCATATAAAAGTTGAAGATTACAAAATTTTCTACAAAAATGTACGTTATCATTTTTCAGGCAAGACCAACGATTTTTGTTTCTCTAAACAGTGACCAAATGTGCCAATTTTCAAAACTCCGGAAATTAGTTCTCTCAATTCGTCTAATTTGACTGGTCTTTTCTTGATAAAATAGATTACGAAAATTGAATCAAGGGCAGGTCTAATTCAACTAATATTGTGGGATTTTGTACCGAGCTGGACACATGATATAAACTATATCATGTGTAAGTTTTGCCATTCAGGATCCCAAAAAGGAATATGCATCCATAGTTTTTTTAGCCATAGAAAAATAATACTACTTGTTGCCAATTAGGCCCCCCAAACTGCTGCAGAAAGTTGAAGACTAAATTATATTCTTCAAGCAACACTAGAAATAATAGCTGAAGACAGCCATTTTTATTGGGATACTTTTAATGGAGATGAGAAGATCTTATTGTATAGTTGTCCCCCTCCACTGCATTTTTTAAAAAGTTGTGTTCCCCGGAAAAAAAAACTCTAGGGTTCGCCTCAGGCAAGGATAAATTGTGTTAGATCTGGAAAATGTCTTTGAATGTGATGGCTGTGATTGATTTTGCAATGCTGATTATCATCAAGTATTGAATAATCCTCTGTGCAAGCACCCTTATTCTCTGGCGTGAGGTCTACTGTTCACAGAACTATGTGCATCCATGATACCAATTTTGTGTATTAATTGAATCCAATGAGAAAAACTACTCATACATTATGGAACTCTTTTATTTCCAGATAACTTTAAAGAAAGTCGAAAGTATTTGGAAGAATGCATTCCTGTTGTAGAAAAACAGTTTGGTGATAGCAGCATAGAAGTTGGAAATGAATATATCAAGTTAATGACTGTATATTTCAATGAAGCTGAACAGTGTCAGAATAAGAAATTAAAAAAGTAAGTAATGCTATGACAATTTTAAATCTCGTCATGTACCAAAATATTATAAATTTAAATGTTTTCATGTATTCAATCGATTCCAGGTGTGAGGAACTTCTAGACAAACTATTTATTTTCATTTCATCAGGAGTGGTATAGCATAGTCATCCCTTTTATGGCAATGGATCATACTGTATAGTTTTCATATAACTGTGTATATGATGCATTTGGTCTTTAATAGATTCTAGATATGAGGACCTTTACCACTTTTTTTTCATTCTATCGTAGTTTTTTATAACTCCGATATCCGGTTAGTTTTATCACTACGTAAAGTATCTGGTAAAGTTTTATAGCTCAGTGAAACTTGAAAATTAATGATTTGATGAGTCTCTTTATCAGCTGGAATAGCTGAGTGTATTAGCTAACCCACGCTCATGTTCTTTGGAGCAGTATTGATACTGATAGTTTAATTCTTGATTTTCAACCAGGTAAACTCCAGAGGGGGAGGACTAAAAGACAGCATTTTTCTCTTCAACTAATCAGTCAAACTTCATGCACAATCCGCAAACTTATGTAAAAGATCTGCAAAACTCGTGGCTCGGAATTGGTTTTCTCAGTTATTTGATCGAGATTTAAAAATATCCACAAAAAGTAAAATTATACACAAGTAGAGATTATCTCATGTAAATTTGCAAACTCTCGCATAGTTGAAGGTAAAGATAATTTCACCAAGTATTCCTTCAGTTTAGTTTTCAGTTTGTGAACGTCTTCTAGCAACTGACGTAAATTAGTCGGCAACATTGTAAGTACTTTTTCCCATAAACCGCAAATTGCTTATTTTCTTGAAAAAAATCTAATTTGTGATTTTAAAACTCTTCTATGTCGGGTGTTGTAAGCAGACGTTTCAGTTCTTTCATCTGATTCAGAGAATTTTTGAAGACATAAAAAATGTAGTGCCTATTAATGTTAATTAAATGTAGTATGTATTAATCGTTGAAATGCCAAGCTGCGAAAAAATGAGTGTCCAATAAAAATTATCTTTAATTCTTAGTCCGTCCTTGATAAGAGCAGTTAACCAATCTTTCTATTAAAACCCTATTTGTACTTACAGAGTTGTTATACATTGTCCTTACTTTAGATTATGAGTGTCTCTAGAAATAAATACAGCATGACTCAAACAAATCAATTCATTTTTAAGCGACAGTCCTCTTATTCAGTCAATGAATCAAATATTAATTTATTCTAAATCATAACGACATCCAATATTAAAGATGAAAGAGAAACACTTTTTAGGAATTCCCATGCGAAAACTATGTTTCAGTGTTTCTCTGTATCATGATAACGGTTCATCACAAAACAACCATATTACAGTAGTCATTATCAATTATCATCAACTTACAACTGGTTGGTGCAACTCGGTTCAAAGTAAAAGATTTCAGTCTACTTTTTATACTATGTCATGAATTTAATTCCGGTCGGCCTACTTCCTGAGTGACAGTTCCTGCTAGCCAGAAAGATGTAGGCCCTTTCCTTAACCCTCCAACCTGACATGTGAGCTTCTTTCATTATTTTTTATGTTTAAGTTGTGTGTGCGCATCTTTCTTGACACCACGTGGAATAAGAGTTGAGTTTTGATATTCTACTGCTTGTTTTCACAGAAACCACAATAATTAGTTATTATTTCTATAATAGTACTATTGATTTTCATTTGTAATAAACCAATACAGCGGAGTATCCAAGAACCCGAATAATTTACATAAAATAATAATAATAATAATAATTATTATTATTATTATCATCATCATCATCAGTTGTGCTGATAGGCATATGCACCAGTTAACCAGCTTCGGTTTGTATAAGCATCATATGCTTCCCAATTCACAAAAGAATGCACATCGGCAGTTCTTGGAAAATACTTTTGTTTCTTCTTCTTCTTCTTGTTCAACAGATCTCATAACATATTGTTACGGGTTCTCTAAGATAACGCTGGCAACACTTTAATTTATCACTCGCACTTTATTTACACAAAAATCCACAACATGCACTGATCAGTAATGTATTACACAACATTTATTTATTTATTTAATACAATCTCTTTGGAGGCAACAGGTTAACACCCACAACTGCCTCCTTAACACAGCTTGAAAGAATACAACATACATGTAGTTTCTAAACATACTATAAAGATAAAAAAAGAAAAACACTATTAGAAATAATAACCTACTTCAGAAAAAATAAGAGTGAAACAAGAATGCAATACAATAGTAAATACACAACAAACTGCAACATTAAGAATATAAAAATAATAATTCAAGTCTTGGAAATGATGAAGTTTATGATAATGATGATGATGATGATGATGATGATGATGGAAATTACGATTATGAATTGTCCAAAACAGAAAAAAGAATTATAGGCAACTAGGGCTGAGTGAGCAGAGAATTAATTTTTTCCCTGAACTTCCGCCAAGCATCAACAAAAATGTCAACATCTCTATCCATTTCATTATATAGACGAGGTATCCTATTCATGGGTGAAAAGTACCCACCTACTGAATGTGACCTCTGAATGTGAAATAGTTGATGTCGTCTGCGTCTTAAAACAGGGACAGACAGTCCCTATAGAATATCACTAGAACTGACATCAACTATTTCACATTCAGAGGTGAAAATAAGCAATCAAAAACAGATAAAAGCGATATTGTTCAACTAATAAAGAGTTTTTAATATTACTGTACAAAAATTAATCACTAAATGTTAAAAAGCCGATCTAATATTGAATAATAACTTTACAATAAACTGTCCAATAATTCAAGAATATCGTCGAAAAAGAACAATTAACTTACGTAGCACAAGTCCGTAATACAATGATAGCCATTAGTAGTCCACTCGTATAATTTTAAGAGGTAAAAGAACTATCACTAAAGGCACAATATACGGTAATTAATTATCACTATAGAACTGTCACACTTGTTGTCTCGACAAATTTTAAACAAAACTGAACTTATTTTACAATAGTCTCTTTCTTTTATACATTTTTCTGTAATCTAGATATCTCTCCATTTTTTATCAACTTCTACTGAATTCTTAAACAATCAAGGACCCTCGGACCTTCCACAATATTCGATAAGATTCCATTAAATTCTATTTAAACACCTAGAATATTCTACAAAGTTCAAAGCAAACATCATATAAGTGTCAAAAGAAGAGTAATTAATTGCTTTGTCCAGAGACTTGTTGACACACGCGATAACGCATGGATCTATATATTTTTTTCAATTCAACAATTTAAATTAATTTAAGAAAAGATTTCAACACAATCAAAAATGGATACGTCAACGCTTGCACTGTGAAAAAATAAAGTGGATAATTGGGCTAAGCATCAGCCTTCTTAATGTCCAATGTTTTAACTTTCAAATATAATTAGCTAGAGCCCCAGCTGTCCAATGTTTTGATTTTCACTAGCCAAAACTAACCTAGAGCCTTTAGTGGAAATCTGTTTTACATCACAAGAATTATTTTTATATTCTTTTATATTTTTTAGACCCCCAAACTCCAAAATCAATAGCGATCTCACTTGGACTATGAGGAAGCTACATGCCAAGTTTCAAGAGTCTTGAATCTTCCTTTTAAGCGCTAGTGCACAGACGGATGGACGGACAACGGCACGACTTCAATAAGGCCCTGTCAGGTCCTTAATGACACTTGCATTTTCTTTTACAGGAAGCTGCAGAATGACTGTGTCAAGTACGGTATGATAGGCCAGAAAATCTTGGAACTCTACTATGGATATTGGGATGAGGAATTTAAGGATATAGCGAAGAAAGTGGAAATGTTGAAAGCTCTAGAAGAGTGGGAATCAAATTCCCGGAAATAATTTGCAATTATCTTGTTTCAACTTATATTTACCATTATCGGCAATAATTATGTTAATCCTACTTGGGTAGGAAATTTACAGAACTTTTCTGTTTATTAATGTAAGAGATTGAACTGATAATTCTTAATGCATGCACCCTGTAAGTATTCAATCTATTTGTTAAAACTTAGCAGTACTCAATTTTTTCCTAATTATATTATTGCACAATTCTGGCATATTTCTTTCACAAATCACATTTATAATCTTTGTAATGAAATGTCACACTCCCCGAATTGTTTGGGACCTTTATTATCCAGTAGGACCTGGTGTTCACTTTTCTTTACTACTCCTACTGCTGAAGGTAAGTAAAGTATTGCTTTTCAAAAAATTAAGGTATGGTACCCGAATTTTAAGATATCTTCAAGCTTCAAGGTCCTCTGAGTCCAAAAAAGTGGTCTTTGGGTTTTTGTCTCTGTGCATGTGTGTATGTATTTGTATGTCTGTGACCACGATATCTCAAGTCCCAATGAATGGAATCACTTGAAATTACAAACTTGAGATTCTTACACATTAATACTCGTATTAATGAATGTTCGTTCAGTTTCTCTTTACTCGAGGGACTCGTGAAATCTAATGTATTTATATAGGCATTTCAAGAGACTCTGAAGAACGTTCATAAGCTCATAAATACGACCCTAAGACTTTTTTATTGAACTTTTCTTTAGAATGCGATCCAATGGCGGTGCTTTATTGATGTCAAAAATCGATATTTCGTGATTTTCTCAAAAGCTGCTTCAACGATTTTGGTCAAACTCGCGCTCTGAATTGCTATTTATGTCGACTATCAACTGACATGAGTCTCATTCATAGAAATATTGCTGGGGGCTCCGCCCCATTTTTGATTATAAACTGGTTTTCTTGATTCTTGTATTTGGGATACATCCTGTGAAGAAAATAATATTTATGGCAAAAAAATAGAGTATTGAATTCCTGATAAATCTTGTTCAGTACATTTTTTCGCTTTGTTACAGAAATAAAGATGTTGGAAGATTACAGCTATTCCCATCATTCATTCAGAAATCTGTAAGGTCTTCATGTATGAATTCAATTAAATCAATGTAAAATTAGCTTAAACGTGCTAAAAGATCTACTACTATAAATTGTTATGGTGCCCACAAACTGTCTGAGACTTGTGCTTGAGTAATGAAGTGAACGAAAAATGCCAGTGTGAACACAAATCGAGATTACCTAAGATTGCCAAGTGGATAAACTAAATTAATTGCCAATGAAACAAAAGAATTAGGCTGGCCATAAAAACTTTGTTCAAAAACGGGACAGTCAGATTATTTTTGCGGTTTAGTTGGGTTGAAGTTCAGTATGCGACATACACTTATTTTACGTTGTATTTTTACCTCAGTTATTATAATTTTGGCAGGTTACAGGCAAAATGTTGTGCAATGTTATATACTATCATATTTTCTGAGGTAATAATAACTCACAAAAGAAACAGAAGAGGTGTAAATAAAAGTGCATGTCACATACTGCACTGCAACCTTTAGTTGTAGGGTTCAGGAAAGAAATCAAATATGCCGGAAATTCCAACGTTTATTTTGCATTTAAATTTCAAAGCCTTTAAGACATCAAAAAGTGTAAAATATTTTTAGGATTTTCAATACTTGCCTAACTCAAAACTAAATAGAAATGTTTTATAATTAATCATGTTTATGCAAAACACTCATTATGTTTATGAAGTTTATGGTTTATGAAATGATTGAATCAAAATATAAAACAGGGTATTTACAAAACTTCAAAACATCCTCTTACAAAATGTTCTTCCTACAATAAACAAATTCACTTCAATTAATTAGTCTGTTCTATCTACACATGTATACCAGCGACAGTTCAATCAACATTTCCACTAGAATGTCCTGATTCTGATTGTTCTGTACATTCTTTTTCTTTGTTCCAAAAGTACTTCTGGGAACTGCTGATTTGTTTCAATGCACTTTTGTTTTTTATAAGCATTTCGTAAAATTCATCACAAGAATGATCGAAATTCACTCGGACCATCAACATGGAACTTACCGTTTCGATCTGTAGACGAGATTTTTCAGACGACCAAATGTTATTCATCAGGGAAAATACACGCTCAACTGGGGCACTTGTTCCTGGGAGGCACATCGCAAATTCAACGACCTTGAGAATTACATCATAGGAAATGTATTCCTTGCTCAGCTTGGAAAAAATCTGTTTCCACCTTTCCTCAACTGCAGTTTTTACCTTGTTTTTATCAACCCTATTCCACTCATATATATTTTCTGATACTATTTCCTTGACACACTGCCATTGATCAAATAGTCTTGTTTCTTCATTTTCATTCTCACGAATCTGTTTGATCTGGTTGGCATCAAACGCAGAGAGGCTGCTTTGGATCTCATCCCATGATGGAAGGGTTTGTAATAAGACCCATTGTAGTTTGTGAGCACCACCCGAACTGATTTCCCACCTATCTAGGTAGTCAACACACGTTCTGTAAAATTTTTTCACAGTCAAGGTGAAATCCTGAACAGTTATTTCTCCTTCCTCTTGCAAATTTACCAAAAGCGATTTTACATTGCTAGGGATAAATCCTTCTTTCTCTCTTGATGTCAGAACACTTTTCAGTGAACTGATGCGCCAAGCTACTTCAGTTGCAGATATGTTATTTTTTTCTATCTTCACAACTGTTTCTTCAAAAGTTGAAATCTGTGAGGTAGCAAACACCAGCCATAATTTGAAACAGGGGTTTTCAAAGTGCTGTTTAATAAAAACAGGACATTTTTCCTGAGAAAGGAAATAAGACTTTAAGCCCTCAAAAATTTTAAGAATGCGATCAATAGCTGGGCCAAGAGACAAAAAACGAGTGTTCCCGTGTTCTAATAATTTTGAAAATTCAACTCCAGCAAATTCACAGAATTCCTTTAGTTCCTCTGTTCGCACTGTGTATATGTGAAAGTACTTATAAACCTTGACAGCAAAGCATTCAATGTCAAATGGCAGACAATCCATAGCTGTTTGTACACAGTTATGAACAATGTGAGCTCCACACCCTACTCCCATAATTTCTTTTCCTAAGCTATCTTGAATACGCCGCCAAACATTATTCTTCCCTTTTCTGGCAGCACCGCCAAAGTTTGTGTTCGTGTTATCGGCGCACATAGCAACCAACTTTTCTTCAAGTTTTTTATTCTTTATTAGTTCTTCTAACATTTTACACTGGGCCTCAGATGTCTCATTTGGCAGTGAAGCAAAACTGATAATTTTTACATGAACGCCAGAAAACGGCAAAAAATACCTTACTAAAACAGGAAAGCATTTCTCGGCTTTTTTGTTGGAGGCATCTAAACTCAAAGAAACAGAATGACATGAACTTAGGTCTTTTTCTACTTCACTTAAGGAAAGAGGTGCTAAAACGTTGCATACAATGGCCTCACTTTTTGTTTTTCCTGATGAATATTTGGGTTCATACAATTTTTTTACCAACTTAGATAAACAGTCATTTGATCTGAAACTGTGACCATGAACGATTGTATGGTAAGCAAACAAACCCTCTTGTGCTGAAATTTTTTCATTGTCATCCTTTTTTATGAAAAAAGTCTGAAGATTTGAAGAAGTACTCACAGCTTTTTCTGCATCTTTATGCTTTTTTGATCTTGTGTGCTGTGCGATATCACTTCTTCCCCCGTGAGCAACAGAAAAGTGAACACCACAAATTTTACATACAACACGTGATCTGTCTGTAGTCGACACGTCAGTTTTAATAAACTTAAACTCATTTTCTAGGTCATCATTAAAAACACATAGCCGTTTCTGAGGTTTTGACAAAGACATGTTCAGTAAACACACAAAACAATAGTAAAAGTACCACTGCTACTTTCAAAACTACAACAAAAACAATTAAGGTCACACTTCTTCGCTGCTAGACTACCTACCGCGGCTGCAGTTGGAACGGTACTGACTGAAGGGATGAGGGAGAGAGGGAAATGACCTTGGCGCCATCCCACTGCCCAAGAGTTACACGTAGCACGTAGCCAGTCGCCAACGCGACTCAGTGTATGAGCAATCGGCGCAGTAGAGCTTTACACACATTATATTAATACCGTATACATTTTTTCTAAATCTTACATGAAGATTGATTTAATTATTAATATTGTAGAAGTGAATCTAAATCTTTACCGAATGTGTAGTAAGAAATTACCAAGTAACAGTTTTTACTTATTTCATAAAACTAAAATAATTCAAATCTTCATATTTCTGGCAAAAAACGGGACTTTTCATAAACCGACGGGACAACCCCAAAAGCCTATAATAACGGGACTGTCCCGTTCAAAACGGGACGTATGGCCAGCCTAAAAAGAATGCTTCAATTTCTCCTTCAAAAAATGTGAATTCATCTTTTGTATTGAAATACGAATGTTCTCAATAGTCAAGAACGCTCCCAATGTTTATAAAGTCGAGTTTTATTGAATCAATGCACACTAATTATTTTATACGGATGCTTACTACTTGCTATTACATTTGTAACCGTCGGAGCTAATAACTGGATGGTAGCGAGCTTAAGTCCTGCTCCGGTCGGCCATATGATTAAATGAAATATTATTCAATTGCGTCTCCCTTCTGAACTCCACAGAGTACCTTCAAGTTCTGTGATTTTCCTAACATTCTAATTTCATCATTAGTCTGATTTGTGGAAGCTGGGCACGAAATTAATACATCAGATTTCAACACTACACACTCCTTTATTGCGGCTCTGATTCTGGCCACCGTATTATATACTAAGAAATTCATCAACATAACAAAATTCAATCAACTAAACTAAACAAACTCTACTTGGCTGCCTAGCCCTCGACCTATTTCTAATAATTAACAATGTTACCATTTCATACCTAAAATATCGCTAACCCTACATTGGAAGTCCCTACAAGGTTCGATCTTCCCCAGCCAGACAAGTTCAAAATATTAATTGGGACTCACCGATGGCGCACATCCACGTCAGTAGAGACCACATCTCCAGGTCCTCGGATACTAGTCCTTTTCCTTTTTTGGGTCGACACCCGAAACGCACACCGCCCGCGGACGCTTGTCTAGTCCCTCGTCGCAATTCACACGACACTTAGTTAAGAAAAAAATTATTTAAGAATAAACTTTTTGGCTCTTGTTACCGCTTCGAATGATCGATCAAGAGTGAATCTGAATACAGTTTTTCTTCCCATGGCCTGATGCTCTCCCTTCCGACACGTGGAGAAAGACGGGGCCGGCGGGGTAGAGAGCACCCGGTATTGGGATGGGACGAGGATCAGTCAGCAGCTTTTCCAGATCAGGCGATGCACAACGATACCAGACCCTGGGAAAGTTACCTCACCTCGCCCATTATAAGAAAAAACTGCAACTTTTCAGAAAAAACTATGCTAGGCAGCCTGAGAAAGAAAAAACCTAATACTACGCAAAAATAATAACAACTTCTATTTCAAGTCTATGTCTTGTCCGTCACTAGGCCTTGAATAAACTAACTAATCAAACATTAACATTTTATTCTCATAATCTCACTCCATTACACATAGATCCAATGTAAATTATGATTTTATGAACTCTGGGTGGGTTATTAGCAATTAATAATCAAGTTCATACCCTTAAGCTTAAAAGCGCCTTCTTTTGGCCTTTTTTGTTAACTCAATAATCACGGTAGTCAATGTTTTATGTGATTTTTCAGTTCATTTCGCATAAAAAGCTAATGAAGGCTCTGGAAGCACAAATTTATTGATTTCTCATTGATAAAGATAACTCCTCTTCTCTTATCTTTATTTCTATTATGAAGCGTTTTAAAAGGAATAAATAAACTTCTGTTATCTGGCAATTTTTTGCGAATTTTTCTCGCAAACACCTGTATAACTTTTTTAGGGGAGTGATAGCCGCGAGCCGTGGCGAGTATCTGTTTATTCAGATAAGACAAGCTGCAAATTCCTGGGCTGTCTTTGTAAGGGTGACCGATTGGATCGGCCACCAAATAGACTATTCTCTGCTATAAAGTCGCTTCCCATTGATTCGGAACTCACCTAAAACTGTAGATCCAACTCATCAATCACCACCATCCAACTCATTACCTACGCACAGATCTCAGACCTATATGGGCTTCATCCTCCAAAAAAATACATTATTACTGAAACGTCAAATGTATTGCAGGCCCATGAGGTTCTAGGGGCTAGAGATGATTGACAGATCGATTTGAGTGATATGAATTATTTTTAATATCTGAACCCAGCCGCCTTGTTGAATTAATTCTGCCAGGCTACAAACTCTTTTTCTATCTATGATACTCGTAATATACGTGTGAATAACGTGTTAGTAACGATATCGTTATAAATAAGTCAAAAATGTACAGCCTGGAGTCCATATTACCCAGTCAATTCGCTTGAAGATTATCAACATTTTGAAAGTATTTCAGGACCTGAGGGAAAGTCTTGATCCCCAAAGTCAATGGTTATGAATAACATTATTCTACGTGAAAAGTGTGAAAACATGAAATGTAATCAGCTAGGAGCACATACTCCCTACAGTCAATTTGCTTGTCAATTATCAATTTTTCAAGAACCTTAAGCCCTGTAAGGTAAGGATAAAAATCGCACAATAATTAATTTTGGAGAAAAGTTTTCTTTTGGTTGTCCAAAATTTTGTATCTAAGTTTTGAGTATAATCATATATTAATTTATTTGGCCCAACGCAGTCATAACCATTAAAACTGACTATGTTATAAGCTTTATTATCATTTACCCGGTGGTTTGGAACCCACCTAAAATAGTACCTAGTTCCACATAACTTGGCTCAAATGGCGAGGTGGAAAACCCCGTAAGGGTCTCCCCACCAATAAAAATCATACGATTATTATTATTATTACTATAAAGGAGAAAAACAATGAGTTACACACATAGTGTTAATTAATAGTGAAAACCAGCTATTTCTTTTTCAAGATGTTTGGGCATAGTTGATGATTTGTAAGACTTTTATTTCATTGAAATGGGTTTGCGGTTGTGTTACTCATTTAAAAACAGCTAACACCATCTGTGGTAACTTTCCATATAATAATGCAATCAGGCTAATCAAGTCAGATTACCTGTATTGATATGTAGTAGCCTGATTGTATAAAGGCTTCTATAGAAGATAACTTCTGTACACAGACAGTCGTGAAACAGGGATCGGGGTGATATTATCACAAATATCGGATGACCGAGCCCCGCTCTATGGGGCAGGGGGGGGGGGAGTGAATGTTTGGGGTAATGATGCCCTCATCATTACTTTTTCCATTATAAGATATTTGCAGAAGAAAATCAATAATAATGGAAAAGTGATTTTTAATAAGTATTTTGAGAAACTGAATCTGTATTTCGAGTTTACCAGCTCATAGAACTGTAATTTTTTAAGATTGGTGTTGGTTGGGTAGAGGGAAACCCCCTTTGTCACCACTCACTCAAGAACGGCTTGTCACACCCCATCTCATGGTTCATTTCTCTCAGCTCATTGAAATGATCAAATTCATATTTTAGATTTAGTACTGTTCGAAATAACATGTTAGATTTAGCTTATAATTTTTAATTCCTCTTGGAAGTGTAATATAGGCTTTCCTTATATACTGTACTTGGAAAATGACGATTTTTCGTTATGAATAGTCCTATTTCGGTAACTACTCAAGATATAGATAAAAATGCTAAGTTGTTCTCAAATTATTTTCCCCCTATTTTATTTCTTATTACAATTTAATAAGATATAGAAAATAATAAGCTACGCTGTAAAAAATTAATAAAAAATACAATATAGAAAATGATTAGGAACTACTTCCCCAAAAGAGAAAACTCGAGCTTGAGGAAGAAGCCCGCCGTACTTCGGCGAGCTACAGAAAAATTGTAGGCAACTTCTTTCTCCTCCACATCATTAACATCAAAATCTAAAAAAACACACTTTTCAAAATGAGCTGAATCATAAATACCTAAATTCTTGGATTTCTTGTTCCATATAACGATCTGGGTTGTTAATATTAACTTTTTGTTATAAATTTATCGACTTGGTCAGTTTTAGATTGTGAATGTATAAAAAATGTAATCACACAGAATAATTCTGTATAAATTTGTACTCTGTGTGAGTACATTTTTTATATATTCACAATCTAAAACTGACTGCAAGCCATTAAATTTACAACAAAAAGTTAATAAATAGCTAAATTGTAATGAGTTTTGGAAACTTTTCTGGTTTTTCGATCTTATAGTAATAGCCAAACTATGTGTCGGAAAAAATGAATTTCAAAAAATGCTATTTTTTGTTTGGTTAATGCGAATAGGAAAGTTTGATTTTTCACCAAAGAAATAATGGATAAATCAAGCTGAGCTTTGACTTTTCAGTCATATTATGTTTCCTACATGAGTGCAAGGCTCCGACTGCATGGTACGCGCGTAAGTCTTTGCGTTTCAGACAGCATAAATAACGCCGCTTAAGGAGTTTACCATGTAATTAGAAATTTTTGTCTTCTATCACCTGTTTTTTTAAGGATAGATTTCTCCTTTTTGTATCCTTCAACGAGTTTTTGCGGGAATGAGACCTAGCGCAATCGTATTTTTGCACCAAAGAGTCCCTATATTTTTAATTTCATCAAAATCGTTACAGCAGTTTCTGAGATCTGTCGGACATAATATCATATACATACAGAAATTGCTCATTCAATAGGATATTCATAAGATACAGTATAACTTACGTTAAAGTTGGTAATATCTCGAGTTCCGGGTCCTGTATCGCGCCTATCTATAGAAACCTTTATATAATTAGGCTACAACACAGCAATAAATTAAACTCTCTGTTCTAATTCTCTTATCGGAACATTCCCTGGTAGATTTCAAATAAATATAAACCATTTATTATGTCAAGCTTTGTGTGTAATGTTTATCATGACAAAACATAATGATTATTGAACATCCTTTCTTGAAAATATTTATACTGTTTTTATTCATCATACAATTGGATTAAAAATCAATTAGGCTACTTTCAAGAAATGTAGTATCAGTTTTTATGGAAGTTTAAACCACTGATATGCAGATGTATATAGGTATGAAGCTATATGTAGGCATTGTTTCTATAGCATAGCATATTTAATCCTAGATTCTTCATCCCAAGTTTTGATCGTCAAATGTTTACAAACTGGTTATTTTCAGCTGCATTTGAGAAAATATTTATCCACCACACAACATGAGAGCAGAGTGATTTATGTCAATTCTTCATAAAATCAGGGAAATTACAAGAAAAAAATAAACTTGAAAATTTAATGTCTAGATTATTGTATTGCAGCAGCTATATTTGGAGCATTCCAGAACAGATCAAGATAAAAGAACTAAGTGATGGACGACTGTCAGAAAATCCAAAATTTATTTCCTTTGAAAGCTCACTACTTTCTGTATTATTGCGGTGAGTTCTTTAAATTTCTATATTCAGTTTTACTCGAATGGAAATGGTTTGTGAAGAATAAGAATAGACAATTCAACTTTAAATAGTTGTAGAATACCGTAGTACCGGTTCCATCATGAACATGAATTTATTATTGCGAAAATAATTAAAACGTTTCATGCCAATTATCGGCCGAATTTAAGATTTAAAATAAAGTGTATTCAATTTATTCAATATTATGCTATCAACAGTTCAACAAACAATAAGTGTAAAAAATAACCAGTGGACTACATCAGTGAGCGGCATTTGGGAGGTCAATGGTTCGATTCCTTGCGATGACTAAATATTTTTGTGCAGTAGCGTTCATCGATTTCCATTAGTTATTCAATGCTGTTGTCAATATCCACCATTGCAGAAGTCTTCAGTATAATTGATAGCACTTTGAGGAACTCGAAGATAATAAATTATGGCAGTTTGCAAAACTGTCAGTTCCGTCATTTTCAACCTCTTATTCTTTGGTTTTTTACTGAGCTGTAAATGCGTGATATATCCTATTTTCTTTATCAACTTGAAAGCAAATACAAATGGAAATGAGCCACAGAGCTTTGAAGAAAAATCTTTAGCTGTTGCTTTCTAAGAATATTTCTGATATTTTATTCCTAGGGCTCCCCTCTGGAATAGAAAAGTTCATGATTAGATAGTAGTTCACTTAGCTACTTGTACACTTGAACTAAAAACATTCGCCTAGCACAAAAGATCAGATGGGTTACGTAGTAGCCTAATGGAGACCAATATTATCTATGATTGTAGATATTCTCTTAGATGCATGCAGAACTATTTAAAATAGATAAGAAATTAGAATTTTTCTTTCTTGAGGCAGAACATGGAATGAACAAATGAACATGTTTTCGGGAAGAAAGCCTATCCTCAGTGTCTCGTTATTTATGACACAGTTGGACATTACAATGTATAAGTTATTTGTGTTTATCAACACTTGAATTATTATTTCAAGTAAGTGAGAAGGTGCAATTTAAAAATGTATATATTATCTTGATAATGACTATGAATGTCCAACATTGCTTGAGACAGCAAATAACTATATCGTACAATCTATTAATCTTGGACATTGGTTTTAAGATAATGTTCGTAGGTTATTACTTCATTGAAAATCTTCATTGTCCAGCGTTTATTGTTGCAATGAAATTTGAAAATTTCAATTACAATCTGCAGTTAAAAGATTGAATAAGATTTTTTAGTGGATACAGATACAAGGACTGATAATACTATAGTTTGTTAATTGTTGCTCATGCATTTTATAAGCCTGTTTTTTATTTCAAGTACTCTACGGTACGGTAATGAAATGGGTCCGTATTAAGGGACCAAGCTTGAGTATTCCTCAACCCAGGGTTACTTCAAAAGCATTCACTCAAAAGGTTTTTAAGTTTTCCTTGAGTTAAAGGAAGCCTCAAGGTGGGTTCATTAATAGCCTACGGTCATTGATGCTGTAAATTGATCCTTGTTAAATTGTATTTCAGGTACAGCTGGCGTTTTACTCTTTCTACCAACATATGTAAGACAGCTAGGATTTTCAACCATACACGTGGGCTCAATACTAACAGTTCTACCTTTTGTGTCAATGCTTTCAAAATTAACTCTAGGCAGCATTGCTGACAGATTCCAATGCCACAAAGCACTTCTCATGCTGTGTGTGATACTGGCTGGAGCAACGCTCTATTCATTGAAATTCATCCCTCCGTCTCAGACTCAAGTTATGGCACAGCTCAATTGCTCGCATGGACGGTTTCATACAAAAGTCTGTTCACCTGATACTAGAGAAGATAGATGTCTGGTTTCAAACATTCAAACAGAATTGGGGAATTCTTCTTTGTATTGTTCAGTAAGTACCTTTAGAAGTTAGATGGATGATGGACCTACAGTTTTAGGTGGGTTTTCAACCACCGGGAAAGTAATAATAAATCACATAATATGTATGTCAGATTATAGCTGCCGGCCACCTATCCCTAGCGCTCCTGACTCAAAATCACACGCCTGACACCATTCTCATCGAGCGGCCAAAGCGCTTTGGCACTTCCAAGCCTCTCTTATGTACATGACATATGAACACATTCTTTTAACATAATATGTGATGATTTTAAATTTAATGGAGAATTAACCTATTCAATTTTGAATATTTTGACAATGAATGTCCTCAATGTCAATTAAAAATGATTATCATTTAACAAAACTGACAATGTGCTTGTTCGCAATCCATTTTACTTACTAAAACTTTTTGAATTAACTTTATTGGTATGGACAGATTCCACTATCAGAATTTTTATATTAATGGATTCAATTTTAACAAAAATGCATTTTTACAAATAAATATAATTTAGTTTATGCAAAGATTGTATTATGACTGCTTTTAAGTCACATGTTAATGTTTGGGTTGTGTTTTACTTACTCTATATATTTTGTTTCTGGTAGTGTGGCGAAAAGTGTCATACGCAACTCACCCGGGAGGGTGTTAACGGTACTCGCATGGGAACTACCATAGCCTCGCGCGGGAACTATCATGCTCGTACCGTAAACACTTACTTCCCGGCTTTATAGCGTAATATACTGTCACCGATTCTGTGAAATATATGTTATGAGCAGCTATGCACTTTAATTTTACAATACAGTAATATGCACATGAATTTTATAGTCAGATTATTAATTATTATTATTATTGTTTGCACATGAATATTAGTCAAGTTGAGTAAAATGGGGTGATGCATTGCTAAATTCCTAGAGTCCAGTTTCTTTTTCGCTTCTTGTCCAGAGACATAGGTTAATGATAATTAATTACCTATCATAAATAATCTACTTATATTAGGGCAATTATCTGGATGAGTAACGTGTATGGATTATTAAAACCCTTGGAAAATCAAAGTTTATAAATCAATGCTCTTGAGTAGCCTACTGTATTCTGTACTATAAGAGGAGCCAAAAGGATAGATTTTTTTCAATTTTTTAGAATAATTCACGACATTGCGGTCATTTTTATGAGAAAATAATGATGATTACTCACTCAAAAGATCTTGATGGGCTATTTATTTTTAGTCTTTTATCCTCTAACTGAGCCTGAATAATTCATTGCATTCCGATGTGTTAAATGATGCAAATATTCTATGCTAGAAATATTTCCATAAACTACTCAGTTTTTTTGAAAAGTACAATCTTGATTACAGATGGAATGTGAGGAGCAATCTGATGTGGTAGCAGAGCTGTGTACAACTCTCAAGAATGAATCTAAGCACTGTGGAAACTTCACAAATAGATTATCAAATGAGTACAAGCATAAATACGAATATGATTTTCAAAATGTTGCGGAAATTAAACCCATCGAAGAATCTACTTTCATTTTCTTGGATTCACTGCTGATAGTTTCAAAAATTACTGAGGTAAGTTGAGTTTTTAACGGTATGCTAGCCTACAGTAATTATATCCATCAAAAAATGTTCAATTTAATATTACGTTGTTATTGTTGTTGATATCCAATCTGTATTTTAATAAGTTTTTATTTATTTTGAAGTTAATACAATAATATTATTGAAACATCAAGATATATTAATGCAATATGACTAGAATATTATTATGATATAAAACTTATAACAAGGTTTACTCACCATATTGTATGTAGGTTTTTCATAATTTTATTGACTTTCGTTTTTATTCAATTTTATTGAATTGTGGTAAGCTATCTCCTAGTAGGAAAATAATTATGTAAGCCAGTGGCGGATTCAGAGACCCTGACAAAAACGTTTTTGAAATTGAAGCTTTAAAAAGAGACAATTTTTTGTCACAAGAGTCAAAGAAGATGTCTGGAATCAAAAAGGCGTGCTTTAATTTTTTCTACATTCAATGCTTCTCAATTATATTTATTATACAATAAATGTAATATTTATATTAATAATAAATATACTACGTATATGATTTGTCTTATATTGTATCTATTGCTTCATTGGCATATTATATAATGTATAGCGTGCATTCAATTCAAATTTATTTCCATATCAAGTGTATCAAGGTTAGAAAATCTGTCTTAAGGTAGGATAAGGCACAGTATACCATGATATGGGTACTAATAATCTAAATTTAAGCAATACAATACATGTATAATCATCTTACATAATGCGATGTAAGTCAAGTACAGGGGCGGACTTATGATAGTTTCAAGGGAGGGGCGGTAGTCCGATTGCAGGGGGGGGGGTGTCCGGGAGGTACAGGGGGCATTATTTTTGATTTTGACAACTGTAAAACTCACGTTTTAAGCATTTTGAGCACTAAAATTCACTGTTATTTAGGTTAAGTAGTTTGCCATTTTGTATGTTGTCTAATATTTTTTATTAAACAGTTACGCAATCAATACAATTTCTATTATTTGCAGTATTTCTATTGTTTATTGGAGATTCCCAATTACCAAATAAAACTTAAATATAACATGTTGTACATTATTCAATGTACATTATTTAAATTTCAATATGTCAGTTGAATACAAAAAAATTAAGGGTAATTTAATACAGAAAAAGTCTGCTTATTGGAAGAAAGTTATTTACATTATGCCTACATTAGTAATTTGATTTTCTGTTCTTTTTGTTTGCAAATCTGGTAATAACGCTTTCATTATTTATGGGTATGTCACGGTGAACAAACATCATTGCCAGTCCATTGAGTCTTTCTTCTCCACTTCTCAAACGTAAGTATGTCTTCAGTAGCCTAAGAGTTGAGAATGATCGTTCTGCACTTGCAATGCTGACTGGAAGAGTGAGAAGAATCTTGAGCAGAGATTTTATTAGTGGTACCCCCCCCGCCACTCCCCTAAGTCCGCCACTGGTCAAGTATCAATATACAGTAATATCGGTCATTACAACTATTGTAACAATTTAGGGTAATCCTGAACTAACATTACTTCCCAATTTACAATCTATGTGTGATATCTTCTTGGTACCTACTTTAGGTAACATGGAATTCAAGAGGTTTTCGTAGAGTAAACTATGGCAACAATTTAAGGCGAACTATGGCAACAATTTAAGGCGAACTATGGTATAAACGCAGAAAGGCCTAATTAACGTAGCAGTTCCTCAATAGTTGCTAACAATTTGCTTTATGCTTTGCACACAGTACACTCCGGTACATGGAGCCTACTAATTGTACTGTAAATAAGTGATTTTTTGTACTTTTGAATAATACTATTCCTCGAATATATAGGCTTAATACTTTATTCCTTGAATAAAGTATCAACAAAGTTTGCCTTCCTTATGTCTTGCTGATATTTCAAATATGCCATCACTAAGCTAATGTTTCAATCTGTTTATGTGCTTAATTTAGGTGGATGATTGTTTATTGTTTGACATTGACAAAATGAAAGACAAGTCAGTGAATGGTGAATGGCAAGAACCATTGTGTGATAGTTTTCATAACACAAAATGTTACTTATTTTGCAATAGTAGCATTCTGATGAGTACTGGTGAAATCCATGATACTGGGACTTTCAGTGTCAATAAGCAATATTGGATGTTATTGTTTATACTTATAGCCAGCTATGTTGGGATTGGCGGAGTACCGTGTCTTGGGGACACAATCAGCTATTCTCTGTTAGGTGAGCTGTGATATATGAATGATCATAAGAATAATTGCACGACCTTTTTTTTAAAGAAAAATTTTGTTTCACATCAGTAGTGAGTGAAAAATTGCTGAATAGTTGCATTACTGTTGCTTACGTGTGCGGCTTCACATTGCATTTCAGAGACGCTAGAGAAATGTCCGGGTTCATTTTTTATCTTAGAGTTATATATAATACATTCCATATATAAACAAAAATCATATTCTAGTGAGCTTGCCCAGTGGAGCACCGATCCTATATTCAAGAGTGATAATATGAGTAAGACTGAACACGTTTGATCAATGAGTCTTTGCAAGCTTATCACTTTCTGCTTCACTCTTTTATGCATCATTTCATAGCATTCTTTGGATTACGCAGCTATGATCTAGGGTCCTAGGATCTAGGGTCTTTGAAACTCCTACTTTATCTGGTTCAAATAAATTGAAATCAGGTTTGAAATCTTTAAATTTGCTATTGTATACAATACATTGATGTAGATTGTATCAATATTAAAACTTTGTAAATTATCGTACATGTTGTAAGCTTTCCAGCTTATTGTGTGATATCGTGCTTTTGATAGAGTAGAAAATCCTCTAAATCCTGAGGATTTTTCCAGCTATAAAGCCAGAACTGTTATATGTCACATCTGTAACGTGCAACCCAAGGTTACAGATAAATATTATTTCTTATTTTTGTTTGATTCAGTCGATGACAAGGAAATCTTCACTTTACAAAAAAACATAACTGTCCTTATAATGTTATCAATTAAGCAATGCAGTTCGAGACGAATAATCTATTGCCACGGACTAAATTTGTTCAATGTACAATTATTATAGAGGTTGTCTAATCTTAGGTCTGTATCAATTTGTTGATATTTCAAAGAACAATTTTCAAAAAGTCAAGGCTTATGTTATTGCTTTTTAGTTGAGATCCTAAGTTTTTTTGAATGAAAATCACTCTCAATTCCAAAATATGTCCTGAATTTTAGTTCTCTGATAAAGAACTGTGAGGTAACAATAAACAGTGTAACTATACAGTGTTTCAGAAGGAATCTGCCATACTGCACTGATTCCTCTTATCAAAATAAAGAAAAAAGTTAATTTAAACATAGGTCCGGAAACGCTCCGTTACAGAATTGAAGATGGCTGAAGTTGGCAGCAATCTCTACCAATAAACTCATTCAGAAGTCTCGATAGAGCCTTCATTCCGGTGTTAAATTGAACAGACTTTTATGTAAGAGAAGTTGAAAAATGAAATAAAATGTCACAAGTCTGTAAATGCCTTACGCATTGAAATATTCAGGAAAATCTGCAAAGATTGTTATAAAAACCGATTGTTTTTCTAAGTTTGAAGTCTTTAAATACGGTACCGTTATTATTGAGGTATTTTACAAAACACGCAAAAATTGCTATAAATTATTTTTAAGTTTGAAGTGTGTAAACTTTGTTAATTGTCAATAAACCAATATTTTTCTTCAACAAAACATCTAGAAAATTCAATTCTAATAATACGTGTAAAAGCTTGAATCGCTCAATAGCTTAAATTGTAGCTATATAGTTAAAAAATCAGGGTCTTATTGGGTCAAAACACAGAAGAATAACAAGTTGAGAGCAACCGTGAAAAATGAGTGTGTTATTTCGGCCAATAGAAAGAAAGAAAGAAATTTATTTTTTCAACACAAAACACAAATTAATTTCAAGCTTGTATGAAAAAACAAATTTAACGCCACCCCTGAGAAACCTGTGCGGGGTCGAACCTTTTAATAAACATGAATATAATCTGAACAAATAGTATGAAAACAGTATAAACTAAATAAATTGTTTTTTTTTTAACAACGCAGTGCAAAGTTCCTCAAAATTTTAAATAATTTCAGTTGACCATCATTTAATATATTCAATGATTGATCTAGTAATCTATGAACTGCAAGGACTGAAACTAATATAATATCTAATACTGATTCTATTTTAAAAAAAAGACTCTACCTCACTTTTTTCTAGTAGCCATTGTTTAAGTGAGCGCCTGAAATTATTGCAGCTTGAGGCATTCCTTATTTCCATAGGCAAAGTGTTGAAAATATTAGGAGCAACATATGAAAAGAATCTTTTAAATTTTTCTTTCCTCGGTCTGGGGGGAACAATCGCACCCCCAATCCTCAATCTTGGGTGGCTGTATCTATATTCGTTACTATTTTGACCACTTTGCCTATAAAAAACCTCTAAAACCTTGTAAAAGTATAAATACCTTAAGGGTAGGATATCTCTATCCCTAAACAAAACAAGTGAAGGATGACGGGCAGGTTTTTTGCTGATGACACGTATTACAAATTGATCTATATTCTAATGAAACGTTGGCTATTTTTGGGTGATTTGATTTTTTTTTTTTTTTGAGGATGAAGCCCACATAGGTCTGAGACCTGTGCGTGGGTAATGAGTTGGATGATGGTGATTTATGAGTTGGACCTACAGTTTTAGGTGGGTTCCGAACCACCGGGAAGTGATTTTCAGCAGAGAACAGAGTCTTTTTTGCTGGCCAATCTAATCGGTCACCGTTACAAACAGGACCTACGAGAACGCAGCTTATCTATCTGATTGAACAGATACCTGCTACGGCTCGCGGCTATCACTTCCCATTTTATTTTCAGAATTAAATTTTCTGCAAGTATGGTTGAAAAAATATTAGCTTACTCACAACTAATCAAGTTAAGACACTTGAAACTTGAAAAAACGCGTCTTTATAGCCATTATTGCGTCTTTTGTAAAATATATCAATAATTATTACGGTATTTACAGTCTTTTGTTTTACGATTTTCCAGCTTATCTTACATAAACCCTATTTAATTGATCACCTAAATAAAGGCCCTAGAGATTTTGTATTGACAAAATTGATACGGATACTGTAGCTGTTAACTTCAGCCATATTTATTTTTGTAATGAAGTGTTTCCGGACCTTGTTTATAATAAACGAACTTTTTGCATGTTATGAACTTTTACCTTGATGTTGACGGAAGGAATCAGCTAGTACAGAGTATGGCAGATTCCTCCTGAAGCAAACTGTATAATTCGTAAATAAAAGTTGCTATTAGGTTTGTTCCAAAATATTGCATTTTTCATAAGTAGCCTACAATTGAATTGATAGGGAAGTGATAGCCGAGTGCCATAGCAGGTACATGTTCAATCAGAGATAAGCTACGAAACTCCTGGGCGCTCTTTGTAAGGGTGACCGATTGGATTGGCCAGCAAAAAATACTCTGTTCTCTGCTGTAGAATCACTTCCCAGTGGTTCGGAACCCACCTAAAACTGCAGGTCCAACTCATCAATCACCATCATCCAATTCATTACCCACGCACAGGTATCAAACCTATGTGGGCTTCATCCTCCGAAAAAATAATGACTGATGTTTACATTATAATCGTTTGTATACTTGTGTATTTGCGTTAAGTAAGAGAAGAGAACTTTAAAACATTAATTTGTAAAAGTACGATAACTTAATAGGTGAATATAGTATTTATGTGTTTTGATTACTTGTCTCGTCTAATGCTTGATATTTATGCTATTAGATTTTTATTTCTTGTCTAAAATGTAATAGCGTACGGTACTTCAAGTCTTTTACTTTTTAATATGACAGGAGTCACATTTTTTTCAGGTAGTTCCAGAACAGAATTCGGCAAGCTCAGGCTTTGGGGTTCTTTTGGCTGGGGAATAATGGCCATTCTAAGTGGCGTATTGGTTGATAACTTTAGTGAGGAACAAGCCAAAAAGGATTATTCACCAGTCTTTTATGCGATCATTTTCTTTTTTGTCTGCGATTTATTAATGATTTCACACATAAAGGTATTAAACCAGATTTTATTACTTTTTATTACTTTACTTTTCAATGTTTTTGGTAAAAATGAAGAATACAGAATCAGCCTTTTAAAAGTAATGGATGCTCAATGATTTTTATTTTTAGCTAGTAAGAAAGTAGCAAAGAGTAAGAAGAAATATTGGCACTATGCATCAAGTTGCACACTCTTCCCATACTTCTCTGATATCCTCTATTAATGAATCTAAATGAGCTGAATATGAGATCTCAGCTCAGTAATACCGATAGTTTGATTCCAGACTTTTGTGTCCTCTCAGAAAATTGTATATCAAATTAAAATAGTACTAGTTTCATGAAATTGTGGGATGTAGCATTCAAGTGGGATGAGCAGTGCGGACTTCAATGTGGAGGCCAGGATGGCAGAGCCAAATTACAGGAGATCGTCGGGGACCGAGCTGAAGACATTTTGAAGATCATGGCCGAGACGACAGAGGGTCCAGGAGAGCAACAGCAGGGAAATAAAGGGAATAAGTGATGTGAAACCGCCAGTCGGACCGTAGAAAATTATTGTGAATTAGGTATTGTAGTATACAATGTAGCGGGTTTGCGAGGTAAGCCTTACAATGACTTGTTTAATTTTTTGAGAAGATTTGATTGTTTTATTTTGTTAGAAACATTTATTGAAGAGGGAAATCAGGAAGAGATTCTAGGATATCTAAAGGGATATAAGGTATTTTGGGATTTCGCAGTCAGGGAGTCGCGCTTAGGTAGAGCAAAGAAAGGGCAACTTTTATGTTACAAAGAAAGATGTAATCACTTGACTATGAAAAATATGTATAATAGGACAATATTAGAAATGGTAAGGAATGGTAGGAAAATCTATATTATACCGGTTTATTTGAGTGGGGGGTCGGAGGATGAATGGAATAGGGATTTTGATCTACTATGGGGTTTTCTGTCGGAATGGTAAGACACGAGTAATTTAATTGTAATGGGGGATCTTAACGGAAGGGTGGGTGAATTTCAAACTCTCCCGCAATATGTTGTTCATGAAGGTAGTAGGGTAACTTGTACTAGGAATTCCAAGTATTTTACTAGTAATCGTAAAGGGAGGAAAATACTCGAATTATGTGAAGATTTTAATTTTGCAATTATGAATGGTAGGATTAAAGGTGACTCACAAGGAGAATTTACTTATATCAGCAGTAGAGGTGCATCAGTAATTGATTTCTGTTGTATTTCATTGGAGTGTCTAGATATTGTTGAAGATTTTTGTGTAATGAATGAATAATGTTTCTCAGACCATATGCCTATCTGCTTAATGTTGAATGAAAAAAAATTACCGTGAATCTGTATATCCCCTACTGCCGAAATTAAAATGGAAACAATCAGACGAATATTGTTATGCTTTACGACTATCTGAGAGTTGTAGTGGGATAAATAATTTACATATGGCTGTATTAAATGAGCTTATCTTTAAATCGGCAAGCGATAAATTGTCATTCAAGCCAAATGCAAATATGTTCAATAAGCAGGGTTGGTTCGATGAGGATTGTGAAAAGAGTAGATTGAAAATGTTAACGCTGTTGAGATTATTTAGGAAAACCAGCTCTGATGTAGTAAGAATGAATTATTTAAGCGCGGCAAAGGAGTATAAAGAGCTTTGCAAGAATAAGAGAATTTCATATATAAAACAATTAGATCTCAAATTAAAAACAGTAAAAGACCCAAAAACTTTCTGGGAATTGATAGGGTATTTTAAAGGTAACGTGTCATTGAGCGCGACAAGTATTACGTCAGAAAGTTGGGTAAGGCACTTTCAGCAATTATACTCACCTGCTAGAAGTGACCCAACAAATTATGCAGCACCATTTGTAGAGGATCATGATTTGGATAAGGAAATAGAGATGGATGAAATTCATTCGGATTTGAGAAAGCTTCGTGAGAATAAGGCACCAGGAGATGACAGAATACCGGGAGAATTTTTTAAGAGATCACCTATTGAGTATAGGGAGCTCCTATCAGACTTTTTTAATAATATTTTTGTAAATGAAACCGTGCCTGCAGCCTTCACCAGGTCGATCATATTTCCCCTGCATAAGAAAGATGATAGATCAATTGTTTCTAATTTCAGAGCTATAAGTTTCGTTAATTCTTCTGCTAAAGTGTTTGTAGGAATACTATTGAAGAGAATAGAAGAATGGATAGAAAGCAGAAACGTAATAGGGGAGAATCAGGCAGGTTTCCGAAGAGGCTACTCAACAGTTGATAACGTGTTCACTCTCCACAGTATAATAAAGTATATGTTGAGCGTTGAGAAAAAGAAAACTTATTGCTTTTTTATCGATTTCAAGGCCGCATTCGATAGTGTGGATAGAGAAGCTTTATTTTACAAACTTTATAATTTGGGACTTACGAATAAATGCATACATTTGATAAAGAATCTCTACAACAAAACAGAGGCTGTTGTGTGGTGTAACGGAGGAAAAACTGAAAGTTTTAACATTGAAAGCGGATTAAAGTAAGGCTACTTGGCCTCGCCGTTATTATTTCTTATCTTTGTACATGACATATGTGAAAAGATAGAGGGAGGCTTAAACATAGATGGTTTCAAAGTTAATGCTCTACTGTACGCAGACGATATGGTAATTTTTTCAGATAATCCTGTGGTATTACAGAGAATGATTAACAACCTGAGGAGATACTGTATGCATTGGAATCTGCATTTGAATATGTCAAAATAAAAAATAATGGTATTTAGGAAGGGCGGAAAACTATGTAAAAATGAGAAGTGGTTTTTTGGTGAAGAAAGATTAGAGGTTGTGAAACAATACAAGTATCTAGGAGTCACGTTTACCCCTGCATTATCAATGCGCCCACATTTCAAAAATAAAGTGGTAGCTGCAAAATATGGGATTAATAGTGTATGGCGTAAGCTCATTTTGAATGATGACGCTCCCATTTCAACAAAATGGTATGTGTATAATGCTGCGAGTAGGGCTGTGGTAACTTATGCTGCGCAGATGTGGGGCTACATTGAGTCTGACGAGTTAGAAAATTTCCAACGGTTTTTCATTAAAAAATTACTTTCCTTGCCAAGAAATACACCAAATTATATTCTTTATCTCGAGTCTGGAGTAGATACAGTGTGGCTGTATACTTTTGTCTTACACTTTAATTATATATTGAAGACCCTTGCACTCCCTGCTCACAGGTTTCCTAGAATTCTCAGCGAAATTTTTATTAGAAGAAAATGTGGGTGGTATCAGCATTGGTTGAGACTGTGTCGAAATTATGATATAGATTGGCCAGATAGACTGGAAGAGAAGGATAAGTGGAGCGAAATGGGCCAACTTCTAGTCACAAAAATTAGACAGACAATTCGCAGTAAGTGGTTAGATAGGGCTAATGTGGCGCAATTCCACTCAATATATGCTTTACTCAATAAAGAGGAGAATCTTATTAGAGGATATATAAATGATAGGAATAAGCGGCATTTCATAAGTATAATCTTTAAAACTAGAGGAGCTCTATTGCCGCTTAATTACAGGCCCGAAAGACAGGAAGAAACGTTTAGATGCTCCATGTGTAATAGTCAAGAGATTGAGGACACCTACCATTTTATAGGGGAATGTAAAATATTGGGGGAAATTCGAAAAATCTGGTTCAATAAGTGGAGATTGGGAAGAAGAGAAGTTGTCGAGTATTTGAATGGTAGGAGTTGGAAACATCTGGTAGGATATGTGAAGGCCGCATTGAGATATAGAAGGGCAATCATTGAGGAGTTCAATTATTGATAATGTGGTAAATAAATAGTGCAAAAGTTTTCAGTTACATGAGCCTTATCACTCAATTCATTCTTACTAAAAAATTTAGTCATCTTTTATTCATGTTTTTGAAAAAAAAAATATTGTTCATCGCAAACCCAGCCACACATATGTGTGGGTACCATCAAGTATCAGGCCTAAAATACTGAAATGATCATCAACTTCGGCTGACGGCAGATTGCCAAGCGTAATGAACTGTGTTTCTTATAATTTATTTAGTTTGGTTTTATTTTTACTCCTTATTGTTTGGAGTTAGATCTGATGAAACTATTTTTTTCCTTTTTTTGTACTCAATAAAGTTCAAGTTCATTCATTCATTCATTCATGAAATTTATATTGGGGTAATAAAATATTATTTATTCTTACAATAATAATTTTTGGGTGTGATGACAGTATCATATGAATTTATCAAGATTTCTTACGTCAACATTATTCTAAAATTAATTAGTAATTGAAATATCTTATTTCTTCTCCAAGTGATTTGTTATTTCTTATTAATTTCAGAAAATCGAAACAGAGAAATCATCGAGAATGATGCGGGATTTTGTCAAGGTGATAACTAGTTTCAAAGTGATTATTTTCATTGTTTGGATCTCATCAATCGGATTCTTAGTGAGCATTGCCAACAGTTTTCTATTCTGGTAAGAGTTTCAATCTTGAGTTTACTGTTCACCCACCACGAGAATAGAGGCGACGTATGAGGTGTGCGGGGAGGCTCTTCTTCGCTGTTTCTATCACATGCTGTTTCTCTTTTTCTCGCACACTTCCGTCTACTACCCAACGTGGCTGTATTTGTTCAGTTGAGTTCGCAACGTCGCCTAGCAAACAAGATGAGCAATTGTTTTACAAATGTTGATAAATTCAAAGACCGGTTTATTGTGTTACCCCCACTCTGCCAGATCCTAAATTCCTGCCAGCTCTATTCTCGTGGTGGGCGAACAGTACTTCTAGTTGACTTGATTTTATGTTTATGCTATGTATCCACTTCACAATAGAAAATGTGAAAATTTATTCAATATTTCGTTCTGATTTAGGATTTAGTAGCAATGTATCACAAAAAAATACAAATTAATTCATATAGGAGATTCAATTATAATAATATCAATTTTCTGTGTCTATATATCATCATATTCGAAATCCACATTAATTTAATATTGAATTTCCATTTCCTTTTGTTTTGTTGAATATGATTACCAATGTTTTTAGTAGGATATGACGCCCACATGAGTCTGAGACTTGTGCGTGGGTAATGAGGTGGATGGCCACAAGGTGAAAACATCAAAGGCTGAACAAGATTTGAACTAGAGGCCGCAGGAAAAGCAGCCAGCCATAGTGCTATCAGAGATAACGCCCTAACTTATTGCGCCACCAGGACTATTCAAAACTTGATAAAACACAAAAAAGTAGGTCAAAAACTACCAAATTATTCCTCATATATATAATCCTTTCTTATAACATTTTTGCTCATTTACCGAAATATCTAAAAAAAATACTGTTGTTTCAGTTCTACAACTTTGTTCTAAACGAGCTCTGTAATAATATAGGGCTTTCAGTATCAGATACTTATTGAGCAGTTGTTAACACTTGATTCTAGTGTTAACAACTGCTCAATAATCAGCAGAAATATAACGAATAAATCCTTATTATTTATTGATAGACCTACATTTATTATTATCTTTTTAATTGAGATTCAACTCTATATAGATTATGATACATGATGTTGAATTTATTATGTGAAGAATTGATGAATAACTTAATTTAAGAAAATGTCTAAATCCTAAATTTATTAGAATTCATTATGAAATGTCTTTAATATGATTGTCTCAGGCACATGGACGATTTGGCTGAATGCTCAGATCAAGAGTGGATAACAACTCTTAAAGGAATGTACATAGTTGTTTGCTGTTTTTGTGGTGAAATACCCTTCTTCTTCCTAAATAGTGAGTTCAAAATATGATCTGTTATAAATTTATCTATTATCAATTCAGTATTCAGTTTCCAGTTTTCGCTTCAAATCTAGCTACACTAACCTCCCTCTATTAAACAGGCCGGACGTTCTTGTGTCTCTTTTCCGAGTAAACTCTTCCGTTCTTAAATAATCTAGAAGTTATTGTTTTGGTTTCCAACACTAAAGTAATGCTGACAACACTTAAAAGTAACACTGACTTCATTCATACGATCAAATCACAGATCAATAACGTTCAACTAACAATTTTAATATTTCTATAACATAATTAATAATTGCTGTCAATGGACCGATAAATAAATCAATAATAAGTGTCCAGTAAAATTTCTTATAGCTCACTAATAAACTAAGCACTTACTAAGTACAATTATTTTCACAATTGCTATCACACTAAAATCGCTGAAGCACAATTTATTGTAGCCTACTGTGTGTAGAACTGCATTGTACTGTCACGAAATGAACTGCCACATAAACTTGTTATCTGGAGATCTGAATTAAGACTAACTGACAAACACAGCCCTTTTCATTGGTTTTTATGGTTTCAGATCTTTCTATTGACACAATTTTGCCAAAACAGATAAGCTGTCATTTTCCAAGTACATGCATACACTTGAGTGAAATTCTTAATTATGGTCAGAATTTGACATGTTATATATAATTTGGTGATAAAAATCACTCGATTGGGTGAGATTGACCATTGAAGGGGGTAAGGGAGGCCCAACATTAGGGGTCAAGTAGGCCCCCCTTCACCCCCTGACCACTTTCTGGTGTGGCAGGATGGGGTAACTGATAGTACATATCTAATGAACCACCTGATAATGTTCTAAATAATAATACTTTTATTGGGTTAAGACACTTACTGTAATTCCAAAATATAGTGTATTAATGTAATTTCATTAGTCCAGTAGGCCTACTCTGTTACTTTGGTGAGGGGAAAATTATATATGGTCTTTTTCTTGATGTATTCTTATGTATTTTTTGACACTGAATCCGAATCTGAACTCCAGCACCTCAAAAAAGGTTTTTTAACAAGAATTGTTCTTGAGATGTTATTGTTATTTTACTCATAACCTGAAAAGGTGAATTTTGATGTCCTTCATATTGAAAATATCTCAAGAACCCAAATTTTATTGAAAATAAAAATCACATGTTCAGATTCTGAAAAGTATAGAGAATAAATAATCATTACACAATTATTATTGTTGTAGAATTTTTTCATCCACCAAAAATTGCCTAAATATGAAATTTTGGCCGCCATCTTGAAAATATCTTGTGACACAAGCATTTTTTAAGGTGTTTAAGGCCTGTATTTATGAACGTGACTTACGTTGATCTAAGCACAACTTATCTTAGATTGACTTGGAAAGGCTCTATTACATTGAATGTGATCACAAGCTAGCCTAAAATTGTGTTGTATTATCAGGCACTAATAAAATAACATACATTAAAAGATAAAGATACTGCACTGCATGTAAATTTGCAGTTACTGTTATGTAATTATTAACAGACCAATATCTTTTAAATTATAATTTTCTGTTTTTGGATTTTAAAAATACAGCATTTGATGCAGTGTAGTGAGCGCTACCTGCCAGCAGACAAAATAACTTCATCCATTCTATTTTGTAGAAAGAGAATTTCTATCCTAGTGCCAAAAAATGTGTAGGTTAGAACTAGATTCGTATAAAATAAGTAGAAATAATTTCAATACGTCAAATATGCAGTGAATTACATTGCAATGGTGCAAAAATTGAATATGATGATTTTATTTTATTATTATGAGCTGATGCTATACTAAAAAATGAAATCAAAATATGATGCAGCACAACAATCTAAGAACGGCTTCAAGTCAGCTCTGTACCTAGCTTGGCTAAGAACGGATTTGAGACACCAATTATAAGCACGACTTAACTTTTAAGTTGAGAAGATGTTTAAGTAAGGTTCATAAATACAAATTTCGTCTAAGCATTACTTTCGTCTAACCATTATACTGGGTGAGTTTACTAGCTGAAAAGTGAGGTAATAAGCCGACCCAGTTGTCCCTGCAACATTTACGTAGTGTAAATTCTTATATTAGTGCAAATTAGAGTTGTTTAATGTTAAATTATTTATCAGGAGTCAGATCTTTGTTGTGGGAGCTGGGTTGGCTTTTAGTGTTACAGCTGCTTGCTGGCTTGAAACTGTTAGTGCAAGTGTGACTTATTGCCACTAAATCTGACTTATCCAAGTCGATCTTTGATAAGTCACGTTCATAAATACGGGCCTAAGTCCAGATTCGGATTCAGCAAATAAAACACACATGGTAATGCACTGAGAAAAATACTGCTATATGTTTTTCCTGGAATCATCTACTTATGATATACTTGGCTACCAGATTATTATAGTAGTTTTGTTCTTTGTGAGGACTTCATCAACTAAGGGGGGGGGGGGGTTGTAACCTGGAACTCCTCTGGCTACGCCCAGCTCTTATTGCCTCCAAGATAGGAGGAACCAGCGTCCTCCAATGAAGACTGTCTGATAGAAAGAACCATATTCTAACCTCTTATCGATGGCCTTACCTGGACCAGAACCAACTTTTTTTTTGTAGATTACGTCTTGGAGACTCCAGTTAAGGAGTATAAGACAAGTCAGATCAACAATATTATACACTAGATACCATAATTACTTCAATTAGTTGAGGTGAGGCTTAATTTTGATGTGAAAGGAACTCTTGTACACTATAAAAAGCTTTATCAACTAAATATTTCTTCAATTGTTTTTTAAATATTTCTATATTTTCAAGACTCTTCAAAAACTGCGGTAGCTTGTTGTAGAATTTCCTACCAATATAACTAGGTTTTTGTTTGAATAAGCTACTATTGTGACTCACCAAGTGATAATCCCCTCGGCTTCTTGTATTATAATCATGTACATCAAGATTTTGGTTAATATCATTCGTTTTTACATATAGAGTAGCTTCATACACATATAAGCAGGGTACAGTTAGGAGACCAAGTCTCTTGAACAACGGCCTACATGAATCTAATCTATTTACTCTTTCTATACACCTAACCACTTTCTTTTGGATCTTAAACACCCTATCAAGATTTTGTTTTGATGAATTACCCCATACTAAGATAGCATACCTAATATGTGACAGTAAGAGCCCATGGTAAGCTGTAAAAAGTAACTTTTTGTCATTCAATCTAGCGAGCTGTCGCAGAACAAATACCCCAGATGAAATTTTACTACATATTTTCTCAATGTATGGAGTCCAGGTCAATCGTCTATCCAACATAACTCCTAGAAATGCAATTTTTTCTTCCCGGTCTAATTGATTATCGTTTATAAACACGTTTATAGCCTTATCTTCATTTAAATTATGTTTGTTTTTGAATTGAAGGTATTGGCATTTTTTACTATTTATAGTTAATTTCAACTGATTTAAAAATTGGACAATGGACTGCACACCTATTTCTAAATTATCTAGAATGGAATTGCTGAAAATGAGTGATGTATCGTCAGCAAATAAGAGGGCTCTACCACTAATTAATTCTTTAGGTAAACGGTTGACATATAACAAAAAAAGCAATGAACCTAGTATTGACCCCTGAGGCACTCCAGCTTGCACCTCTAATTTATTAGATTTATTCTTTACTATACTATTACCAACTACTGTAGTTAGTTCTACACATTGTTTTCTCCCAATAAGATATGATTCAAACCATTTCAGTTCAACCCCATTTACACCTACATTTTGCAGTATTTCCAATAAAGTTCTATGATTAACACAATCAAATGCCTTTGATAGATTGTGTGTTCACATTGTGTGTTCTCACCTATCAATGCAACAGTCACTGAAAAAGTATCACTGCACTCAGAAACTCAAGTTATACTTCCACACTAAAACCCACTCTAATACAATTTTGAACAAGCTCGAAAAATTTATGTAGGCTATCGTTTGCTTATCAAGGACTGAGATAGTCAATGAGGTTAATGATGCCAGAATATGGCAGGATGAACAACCTGCGGGAACCGTACCAGTGACCGCAAGAGTAGCTCTCAGTCAGAGTCTTATCAGAGATATAACGCCTTAACCGATTACACCTCTGCGGCTGTCTAGCTGTGTCTATTCTCTGTCTCTATTCTAAAACCTGAAACTCAATGTTTAAGAACGAATGATTCGTGAATTACACAATACCAGTATAGTAAGTTTGTGAAATACAATATAAATAATTATATAAATTTTATCAAACATTGTTATGCAGATAAATATTAATTCCAGTTTTGTGTTCTAGGTATAATTGTTGAACGATTTGGAATTAAAAGCATCATGCCTTTCATATTATTCATGATGGGGCTCATGCATTTACTATTCTCATTGATAGACAACCCATGGTGGATTGTACCAGTAGGAGCACTGCAAGGTTTTCTTTTCAGCACTTATTATAGTTGTATGACTTCATATGCAAGTAGCGTTTGTACTCTGGGAACAGCCGCATGTGTGCAGGGACTTTTCGCTTCTGCTTATGATGGATTGGGTAGGTGTCAATTTTATTCTTATACAATATATTTTTAAATAATAAATATACTGTTATGGGTTCTATCACTAAAATAATGCTGACATTTGGAAGTAACACTCGAACTTTATTTATACAATTAACTCACAGCAGACTCTAATAAGTAATTATCACACACGTAAATCAATGAAATAAACAAACCGTTCAATAACTTTCAACCAACAATGAATATTTCTTTAACAAAATGAATTACTGTCCGAAACTAGTGAAAACTTTCAATAGGCCAATCAATAATTCAATAAGAAGTGTCCAATTAACTGTTGAATAACTCAATTGAAAATGTCTAATAAACTGTTAAATAACTCAATTTTAAACTAAGCAATTTCTAAGCACAATAAATTATGTTAATGCTATTATCACACTTGAAACGCTGAATCACAATTTCACTATGTATATAGTACCGCGCTGTACTGCCACAAAAAGAAGAATGTCAACAATATATTTTCACAGAGCACGGCTTAAAAGAGGATGAATGGTCACAACTGAATATTCCAAACTATTCATTGGAAGCATATATGGTATTGCAGGGCATCTCATCGAAGTGGGGGAGTAGGCATCTTCACTAAAAAGGCTAAGAATATGCAAACATTTAACTTTGAATATGTAGAGAAATTTGCTGTGGAAATGGATTTAAAAGTTACTGGTTTGCGAGTTAAAAGTAGCGGTGTTAGGTATTGACAGGTCATTAAATGGGGAATGGATCAATATTTGCGAAGTAGCCTATTAAATAGACTTTTGGAGGTTACTACCATACTACTCGTTTTACAAACGTTATTGTAGAGGGAGATTTCAATACAGACTTTGCAATATTGCACATGTTTTCCCAAACTATCTATGATCTCACTCTCACCAATATCAAAACCTTCTGACAACACCAGCTCTACTGCTTTACATTTGTCCAAAACAAAACTCATTCTTACATCTTGACTGAACTGTCTTATGCTATCAAGGCTGCCTTAGGCTTGCATATACTGCCTAGACCCGGCATACAACTTTAGGTCATCCATGTACAACCTATGTGATAATCTGGTTGTTACATTCTCTGCAGCCCAATTGGGGACTTGGTGAATCTTCTTGAACCATCCCCTTTCTAATATCAAGTGGTCGAGTTGTGACCTGCTGGGTCGAAGTGTTCAGATTGACCACTTCCCACTTTGGCATTATATTTTTGAAGAGCTCTACTATAGCTGGGTCGCATTTATAAATTAATGCTGAGAATGTCAGCCAAATATGAATGAGGGACAGTCATATGCCGTTTTATGGTCAATATAAGTCTTGTGTAAATTTCTTTGCCGTTTGGTTGCATTATTCACTATTATTGAATCAATTATTCAATTATTTATTACTTGATCCTTGTAGCTCTGGCTGAATTTTTGCAACCTTTCTATTTTTATCCAAGGATCTTTACACAATGATGGTAGTCATCGTGTATAGAATAATATTCTTGTAGAAGAACACAAAGGTTGCAAAAACTACAGTCATCGCTGCAAGGATTAAGTAATTATTTATTATTATTATTATTATTAGACGTAAAACTCCCAAAGTGGAAGACGCCGAGTGAGGATGGTTCATTTTTTGGACTTCCTCTTCTTGTTTGCCCACCAGCTTTTCATTTTTTGTGCGAATTCAGCTTTTATCTCTTCACTCAATTTTGCTCCAACTCTTGGAGGTTTTGTCTCTGGTATAACTTCCCATTTATAAAGTTTTATTCTGAAGTTTATTTGTTGGTTATTTTGGCCAATACTAGGTACTTTTTAACATTTCGTATCCATTCTCCTCCATTGACAAGTGATGCTACATAGTTTACAATTCTTTTTGTTAGTCTATTGTCTGGAAGCCTCATAATGTGGCCATAAAATTTAAGATATCTTTTCCTTATTATTATTATTATTATCATCTGTATTGTTAATGAAATAAGTGAAGGTACCAATTGAAAAATGATGTGAATTTCATCTATATTTTTGCAGGTACAACTTCAGGAAATTTCGTAACCGGATTGCTCTTTTATTATATTGATCAAAAAACAGTGTTTCTTTTCTACTCATTATCCTCGTTTCTTTTGGCTTTCTTTTTTATGTGCATAAACTACTTGACCAGCGATGACAACAATAAAAAGTCTAGAAAAGAAATAATTGACAATTAATAAAATACTGTATATTGAATTTGTTACTTATTTAAATATTTCATTATTCATTCACCTTAAACCTTAAAGAGTAGGAATCAAAAGTAATCCAATATATTTTTTTTATTCCTGAAAGTATATGCTAGTAGACTATGGTATTGTATTTGAGACGATATTAGGAGATGAATTGGAAAAATTTCATTTATCAAAAATAATGAATTAAAAGCCTTTAATAGTCGGCAAATACAATAAATGGAAGGAATAGGCCCAATTTTAGATACAAAAATTATCTATGGTATAATGACTTTTAAATATAATCCTTAGTCGTGAATGCTCGTAGTGTTGAAGAGGCTGACACATTGGAAGATAAAAATTAAAAAAAAGAAGGAAAATATGAATTCTAAGTCTGTCATTTGTGAATCCTAATTGGTGAATACACAGGAGGAATAAGCAAAATCTTAAATCTTTGAAACTCGAGTTAATCAGATCATTTTATTTTACTGAATAGTACGTACATTTTTTCATTTATATTTCCGGAACTTCAGGTGGTACATAATTGCGATCTTTTGGCTTGCAATGCTCCCTCAAATCCGTGGGTATCACGTCTTTCGAGTTATCCAGAAGTGTCTGGAGAAGGCAAGTTTCTCCACACCCGGGAAGTTTGAGTATTTGCATAGGATGATCTTTGGCCTTACAGAAAAATACCTGAATGTGGAAAATGAAAATAATTCATTACTCACATAACATTGGAAAATTATACACAACTACATCCAACAATAATTCATGTAATACTGGTACTGTATAATGTGCATTGATATAGGTGAAACAGAAACAGGTGAAACATTGAAACAGAGTCTATATAAATATTATGTAGACTACTATATTATGAGCAGAAAGTTTGAAAAAAGTGCCAGGACAAGTTTGACATCTCCAATTTGTTATAAATCTAGTACACATTGCTTATATACATTGAAAACCAAAAATCACACTACATAATCCATAAAATGGTACTTATATTAAAAAAGAAATGGAATGGAGTTTACTAAATTTTTGATAAATTGACCGTTTGGGGGTGGGGTGGGAAAAATTGAGAATAATTTCTGCTTTTTTTCGATTAGAAGTGGTCGATAACTCTATAAGAAGGTTTACAGTGAACTACTCTAAATATTCGTGGGAGGGGGGGGGGGGGGGGTGAGAAAACTTAAAAAACTCAAATGCTGAGATAATTGGGAAGTTTTTCTTCTCATCAGGTAGTAGGGGTTCTCAATGTTTCTCAGGCTCTGTGCCCCCCATTTAAACACTGATGTGAAATCACGCCTCCCCTTACACATTCCCCAAAGGAAGATCCATTTGGCATTCCCCAAAGGAAGATCCATGCAACATTTCAAACCATTTGATTCACGACAGTCATATGGGATACAAACAGACAGAAAAATGCAGAACGGTCAACCCGAAACAGAGACCTCTCTGTCTTCGTTCGGTCAAACAGAATGATTTGTTTCTCTCAAATAAAAATGTTATTCTTATGAATGGTAACTTAATTCAAATGAAGGCTCATCAGGTGAATAAGAGGGCGCGAGTGATATCTTGAAATCTTGTTCCAATTCCAAATGATTTTAAAAATCAAATGTTTCCTATAGTAGAAGGTATGCATCCCTTTCCTTGTTTTTATTTTTAAATACCGTATCCTTCAGATAGGAGCAAATTTTGTAAATTCCCACACATATAACGCTGGACATTCCTAAAAGGAACATCCATGCAAAATTTCAAAGCATTTGATTCACGCATTTAGCCGTAAATGCGTTACAGACAGACAAATGCAAAACGGTCGACTTGAACAGAGACCTCTTTTCGTTCTGTCAATAATATAATTGTTAACGGTAAGGCTATAAATGGTCAAATGTTTCACGTGCTCTCCGAGGTTGGACCCAAACTTTTGAAAGAATTAAATAAATAAATTCGTATGGCTTTTAGTGGTGGGGAGACCCTTACGGGTAGTTCCACCTCGCCGCTTTTTTAACGACAGAATTAATTTTTTAATGAAAGAATTAATTTCGACCAATACCGTAATGTTGGATAAAATTATTTTTTTTGTGACTAGAATCTCTTACAATGCGGGTTTTAGGTTAAATTTTCCAAAAAATTTCCGGTGTAAGTCCCTCTTGCCCCTCTTCTATAGAATTGTTCCATCCTGAGTGTAACAGGACTTCTCTTTAATACTGGGATATTGTTATAGTTTGCTTATGACCCACAAGGTTCCGTCATGATTAGTATGGGCTGTTTTTGTATGTATGAGTATTAAAGAGATCGTGAGAAAGCAGCTAGCATAATGTATATTTCAAGACAAACACTATCAATCAACTTACTTATTAAATGACATTTTTATTTTAGTTTCGAGAGGTGGTGTGAACTGAAGTTTAGAATAGTATATACAGTAATGTCCAGTAGTAATTTACAAGTAATTGCACAACTATGCAGTCAAATATTTGCCTAGAGTTAAATCTGTGGGGAAATGAACTAAAAGCAGAAAGTTTGTGCTGTAATGGGTGGTTGGAAGATTTGTGGATTAGGGTGTCAGAACACATGCAGGCTATTAAAAACAATACTGAAATAATTCTGAAATAAAATCAAAAGTCATGAACTAAAGTAAATACTATAATATGAAATTTACGAATACACATAAAACAATAAACACAAAATATTAATTGAGCAAATCTCAGATCTCACACCCTATTTGACTTATTTTTTTTTTAATGACAAGCCAGCCCGCCACTACAACAAGCAACCACCAACAGCCAATGATCTAGTCAGCACCGATGAACCCACGCGGTCCGAAATAGCCATCTGCTCAGTGAGAAAAATATATCAATTTTCTACTCAAATATCTGACAGCATAGTCTTGCAATTACTTGTAAGTTACTATAGTGAAACGTGCAGTTCGTCATGACTATCAAATTTCAAGAGTTCAGTACGGTAGTAATAGTATCCATTGTAAGGTGTTCTGTCTAGTGCATCCTTTTGAAATATTTCTGGATTTTTCTAAAAAAAAAATATTAAAATAAAGAAAAACGTTTCACCTGTAATACTACAGTTTTAGTGCTAGAATAGTGTAGACTGTGATTTTCAGGCGATTATCTATCCATTATTTTCCCCCGGGGGGGGGGGGTATTTCATTCCCCCCCAGAATGGCCTGATTTTCCGCCCCTCCCCGCGACATAATGTCATTAATCCGTCACTGATCTTGTGTAATTATATAATACATACCTTCACAGCATGCGAATTGTCGTCCAGTTCATGTAATTCTATAACAATCAATGCGTTATATTCAGGAGCATGCTCCTGCCACACACCTAAAGCATTCAATAGATGTGCAATAGTTGAATCATGACCGGCGTAAAGATAAAGTTGGTCTTTATTATGCGCTGTTCTATTTGCTTTATCAGTCAAATGACCAAATATGGTCTTTAAAAGTGGACCTGGAATTTGAAAAAAAAACATTCGTGTTTACAAGTTGAGTTCGTTCTTGAAACGATACAAAATTCACATAATAGTTAAATATGTTTTACATATAATGTATGGTTTATGGGAATACATATGCATGAATAAATGTGTCGATACATTTTTATGTAGGCTAATAGGCACATTATTATATGATTGTGTAAACCTTGGAATGAAAGTTATATTTAACAATCAACTTAAAATTCAGATTAAATTTCTAATTCATCTGTGACTATTTCCTGACAATCTTGCAAACTATTAGGTTTTGTATGTATGTGCACTTCACTTCTTCTCACTAATACAAAAAATTACAGTCAGGTCAGTTGATGTAGGTTCATTTTATTTTCCACAGCATACAGTACAATTGAACTGAAATATTAATATGTTTTATAGGATTAGGTACTCCTGGTTCTCATTTATGAAAATCTTGGAGGTAAATCTCAGAGCCTTGACTCGCGTCAAAGCATTCATACATAGACCTACCAGATGAATTGATAATCGCATAATTAAATAACATTAAACAGTATTTTGATCCTCTGCCTGTAAAAATCTAAATGAAATAATATTTGCTTAAAAACCAAGATTTTTAAATAAGGCTCACATGAATTATATAGGTTCAAATCTGCATACCCGTAGTTCATCATATATAGTTCTTTTTTTCATCAAGTGATACACAAAATTGAAATTCTGTTTTGTATAGTGTGATATTAGATAGGTCATCTGTGAAGATTCAATTTTCTTAGATGTTATGTCGAAATTGAACTAGTAATTCTCATTAAAATAAATTTAAATATTATTCATTCTATTTTTCTATGTAAATTGGGAACACTCACCTCCTTTTATTCTTCTTAATTCGGGAGTATAGGCGTTCAAAGTGAATGCTTTACCAGCCAGTTGATTCAACGGGTCTGGAAACACTTCTTTTGTCCAGTTTGGAAGTTTCAAGTTAAGGTCGGTCTAAAAATCAGTTAATATATCAGTTTATATTGACTAGACTTTATGTATAAGTAGCTAGTAGGTTGCAAGAATAAACAATATATTTTAGTTGTACTATCACACTGCACAACTATCCCATCTCTGACTTCACTCTCTCTTCTTCATCCATCAGAACATCATAAATAAATAAGTCTGTATTATTAGTCACCCCCTCACCATCACCTAGGCTCAAAATACTTGTTCAAAGTTGCCTTTGTAAATAAATAAATAAAGATGATTAATCAGTTCTCAGTTATATTTTTTCTATAATCAAGTACATTTTCAACACAATTTCAAAGTGGTTTTATTCAAACAACTAATTGCATTTTGACCATTAATTTCTGTGCTGGTGGTTTGCCAACATACATGGCTGGTGGTTTGTATACATGGCGTATAACCGTACTCTCTCCTTGCCTGGATTGTTAAATTGGCCTTCAAGATAAGTCTATCAGTCTTGCTCTATCATTGGCCAAAAATGCAATTTTTGCGAGGTTTTTAGGAGTCTTTGGGTATGGCCTACAGATATAAACCTGTTAGCTCAGCAAGGAAAGCTAGATACCTCAAGCCTCGTTGGTGTATTACGCTCTTTAGACCAAAACAAACATACTGTTGAAAGTTACCCACTACCGAAATCGGCTGAAGTAGTTGAAAACAACTTTCTGTAGGACATTGAAAAAAATATATATATATCAGAAGCTAGAGATTTAGCATGCCAAGTACTACATATAAACCAAATTTCCAGCTTCTATTTATTTTTTTGAGGGCCTATTTTGATCTAAAATGACTGGACTGGGCCTATGCATATAATATGAGTCTGTCAGTTGAGTTGAGAGTTGACAAACTGGAAAAATAAAAGTTCTAGGCAACTTTACAAATAAGTTGAACTTAAACGATGATAGAACATAGGCCTATGCCTTACGGTGAATACAACACAATATATTACAAAGTTGTAGGTTATTTGAATTGATTATGGATAATATCTTCACAATTTCAACATCACAGTTATATATTCAAACACAAAAAAACTACAGTTTAAGTGAATTACTCTTCTATTGTCAATATGAATCTTTCAGTAATAATTAAACTCAAATAATGATGCTTCAATATAAGTTTATATTAGCTTGATGGAATAGCCATCAATAACAAAGATGAAAATTTCCTTAAAAATCTCACAAGTTGGCTTTGAAGGAACTGGCAAATATATAGAACATAGATTATTAAATTATATAAAAGTCGTCCATTGTATAGAGTTATTTATAGTTGCAACAAATTGCATTCATCAATATTATTTATTGAATCATTATCAATCTGAGATAATGGATGAATTTGAAAATAATTAAGTATTAATTATATATTAGTTATATATTAATTAATATATTAATTAATATTAATTATATATTAATTATATATAGTATAATTATATATTCAAACACAAAAAAACTACAGTTTAAGTGAATTACTCTTCTATTGTCAATATGAATCTTTCAGTAATAATTAAACTCAAATAATGATGCTTCAATATAAGTTTATATTAGCTTGATGGAATAGCCATCAATAACAAAGATGAAAATTTCCTTAAAAATCTCACAAGTTGGCTTTGAAGGAACTGGCAAATATATAGAACATAGATTATTAAATTATATAAAAGTCGTCCATTGTATAGAGTTATTTATAGTTGCAACAAATTGCATTCATCAATATTATTTATTGAATCATTATCAATCTGAGATAATGGATGAATTTGAAAATAATTAAGTAGGTACCATACGGTACTTGAAAATCTATAACTTTCACTGTTCTGTTTATTGACAATAGCTTATAGATCTTATAATTATTTACTTATAATCTAATACAGGTGATCTTTTTAAAAGATTTAATATAGGTGAATACCTCAGCTTTTAAAGTTCCTTGAATTGACAAAAGATCATTGAATGATTTCACCTCCATTCCGGTCTTATTGGTCAAAAGCTCATAAATTGGTTCATTCTGTTTGATTAGTTGCTGCACTTCTTTACGTTCTACAACTTCTTGTAGTGCTTCATAGAAGCGAGGACAAGGTATATTCACAAGTAGAAGCTGTAAAGTTTGTAAGAATTTAGAGCATAAATATAATAAAATTGACATGAAATTGACAAAGCAGCTGACTCTGGGTGATAGGTTAGGTTATGTTGTATTTTTCTACCTAATTCCAAATACATGAATAAGAGAATACACTAACGATCGATTATTATTCTTGAAGCATTACATTCAGTCATCCAAGATAAAAATCAACCATTATTTTAATTATCATACTAAACATTGAAGTGATAGCCGTATATAGCAGGTACCGGTATCAGTTCAATCAGATTAGATAAGCAACGCTTTCCTGGGCCCTTTCTCTAGGATGACCGATTGGATTGGCCAGCAAAAAATACCCTATTCTCTGCTGTAAAATCTATTACCGGTGTTTCGTAACCCACCTAAAACTGTAGGTCCAACTCATTAATCACCATCATCCAACTCTTTACCCACGCACAGGTCCAGACCTATGTGGGCTTCATCCTTCAAAAAAACAAAAACAAAAAAACAAGTTTCCCTCGTTTTTTCATATTTAGAAATACGACGTTGAGTCCTCCACCATGCAGCTATCAAGTTCTATGAATAATAAATTAAATCTGTGATGTTTTCCATGACGAAATACTTAATGAACAATCTGATATTGAAACTGACACTGTATTTCACTTTTATATAATGTTTTACTCACATATATTAGAGATGCTTGAGGGATGCATTTCACTTCTGAAAAGAAGCTTTGTCAGGCTGACGAAGCTTCTTTTCAGAAGTGGAATGCATCCCTCAAGCATCTCCAATATACGTGAGTAAAACATTATATAAAAGTGAAATAAAGTGTCAGTTTTAATATTAGATTAATACACTCTTCTAATTGGGTGTTAATCTTAATCAAATTTGTAATACAGCAATCAGCAATACAATAAATTTATAAATGATTAGGCCTGCATCCAAAAATCTCATTTTTTCATCAAGCACTACCATAAAGATAATTTAATATTGATTGCATATTTCACCTTGTCTTCATTCAAAGGTTCATATTTGAAAGGTATTGGTTGCCAATTTAAATCATTTTTCCATAGTTGTGCCTCTGTAGGTGGGTATAAGCCAGCCAGTACCAGCTGCATGCTCATCTTGGTTCTGTCAACATCAGTCGACTGGGCCACAACATATTTTGGCGAGTAGATTTCGCTCAAAAATGATCTATATCGTTTTTTCAGTAACGTTCCAATCTCATACTGATTTTTCTTCCCTTCCTGAAAATACAAGACATGTGTGGCAATTACCGTTTACCGTATTGGTCTGCATAAAAAATTGTAATTTGAAGTTGCATTTTACATCGATACAAAAATTAAAAACAGAATTAATTTAAACCTGGCTGGGGCGCACCCAGACTCTTGGTTTGGGGGGGGGGGGCTTTCCCTATAAGGGCGATCTGAAATTTTGATGACCTTTTTATGCAAGATTAACACCACTTTTTTCATAATTTAGCGATTTTTCAGCTAATCTCTCAATTAACTAGTGATGAAAGAATTTAATTTAGTAGGTATTCTCAGTTTAGGACTTCAAAACACACTAAGGAATTATTTTTAAAATTTCGCCATATTACGCCCTGAATTGACGATTCTCTCTTCTAAAACTAAACGACTTTTTCGCTTTCAAGAACTATGAGGTCGAAAAAGTTGAAATTTGGTACACAAGTTCGGTTATTAAAAGTTCCTATAGCCTGCACGTGATGAGAATGAGTTCCAAAAAATCCCTCAAGAAACGCCTTAAACTGCCATTTTTTTTTTAAATATAGCGTTTTCAATGCTTTGGCTCAGAATTAACCCTTTAGCGCCGTGCGTGATCATCTGATAACAGGCATTCATGTCAAGGAAATTTACTTTTAATAAAGGGATATTGATAATTTTATGGTTAGCATGCCTGCCATGGCATTCATAATAATGAATGTTATGCTATGAGTCCAAGTTCGATATCTGTTGAGTGAGCATTCCTCCACAATGAGTGAAGACATTTGATCTTTCTATCACCCACCAATATTCTCAATGGTATGCGGATGGCTAAAAGTGATCATTTCTCCATTCCTCTATGTAACTTCATTCCTCTCATATAACTAGATAATGCTGACATTGACTTCTAATGATGCTATTCTTAGTTTCTTACAACTTTGTGATAAAATATATTCTCACTACTAATTGAAAAATGGCTGTGTTTGTCACGCTAGGCGCCTGCAGGCTCAATGATGTATTCCCTTTTCTCCAATTTCCAATAGCAATATACGGTACCTGTTTCTGGGACTGGGAATTGCATTCATGAGCATATATAAATTGGATATAATTGATTTTTGGTCTGTGAAATGGTATATAAAAACTTTTAAATTTATTTATCTGTATATTGCTTTCATTTTTAAACCAAATACCTTAATATATGAACTGTATTTTTAATTCTTGTGCATAATTCTAATTAGATTCCATGAATATACATATTTAAAAACTGTTTACTACAGTACATTTAATATGTAGATGAACACGTAAGGTTCATAATTCACTTACATTGGTTAGAGCACCCCATCCCATTGGAAAGAAGTCATTATTGATATGTGGGTCATTGGGATATGTACTAGCTGGTGTCCGTTCTCCATGGCGAAAAACCTGAAAATGATGAAATTATGAACATTGATAGTTTTATAACATCTTAAGCTAGGTTCACACTATGTAGCAGAGCTACATGTAGCACAGCTATATAGCTCTGCTACAAGTTTAAAAAGTGACACTGGGGATCTGCTATATAGCAAATTTAAGCCTATTTTCACAGCTATATAGCAGAAAACGAGCTATCCAAAAGTTTCGGTAAACATCAAAGGGAATCTGAGCTATATCTAGCTCTGCTACATATAGCTCTGCTACACGTGCATTTTTGTTTGTAGCAGAGCTAGATGTAGCTGCCCCCTCTCTACAGGCCACCGCGGTACCTTCGATGTCGCATTTTTACTGTGATCTACTCATTTTGTAGTCAGAGTGCTTCTAGTGCAGGCTGTTGTTGTTCTCGTGTATTTCTTTGTGCAACAATGGATAATCTTCTAAGTGAATTCGACTGGAGTAAAGACAACATTTTAAAGTTGATCCAACTTCCAAAAAGAACAAGGTTCTATATTTGACCTTTTTTTTTTTTTTTTTTTTTTTTTAATGTTTGGACATCATCAATCATTTGAACTGATTTCGATGAATTTAAAAAAAAAAGAAGAGCATCGTTCAGCGGTGGTCACATACAAGTTTCGAAAGGATCGACCCAATATTAAACAAAAAGGAGCATTCATCGATGTCTTCATTTCAATCTTGTTTGAATAGGATAGTTCCACACACAACCGCCAGTCGGATAACCGGTGTCGTTTACCAGGCTGATCATTGTATCATATGGAGCGCTTCACATCTAGACGCTTTTCAAAATCATATGATGCGATGCGATTATGCCGGGTAAACGACATCGGTTACCCAAAGCTGGTTCAGTGTGAAACAAGCCTGTAATGTCCCGTTTTGACCAATCAGGTGCACTTGATTTGAATTGAGAATAAGAAGAATATAATATTACCATACTGTTCATAAATGTTCATATGAACATTGTAAATATTTATTTTATAGTTCATCTGGCTGGAAACTGAACACTCTGGTTCCTCCCAAGCTATATGTAGCTCTGCTACACAGAATGACATAAAATTTACTTATAGCAGAGCTACATCTAGCAGAGCTATATGTAGCTGACAGAGCTATATAAAGCTAATTTTTTATATAGCTCTGCTATATAGCTCTTCAGCTATATAGTGTAATGTAAACCCTATTTATGTTGGGAAAATGATACATTTCTTCAAAAGTGCCAAATTCATTCCAAAAGGAGCGATTGTAGTTCATATAAATCTTTCATGCAGGTTAATTTAGCAGGCTACAGTTGGAAATTTAGAAAAATTAAGAATTCCTTAATGCTTTCCAAATTGTGCAAATTCCCAAAGGTCCTATCATGTTTTTAGAATTTGATATAATTATGGAGTGTTATAGGTTTGAGGCATGAATTAATTTAAGTTTTGTTTATCTCAGATACAAAAAAGGCTATGTCAATTATGTTGCTTTTCAAACATGTCTGTTGATGATGGCTTGGATCTAAGAAGTGCTCAGAGGAGTGCTAGATGGTATATACACTATCCTGTGCAGCCAGATCCTGTGTAAAGGTGGGAGTGGACTGTTAAGCCTAGAGCTTTAGAATTTGTTTCGGAGGGCTTGGCATAGATGAAGCTCGGTTAGCTCAGTGAGGAAAGTAATTGCAACTTACCTCATTCCTAGTTTGCATAGTTAGCTCTTAGGTCTGAAGAGTTACCTGCGGTCGAATATGGTACTCTACTATGCATGCATACTTAGGCTTGAGGAAAATAATCTCTCTGAATAATAATTTGTTAAAAATCGACACTAAAAAAAGCTCTATTTGTGTCTTTTATGGGGATCTTTTTCTAGGTGATGTCACCTCCCTAATTTCTTCTCAACTGATATTCCCCCTAAACAAATTTTCTGAATTTCTGAACGAGAAGTTCAATGATTCTCTTCATTTGCAAGTGCTGAATATATGGTATTCGGTGTTTGCCAAGTGTGAACTGATTCATTTTAAACCATGTTCTACTGTACTATGACCAATTTATTCCAAGAATGCCTCTAAATGATTAGGCGCATTAGGGCAATTCCAGCACACAAAAAATCTCATTACTTCAAGCAAGCGTTGATCCAGGGGAGTGTCATAACCTCATAACCCCCCCAAAACGTCAACCATCAATGCGCTTAAAATATGGTTTTAGAGGGATTATTTTTCAAAACTGTTATGAGGAACTTTCAAAATAAATTAGTCAGCCTTTATTATCTTCATAAAGTGTTGCACTCTTCCTTTGTTTCTCTTTACATAGTGCCTAGAGTCTACCCTCCCACCGCACTACATCACAGATAGAAGATCTACCCACCAGCCCACAACCCACGGCTAAAGATCTAGTAAGGCTACTGGTTGAAACACATCTCTTTCATACCCTACAAAGCAGTTGTGGGCGATAGCCTGTTGCATCTTTGCTTGATTGTATTTTTGTCATGAATAGATAAATGTCTGGAATACTATATACATTATTAATCACGAATAAGGACTTACTTATTTAAGGGTTTGAACACTCTAGCAATTAATTTAGAAATCCATATAATGCCATAAATTATAACAAAGACCTCCACCACCTAGGGCATTGACAACTGCATTGAATAGCTGATGGAAATTGATGAGCTATTGTACTTTCTAAAAAAATTTGTTTGAACACTCAATCGGGGATGACTTAAGCATCAGAAAAAAGTAACTTTTTTCAGTTTTCTGGCTGAAATGCAATGAAAGTGGATGTTGAATGTCTTGAATATCTTTTAAAATGCAGTTTCAGAGAAGTTATTTCTTAAAGAATTGGATGCAAGAACTAGGACTCTGCTTTTATAACCACTGCGCAAATCTAGAGACAAAAAAGATCCTGCAAACTATAGACCAATCAGTTTATTAAGTACCTTATTTTCCAAAACCATCATGGAAAAATGATGGTTTATCATTAAAAATGATGGTCAAATGACATTTAGACTTAATAATTATCTTAAAAAATATTAATTAATATTCACCAAGCAGTTTGGGATTCAAGAGAATAAAAGTGCCCAGGATGCAATAGCACAACTTCTGAGGAATTAACAGATAAGAAACAAAAATCCTTGGTCATAACCTAACCAACCTAACCTAACATTAATTTTCTGTCCAATCATGTTTTGCTTTAGGGTACTGTGTGTTATACCACATTATATTTCTAATCTACATAAATTATCTTCTGAAAATAAATCTAAGAGATGACCAAATTATTTCATTTGCCAGAGATACAACTAGTTTTTACTGGTTCATCATGGGAGAAAACAGTTATTTCAGCAAATAGAGGCTTGTTTGACATCATGTCTTGATTGGAAGAGCACTTATCAACCTTAAATTATAAGAAAAGTGTATTTATGACGTTTTGTCCAACAGCAAGACCTGGCCCATAAACTTAAACCCAATTCAAATCCACTTGCCAGACTTGTAGTATTAATCTTAATGTAAGGTGTAACTGACCAGCCTTGGATAGAGCCAAAAAGGTAAAATATCTGGGGGGAGTTTTTATTCATCCTTATTTTAGATAGGACATATTGGATGAAGATATGTTTCTTAGGTTAAGACATCTTATATAATTATAAAGGATATAAAACAGTCTGTCTTCCAGTATTGTATGGAGTACTTGTAAGGTGAGGAACATTCATCTTAATAAATTACCCATACTACAAAAATTTATAATCAAAGATCTTTTACTCAAGTCTTTATCTTAGCATAGTACGTTTTTCAATGATTTCAAAGTACGGTACTGTAATGATAATAATTCAGTTGTATGTAAAATCACTTTTACTAGTATTCATCAATGGAAACAGGCCATAAATGTAGCAGACTAACTATTTGCAGAAGATAATTTATGTACACTTCTCAAGAATTATTATTAAGTTTATTTGATAAATGGAACCGATCAAACAAAAGTGTTAGAAAATGCACAGGAAGAGTAGAAAGTCCTTCAAACAATGCATTATGTCAACAATGCTTCTGGTTATATTGCTGGGTGAGCACTTGTTTCTCTATCTTTGTCTCAATGCTGTCGTTTACTCTTCTTTGTAAAATGAGCTTCTGGTATTTTTGAGCTTATTCTTGATGACAGTTTTCTGTCTTGACAGTGTAAATAGAAAGATCAGGAACCCTCCGGAATGAAACAAACTTATAAAAGCACAGACCTCATAATCAAAATAAAAAATACACACATCCCACATAATATACCATTAACTGAAACCATTTCCATAATAGAGAATTTACTCAAAGAACAGAACAACCCACCCACCTGAACACACAAAGGAACTAATAGATACGCATCAAAGATCATCACATCACAAAACTACTTAACCCACAATAACAAGTATTACACCCAACACAACCATTGTGATTTCCATTCTCCAACATTCTAGCAGAAATATTTTTACAGCACATAGAGAATACTAAAATATTTAAAAAACACCAAACACTCAAATAAAATAATTTACTGGCACCACTATGTTGATGACATTATTATATTATACAATAGAAACCAAAGACAGTGTGAAAAACTCCTAGCACAATTAATTGAACAAAACCCATAAAAACTTACAATTCACAGCAGAATATGAAATAGACTTCACCTTAAAATTCTTAGACCTCACTATCAAAAAACTAAATAACATGCACAAATTCAAAATCTACAGGAAACCAACTCTCACAGACACACTCATTCACAACTCATCCAACCACCCACATCAACACAAGCTTGCTGCTTTTAACTCCATGATCCATAGACTCTTAAATGTTCCACTACCACAAGCTTACTAACAAGAAGAAATCAATATACAATCAAATATTTAGCATAATAAAACGGATACAACACAAATCTAATAGACAAAATCCTGAATAAATGAAAAACAAAAATCCAAAACCTGCAAACCAAAACAAGTTTGTCACACTCACATATTTCAACAAAAATCACACAAAATAGCATACATCATCCAAAAATCCGGATTTAACACAGCATTCAGAACAACAAACAAAACCTGAAGCACCAACTCCAACAAAAATCATACCGTATCACCTAACAAACAGCACAATTCAAAAATTCAACAAACCAGAAATATATAAGCTCAAATGCAACACTTGCCCCAAATAGGACAAACAGGCAATCATTCAATACAAGATACAAAGAGCACATCAAAGCACTACATTCCAACTCCGACTCAACATTTGCAGATAACTTAATCAACACTGGACATTCTCTCAATAACATTCAAACTTACATGGAAATTCTACACACATTCCAAAAAGCCACAAACTAAATACACTGGAACAATATGAAATATTCAAAAACCATAAAGCAAGTAGGAACCAACTTACTAAAAGACCAGACATATTCAAATCCAACAAAATTTTCAAATATATAATGGCCGCTCATCCTAACCTCAACAAAAAACTACCCCTGACGGCAGGCTGACGATGAAGCTTCTTTTCAGAAGTGAAATGTATTTCTCCAGTTAAAGTGAGTGTAAATCATATATTTTAATTGAAATACAGTGTCAGTTTTGATATTAGATTGTTATGAAAGCAGCTGTACTTGTGAGCAGTGAGTCAGTTGTTATTCAGGTCTCAACATGTTCATATGTGATAATTCTTTCTATGACAGTAGACATTCTTCTTTTCATGACAGCACTGTACAATTTATTGTTATTAGTTTTCAGTGTGTTAACAACCACGTCATTAATTGTGCTTAGTAAGTGTTTAGTTTATTATTGAATTACTAATCATTATTACATTCATTATTGAATTACTAATCAGCCAATTGACAGTTACTAATTAATTTAGTACAGTGATTAATCTTGTTTGACCGAACGAAGAGAGGTCTCTGTTTCAAGTCAACCATTTTGCATTTGGCTGTCTGTCTGTAACACATTTATGGCAAAACGTGTGGACCAAATTCTATGAAGTTATGCATGGATCTTCCTTTGAGGGATGCCCAGCGATGTATGTGCAAGGATTTCCCAAAGTTCATTGCATTTAAAAGGACAAAAAGGAAAGGCACTAAGGCCTTCTTCTGTAAACATATGATTTTCATAACATAAAATTAGTCTGGATCCACCACTGTTCTGAGACTGACATTTTTTTAATGTTAAGCTACTATTTTCAGTTCAATATTCATTTAACATCAGACTAACTTATATCTTAGATTTTGAAAGACGATTTTCGAAAAATCCTATCAATGTCAAGTTGTGTCAGTGTCAAGTAAGCAAAGAGCACTTGAACACAATTCAAGACGTACACCTCAAGTTTTTGCAATTTTTAGCTAAATATGATTCTGATTTAAAATAATAAATTATAATCTACTGACAGCAATGACCAATCGAAGGCTGTTGGCTGGCTCACTGGCGTTTATATTGAACAGAAGGCAGGAAGCCAGAATTATGATGATACTGACTGCCGTAATGCCGAACATAGTAAATTTTGACATGATGTCAACATTCTGCGATGGCACGAATTCTGCGTTGTCTTCAACAGCTGTGTCTAAAGTAATAAGGTGCTTCGCTGCCACTGTGCGCTGTTTCCCGCGATTTCTGTAACCGGTTTTTATGACTGATTCCGTATTAACGTCATAGCGAAACATAGATAATTCAACTTACAACATAACTTATGGGAACATAATCTTTTTAAAGATAATGCACTGATTTGTAAGTAGCTTAGGATAAAAAACGAACAATTGACCAAACATAACCTGTAATTTAGAACCTATCCGTCCGTAACTTACTGCGGATTCACGAGAATGCAAACTGCAAAATAAGACAAGCTGAAAATTTTGAGAAGCGCTTGGAATATTAATTCATATTCTGTTTTAGTATACAAGTTGACCTTCAAATCTCCCTCTCTGGCACAATACAACAACTGTTCTATCGCTTCCGCTCGGCATTGAACTACTTCTAGGTCAAGATTGAGTTATTTTTTTGGAAATTTATTACCGGTACTGATTATATCTCTTTTTTATTTCACAGATGATTTTTCATGATAGATGTGGAATTGGAGAAAAAATGTAGCAGTAATTTGAGATAAGATCCAGAGTGGTTTTTATCACTATTAGCAGGGTGCCTACTAGGGGACACAGGAGGACGGGGATAGAATTTATAACTTACAAGTCTTGAGACAATTTTTTATAAAACATCAAAAATGTCTGGAATCGCTGGAATATGTTTTTAGTGAGATTATTTTCTCAAAAATTTCTAGGGGAGTATCCCCGAACCCCCAATTTAAGAGAAAGCTTTTCAAGTAGAGAACTGTTCAGTTCCAAAATCAAGAAAGGTGGGGGATCAAAAATAGCAGAGTAAATAGTTTCAAAAAGGCTCAATTTATATTTTTTACTGAAACAATGACGGTCCGGATCTCCCATTGACAATGACACAAAAAAATGATGAAATTTGCTTTTATACATAATGTAGCGGATATGAAATTGGAGAGAATTGAAAGAAAGAAGATACAATGGTTCTCGATGTTATCTGCTATGTAAATGTTTACTTTTAAGCCATTAATTACACTGCTTTTGACACTTTTATAGTGTTTACTTGGTAATTAGTAGAATGTTCTAGCTGCTTGATTAGAAATTAATGGAGTATTATCGAATATTGTAGAAAGTTCCAGTTTCCTTGATTTATTTATTTAGAAGTTGACAGAAAATTCGAGAGATATCTCAATTATGAAATTTTATATAAATAGAGGAAGTCTCTTGTAAATGAGTTCAGTCTTGTTTGAGATGTCGTGATAAACAAGTGTGACAGTTGAGTAGTTCAGTTATTGTTCTATGTTGATAAGTGGCAGAAGTGACATTTTGTGTTAATACAGACAGTACAATCCCGTTAGCGCTATTACAAACCATCTAAGGAACTTTTATTGTCTGTAGTGATAATTCTCTTACCTATTACTTGTGCTACGTAAGTTAATTGTTCTTCCTCGACGATTCTTTTCGAATATTATTGGACAGTTTATTGTACAGTTATTAATTAATATTAGATCGGCCTTTTAACTTTTAGTGATTGATTCTTGTACAGTTTATTGAAAACTCATCATCAGTTGAACAATATCGTGTTATCTGTTTTTAATTGCTTATTTTTCTGTAAGACATTTTACTGAACAGTGAGTGTTGTGATTATTTGTGTAAATAAAGTGCGAGTGATAAATTTAAGTGTTGCCAGCGTTATTTTAGACATAGAACCCGTAACAATAATATGGCTTGAAATAGATGAATTCAAGTTTTGAATCGTTGCTTATAATGTGGTTTTAGAGGGATTATTTTTCAAAACTGTTAGTAGGAACTTTCAAAATAAATTAGTCAGCCTTTATTATATATTGAAATAGATGAATTCAAGTATAGAATCGTTGCTTATAATGTGGTTTTAAGATTATTTTTCAAAAAAATTTCGGGGGGAGTACCCCACCTGAAACTACCATTTTTAAAACCACGTCATAGCCCATATTTTATTATCTTCTTGAATAGTTTGTCTTCCTCCTTTACCTTTATTATATAGAGCCGAGACTTCACCCCCCTTACCATCAAATCACATCATTGATGATGATCCTCCCCAGACCAGTGGCGTACTAATTGGGGAGGGGGGACCACCAGCATAAGCCCCCAAAAAATACAAAATGTATTTAAAAAATAAAATAAAAATAACTCATCAGGCCCCATGAGTGCGAAGGCCTCCATATGTCAGACTACTATTTTTTTATCGTGATTATTTTTATTTTACATAGTTCGCAAAAAAAGATTTTAATGTGTTTCTTGTTTTTACTTTTTATTGAAATCAGTATGTCTTGTTTTCTCTCAATATTGTACAACATAGTATTATGTAATCTTGGAATAAAATATATTATGTAATTTTAGTATAAAATATCATTATTGTTTCCGGGTTACAAAGCCCCCTTGAGCCTGTAAATGAGGCTCCAAAAACGAGTAGGAAGGCACTAATAAAGAAACGATAACATTGGTTACTGGAGGTAAAAAAGTTTTCATAGGTTACATGAAGTGTTACGGCTAGAAGAATACTATAATTTTAATACTTTGATTAACTAAAAAAAAAATTAATTAAGGATACAGAGATGATGGGGCGAGCAAAGCAAGTTTTCTCGGGCGTCAACGTCAATGGGCCAAATTAATTTACAAATGTAAGCAAGTGACAAAACAAAATTAAAATAAGGGGCCCCAAATTGTCCAACTGGGGCTTCCAGGGCCCCTTTTTTCTCTAGTTCAGGCCTCTTAGAAGCCTAACAGACACTAGAGGCCTTTTGGGCCCATTTTTATTGCCAGTATAGTCATATATGAAGTAGATATTCAACTAGAATATTTCAAATTTCAACGTTTATAAACAAGGGTCCCCTACCCTTTGGATCATCAAAGGCCCAAGATGCTGGTAGGTCCCAGTATTTTCGGAGCCCCAAAGATGAGTTTAAAGGTGCCCCAGATCACTTGAATGAAATTGAAACAGTAGACTTGAAAGGAGAAAAGGTCTCCTAATATTTTTGCAGCCGGGATTCAAATTCTCATCTCTGTTACTGTTCAGATCTTGATCTGATACCCCATAGAGTTTATTGTGATCGTGAAATGTTACACGCCATGAATCAATCAACAAGAAATAATATGAGGGAAGAGGTTGATAACCAACAAAAAAAAAGCTTAGAGTTGCACTTTCAAGACCAGGAAAACAATTTTTTTCTCCTTTGGAGAACCCTCCGAATCCCCAATGTTTTGGGGTTCTGTCATCATGCATATGTTTAAAATTGGATGTGTTATTAATTCATTCTCTCTTTGCAAGTTGAATCAAGCTCCATTGAAAGTCATAATAATTTTTATATTTTTACACATTTTACATATTCCAGTATTAGTGAATAGTTCGATGCGAATTCAAGAGATTACACAAAAAATAGAAAAGAAGCTTATTGCTTTCTCTGCTGCCACTCATTGCCCTTTTGCCTAGCTTCCACAGCTTTTTTATGGAATTGTTTTCATTTGGCCTATACTCGAATTTCATCTTTAAATTGAAAAAAAAAATTCAAATTAGTTACACAGATTCAGATTCTTTTGAGAACAGTAGGTAACTAGGCATAGCTGGAAGACTTAATGCTAGTTGGGAAATCGAGTCATTTGGTGTTTAAGGTGAAGGTGTAAGAGGTAGCCTCCAGCCAACTCTGCCCCGGGCCACTAAAATGTCTCTGGGTGGCCCTGACTATAATAATAATTTGAAACCACTATATCTTGTTAAATTGGCTTTATAAAAGTATTATTTCTTTTCAATTTTATACATTAAAATTTGTTCAGAGCTAATTAATGAACTAACAATATATGAAAAGTGGTTTCAAGCATAGGCGTAACGAGGGGGGGGTTTTGGGGGTCGTAACCCCCCCCCCATTGCTTGGAAGAAATTTAAAAAAAATGTTAAAAAACAATTGGAAAAAGTAAAAATTAGAAAGGTTATTTATTTAATTTGAAGCTAATGTAAAGGAACCTGTAGCTGACACCTCCTTACTAAATAAATTCATGAATATTATCTATTAACTTTGGAACTATTGTCTGGATTAATACAAACATTTTCAGAATATATCTTTTTTATCCCTTTTTTCTTCATAACTATATTTTTGCATAGTATATATAACTGTCATTAGTTCATAGCAGCAGTATTTTTGTTCTATTTTATAATATATTGTTATTGTCTTTTCTTATTTACTGTATAATTTCTAATGTTGAGAGACAAACCATTCCTCCACACAGGCTATAGCCTAATGAGGAATACACTTAAAAATTTTATTGTACGGTATTATATGTTTTTAATATTTTTATTCAAGTGAATAAAGTATTTGAATTTGAAAAAAATTCATTAAAGTCATTTTCATGGCTAATTGCAATTGGAATAAATTTCGATACAAATTTAATTTTGATTTGATTTTAAAATCACTTGAAATCTATACCAATAGCTGACACCCCTATTTTTGTCACCTCCAGTAGCTGATATACGTATCGGGTAAGGAATGAGCTAATTTGATTTCATATATATCAAATGGTAATCATACATATAAAACATAAGATATCAACAATAATTTAAAAAAAAATTCAGACATGGTCCCTAGTGGCTGACATACCATGTCGGCTACTTGTGTATGTGTTGAAAAATATACTTAATACGTTGACATCCCCCCCAATTAACATAAAATATGAAAATCATCCCCTAATAGGTGAACTCAGGGTATAATCAACATATATTCAAGCTCTAGCATTCTAAGCATTAGTTAATTTTAAATAATGATTATTTTGACAGTACTTTGAGATTTTCAAACACTCTTACTTCGATATTTCCTAAAGAATTCCACCTAGAAATAAAGGATTCTTGTCTGACAGCTTATACTCAAAGTATTTTTCCCCGTCAAAAATGATGCCTAGCACACGATTCAATGATACCAGTTTATGCATAAAATACCAGTTTGATTCTCAATGGTTTGAATTTCAAAACTATCCACTATGGCCTTAATAAGAAAAAATATGAAGATGTGTCAGCTGGGGGGGGGGGGGGGGGGTCGTAAACTGTAAACCCCCCCCATAAGTCGACTCTAGTTACGCCACTGGTTTCAAGTTCTTAGGCAAACGTTTCATAATAGCAATGATTTATTGAATTTAAGTTTCCACTTTACCCAATTTATAAACTTCATTTTAATAAATACTCGTATAAAATTACTGTTTTTAAGCCTTAAATCAAGCTCTCAACATCAAAAATTCCAAAATTTTCCCATAATGAGGAATAAAATGAATGGATTTAAGCTTTTCTAGACATGAGTCTAGAATCTCTTGTAATACGATTTTAGAGGGACTATTTATCAACATTTTCCCAAGGGAGGCCCCCCGGATATATATATAGGGCCCCCTCATCTATAGCCGCCCCAGGACCCCAACTCTGTCAGTACGCCACTGCCCCAGACTGAACTAGTTACGCCAGTGGTAACTAGTGGTATAGAAGGCCTCACATAACAACATTAACAACTCTGATTTCCAAAAATCCCAAAATTCGAGGAATGTTTTCAGTTTTTCACTATCAAACCTATCGAGAGAAACTGTATTACCTACATTCTTGAATACGATAAATTCTCCTACAAAGTGAGGGATCACATTTGATTCGTCAACCAGAGCCAACTTGAATGAGCTTGAATGTGTCAAAAAAGGCTATTATTGTGTTTTTTGAAAATTGCAAAAACCTCCCGATTTTACTGAATATTTCTCGTCATATAAGGCTGTGGTAATAAAATCTCTCATTATGATGTAAGGGTAAATCAATTGTGAACAAGATTCAACTTTGATTTCATAATTTATCATAAGAGGAGGGGGAATAAGCGCAAAAATCAGATTCTATGTTGAATTCTGTATGATTCTATATGAACGGCCCCACCACCGTTGTAACCACTCTTAATAAAAAAGTGAATAACGGTTTTGTGTCACAAATAATTGGTGAAAAGCTGAAACTCTCCTAGGTTTCAGCCAGTACTAGAGGTGTATTTTCCCAAAAGTCCCCGAAAATTCCTTCGGTGCCATTTGATAACTCAGTAACGGATCATTGGATAGGGTTGATCCTTCTTCCATTACATTAGTCATATAGTGGGCTACTATAATGTACCTATTCATTTCTAAGGTAAGCCCAATAAAACTAGAGCCACTGATAAAAATTTAAATATTTACATCAAAATTCGAATTTTTTGAACTTGATTCTTTCTTATTTTTGAGGGGATGTTTTTGTACGTCATTCTACAGGAAAAAAGTTGAGACAAAAGTAGCAGCACATTTAAAAAAATATTAAATGATGTTTAAAGTTGTATAAGCTTTGCTGCGACATGGCCTTCCTTCGTCAGAGTCCTACCAGCCATCATAGGCTATTGCTCAAGCAAAATCAATAATAATGGAGAAAGTGTTCCGTTAATCGGTATTATTTCTATGTACTTTGGGGCACTGAATACGAATTTCAAGTTTTCTAGCTCTTAGATCTGTACGTTTTCAAGATAAATTAGGGGGCGGGGGTGGATGGGGGTATCCATTTTCCCATTAATCCATTTGGTTGAAGAACGGTTGGTTCTTAGCACTACAACGATCACATTCTTCTCAGCTCATTGAGGCGATCCTAATTCATACATAACATATTACATTTCGCTTACAACTTGTAATATTTCTATTTGGAAAAGCAGTAAAGGCTTTCTCTACAGCCTACAGTACTTGAAAAATGGCAATTCTTCGTTTTAAATAGTCCTAACTCGGCAACTTCTCAAGATAAGAATGTAAAATTGGTTCAAATTGTAGGTTACATCATTCTCTTTCACATCGTTTACATCAAAATGATAAAAACACTTTTAAAGTTGAGCTGAATCATATTATAAGTAGTCAAATTTAAACAGATTTGATTTTTTTCTGTTCTTTTTTCGATTTTACAGCCGAACTGTGAGTCAGACAAGAAATGTAATCGAATTATTTTTTGTAACCAATCCAATTTCTTAGAGCCTGACACAAATCTCATCTTCCCAGCTTGTATAGGAAAAATCTATTGGGTAAGGCTATAAAGCAAGCTAGTTTTCTAAAACCTTACAATAATTGATTTTTCCTAACATGCATGAATCCTAAGTTATAAAGATTTAAAAAATTACATTTTTCATTTTTTCGGAAACTTTGAACTAAGTTACAATAACTGAGGGTCTATTGTAAATCAAATCTAAAGATTGTACTATGTTCATAGTTTAATCAAATTCAAACTTACA